>OX422140.1:67045479-67426572 GCA_949129095.1 Volucella bombylans
TGAACCTTGTTGGCTCTTGTCTTAATATAGTTAAGTTTGTCTCGTCTGGACTTCAAGTTCGGGGCGCTCTACTGCTGAAACTGCTAATGCTTCTGTTTTGAGCTTAATATAAGTTCATTGATCCATCTCTTGGTGTCAGCTATCAGATATATGCTGTGATTTTTTGGCTTCTATTCTGATGTCAGCTGCATGCTTATTGCGAACATTTTTGATGGATTTTCTAAAGAGTAGGCTTGTGGAAAAGTAATCGAATCGTAGATCGGTTTTAAATCAGCCGTTGTGGTACAACCTCCTTAAAGGAATTTAAAATCACATGATTCATACACATACATATGTACATACATACTCGCATATCTTCACTTTTCATAAAATGAAACGCAGCCTCAAGCCTGCATCTATTATGTTTTTGGCAGAGGTAAGTAAATATAATCAGAATAGACTGAATGTATCAATTCGAAGTTGAAGTGTACTGAAATCCTCTAGTTGGCGGCTTAGACCAGCGTATATTTTATGGCTATTCGGTTTTCAAGATTGGAATTGTCAAACACTTCCGACACTTTCCCTCTATTCAGAATGGTTACATTTCGAATTGTCGTAGATTATATAATTTATGTTGGCTTGTTCATCTTGGGCAAGGTACGCCGGAAGTCCTACAAATCGCTATATTTTTCGGCTAAGAACTTAATCAAGCAGCATCTGTAAAGGAAAACCAGTTGAGAACATTTGTTCAAAGCAGAAACGTGTCAATATAAATTCAAATGAATTTTTCAAAAATAAATTAGACGATGAGTAGAAAAAAGAATTAGGAGGAAACTGACATTCGCTGAAGGGAAGCTTTATATGACTTCTTTGTGTAGAACCAGTATGTTTTTTCTTCAGTCGGCGCTTTCATTTTGGCCCTAGGCCAGAGAAAAAAACCCTCTACCCGAATTCGATCCTTTTCTTATCAAGACGGTCCAGGATGAACTTAATCTCCCTGGGATGTTTCGTCACTATTACGCCCCTTGAGCAGGTACTCTTCAGCCTTAAGTGCTGTCAACGACTGTAATGGCTTCTGGAGTTTTTTTGGTTAAGTCCCGTCTCAGGTGGTTTATACTTTATACTGAAATGAAGGTTCTATATCCACTGAAGGAAAGTGGATGAAAAACAGAGAATCAGTGTAGAAAGTGATATGATTATCTCTTAGCTTTCGGTGACCAGAATTGAGAGTTTAGCCCTACTTAAGTCCCTGCTCCACAGCACGACATTCGTCGTAAAATTACCTAAATCATAGTAAAGAGAATTGACTATTGAAGTGAATGATTTTGTCCTTACAAAATATCTCATGTTATCACAAAGGGAACACACCACATGTAGTTCCAACTTCACTTGCAACGTAAGTTGCACGTCTTACTCCTACTGAATTGCAAAAAAGAAAACACAAATTCCGTAAATTTCTTCAATAGTTGTCGGAAAATTTTTTCAAATATTTACCGCTTCCCAACCATCTGTTATGCAGACCAATGATCAGCCATCACCGTTTAGGAAACTTGCAACAGTTTGCTTAAGAAAGGGATAATTCCAAGAAACACAAAGAAAGATGTTTGAATATCCAGAACCTGAACTATATGCAGAATTTCTGGTAAAAGTCCTACCTACAACTTCTTCCAACATTCAGTGGAATGAAAATCGGGTTCTGAATATTTAAAATACGATTTAAAATAATAAAATTGTCTTAAAAGAAGCTAGGCCAGTCTGGGAAGAAATCCCTCTCGCTGCATGTGCAAGAAAGAACCTATCATTCAGTCGCACAAGTCACTAACACAGTCAAGCAATTGCTGGTAACCGCTCGAGTAACTAGCTGCAACAATGACTTTCTCCGGAAAAACTGCGTATGCTGCAGATACACGTACACCAACATACAAGTACCATTCGACAGGTGGAGCAAGGAACGCGCGCTAAAATTTTTATCATAAATTACGTTTCGCCTGTTACTCATAGTTTCTTCAAATTTGAAGGCAAACCCTGAGCTGCGAGCACACCAAGCTCCTGTCCTCAAGTCCTGAACACAATGAGAGGTAATTTTATTGTTTGCATAGTAATGACTTCTCGGATGAGCAACGTACATACATACTCGTATACTATAGCCGGGATGTGCATTGTTATAATTTTTCGGGATTAGGTGGCGCCTGTTCCTGACACCGAGTAAGACGTTCGGTTTTGTTGGAACACGATGAATTTCTGTTTTCCTTGTGAGGTCCTTCTGGATGGAGAGGACCCCGTTGCTCACTGTGTGCAGTTGGAATATTTATAAGAAAAACTTGAGAAATAATTGCATATCTTACAATTTTAAGGATGTGCTGCCGGGCTTAAGACGTTATGCCACCCATCGCATCATACTACATCTATAAGGGGGATGTTTAAGAAAACTGGAAAAAAAGGAACATAGTTTCCTATACCACTTTGACTACGTACTCGTATAACTAGTTGCAAGTTTAGTAATTCGAAATACTCCTTTGAATATAGACGTCGGAAATTGTTTCTTTTGTAAAGCGAACTCTTAAGTAAAGACGGCTCCAGTGGGTGGCAGCGGATTGGGGTATTACGCTAATCTGAATGGAAAATTAGTCTCGGTATTTATCTTAGGCAAATTATTAGTTTTTAATATTTAAAGAGGTATTCTTTTGTGGCCATGCCATGAAAAGTTGCATCTTCAATTGCTGGGGGATTATGGATAAAGTGCCATAAGGCATGAACAGCAAAGTATGCTGGGAAATATGGATAAAGTTGTTGGATTTAAGGCAGTTAATGTATTGAAGAAAGTTTAAGCTTTCAATTTATGTAGTTATCTGGGATGTGAATTTAGTTGACCCTATCATTCAAACCAGCTATGGCTTGTGCAAATTCCACTTAATTTCTATTCTGGACATGCAAGAATACAGCTGACGTATTTCTTCTCTGTGGACTGTTTTCGTATTCGCACGTATGTAGGCTCATTAGCAGAATCTTGAATCAGCATTTGCTTTTTTATTTATGTTATATTCCTTAAATGTTACGGATTTTCTGCAAAAGTCAGGACGCTTCAGTCATTGAAAACAGATCCTTCAAACCTCATCAACTAAACAGGTATTACTGCCTGAGAGGTTTTTGATCTGGAAGATATTCACAATATGGTAGACCGTGAAGACAACCCAACAAGTTCAGATCGATACCCATCACATGTGAAAAGATCTGTAAATAATAAAAAGCATCAGATTATGCAGAATTACTGTAGAGAATGCTTGTAATTTCAAAAAAGCTTCCTCAGCTCAATGGGTGCAAATCTGCCTTGCGAATGCATCCCCTGACCAAGATGTAATATACAAATGCTTGAAAGTCTGGTGAGCAGAATTAACAAGAAGGAGTACGCCCTGGGAATTTTCATGGGCATACAGGACACCTTCGAGAACACAATTTTTAACGAGATGAGGCAACACGGTAAAGATGAAATACTAATTTTGTATGAGTAGAACCCTGATTGTGGATGCAGCCTGCGACCAATACATGATAGGATTAGTTAACAGAGTGCTTGCAAGGAGGCATTCTGTCTTAATTGATATTGTGAATGCTGACCGACTCACTGCTTAAGGGTTTAAAATGCTTCTAACATCTGCACTCATCAGGCATATGCAGATGATGTAGCTGCAATGTCTGTTGGATTATAGCTAGCGAATTTCTTTCTCAAAACTGGTGTTGTTTTCTTTACAAGTTGTAGGAAGCTGACTAGTCTAACTCATATAGTGCTTAAAGAAATCACCATCCGTGTATACAACGAAGCTAAGTAATTGGGTATTACCCTGGAGAAAAAATTGGCGGCTTAATGGTAGTATAACTGAGCTTTTCACCGAAGTAGGTCCTTCGAATATACGCGCTTATGAGAAAATTCGGTTGACCGAGCTTTCACGAGAAGTCTGCTTTGGTTCTGCTCAAGATGCACTAATGAATCTCCTTTCCCTTGATATTTATGTCATTAGCCGCGCTCTCAAGCATCGTGCAGATCTTATGAAGACGTAGTCTTTGGAAGAAGACGCACTGGAGTTTTGACTGTGCTTTGAAACTGGTCTTATGGACATGCTGTCTAATACAATGGCACCAGAACTCATGGTGATGCGAAAATATGAAATTAACTTTCAGAATTTGAGCCAGAAAAGTAATGTAGCCGGGTCTTCGCAGATGGCTCCAAAAATTATTTAGAATGCAGAAGGCTGGATTTTAAGTTTTGTTTGGTTCTCAGGTCACAATGGGGTTACTGAAAATAATATAGCAGATAACCTTGATATTCAAGGCTCAAAACAAGGCTTATCAGGACCCCAAACGGCTTTGGAACTTGGTTAGGGTTTGCTTTAAAATTTGCTGCCAATTGATATCGCCAAAACGTGAGATACTGTGGCCATAAAACTTTTGACGTGAAAGTTCTATAGTATCGCGTCGTGTGCAGCATGAGGCACCATCCTATTACAGCCACATACCCTCGGGATGAAAAACATTGATTTCGTGTAAAACATTATCGGTATTCGTAAATACGCATTTGCAACACGAGCTATTCATTGCACTAGTTTGTCCTTCATCGTTTTCACAAGAAGTAAGAACATAAGATTTGATGATTCCGTCTGACTGGAATGCATGCCAACAACGACTTGTTGAATAACTTGAAGATTCTCATCTTCTGATACACACCAGTTCTGGTGATTGCCATTTGCTATCGCTGAAAAAGAATTTCTTCAGCCAATAATTGGTACAAAAAGCAAGCAGGAAATTCTGATTTACGCCATCTAACAAGTACGCTAAGGACTCTATTAGTTAAAATACAATGGGCTTATTTGGATATCGCAGAGTGCACCCCATTGGAACTTTTGCTAAAGGGTTGGAACAAAAGGTGAAACCAGCAGTCTGATAAAAATCCTTAACAGGGGCGAATCTGCTACTTACTTTAATAGCTTCAATTTGCCCGTCACCGACGACATATTTCCTCTTATGCCGGGATGTAAACCTAATCCTTGGTGAATATTTAGAGTAGCTTTAGTACTCAAAATCGGCAAATTAACAACTAGCCGACTTATTATTCTGAATTTTTATCTGCTGCTGAACAGCATAAGAAAGATGGCTGAGCTTCATATGGGTAAAACTGCCTTTCATTTTCTTCTAAGATGGTACGTGAATACCAACGCGTAAGATCTTCTGAGACTGTAATTTAAGTTCTGATGAGTAGAGCTAAATGTGTGCTTGGCAAGGAGTACCTACTGGAGCAGCAATACAACAGAACCTCGATTGTCGACGCTGACTGCAATCTACTCATATATAGGGTTTTCCAATAATGACTTGACAACTTTTTTTTTAAATAAAACGCAAACCATTTGAGATATTTCAAAAACTTTATTATCGGCTTAAAGTACAATCAAAACATTTATGAATGGAACTCAACTTCGTTCATATGGCCACCGCGGGCACGTTTGCAGCGCTCGATTCGTTGGGCCCAATTTTCAACGACTCGGCCACACATTTCGACCGAAACGGCCGCTATTTCGTGTTCAATGTTGGCTCTGAGCTCTTCCAACGTCGTCGGCGTGTTGGCATAAACCAATGACTTAACGTAGCCCCACAGAAAATAGTTAAGGGGCGTTAAATCGCACAAACGAAGCGGCCAATCGACTGGCCCATTTCTTGAGATAACACGCTCACCATACTTACTCTTCAATAAATCGACTGTAGCGTGTGCTGTGTGGCTTGTTGCATCATCCTCTTGAAACCACATGCCGTCCAAGTCCATATCTTCCAATTCGGGCTAAAAATAATCGGTGGTACATTTAAGATGTTACGATCTAAGCCAGGGTATTATAAATTGGTTCAAAAGGAATAAGGTCATTTGGTCTGTAAACGACTCCAATCGTCACTTTCTCTTAATGGCCCTTTATGCTCACGAAAAGAAAGTTGTTGGCACAACTTCTGTCTGATCGCACATGAAATTATATTTTAATGTTTTGCGTACATGTGTATATCGCAACTCGACCCCCAGTACGTTCAAACCCATCGGACCAAAACAGCTTGTACCCAACCACTTTGTATGTGCAATCAGTCACGCATAGATGAAACCATGTTTCTGAGACACAGATTGTCAGAATTGGAGTTAATGAATATATGTCTAAATTCGTCAATTTTAGGGTGTAAGCTTTGTACATTTATATGGCAGATATGAAGAACTTCGTGTTGGGCTTGGAGAATTCGAACCGTACTCTTCATATTACCGTGTTTTTTGTGTGAGATTTCTGATCCAATTAACAAAATGAATATGTCCGTCATCCTTTGTTTGCTTCATCGACCACGAAGTCAATTATGTTCCTAAACACTGCTGAAAGGTACTTTATTATTTAGGTCTACAATGCTACTGGCTGCGAAGCTGTAATGTTACGTGTACCTGCTGATGAAACTATCACAGCTCCTGTAAGAAAGGTCTCCGGTAATCATCAGCCACTTTTGATAATATCTTTATGAAGTAAGATATTTACTTACTTAGATGACTCTCCGGGGTGGAACTGTGCCTTAACTAACATACCTATCTAGCGACCCTTGTTGTTTGTTAGTTGCTTTCAATTTCGCAGACAAAGTTAGTTGAGGTTTTCTATACCAGCTGAGGTGGGGGTCTTCCCCTGCCGTTTGATTCCTTGGTGATGGATTTCCAAGGCGTTTTTGAGCTGAAGTACTTATCTCCAGCCACTCCACATGTATCCGACATTTAAGTCTTAAGTCGATGAATTCTGTTCTAATCTGAGTCTTTGTCATTGTAGAGTTCTTAGTTGAATCTTCTCTTCCATTTTCCGTCGGCGAAGGCAGGGCAGTTGATCTCTCTTTTTCTCTCGAAACCACAAAACTCTTCCCTCTTTTGACCAAGCTTTTGGGACCAGAGGACCACTAAAATGTTAATTGTCTTTGGTGCCCTATTTTGGTTATCGGAGAAAAGGCACTGAACAGGAAGGTTGCGTGTTCGAATCCCAGCCTCGTCCGAAAAACATTCATTTTTTCAGTTAAAGAAAATCAAGTAATATGATTAGTCGACTAGAAATCAACAACAAGCCAACCTCCACTAAGAATTTAGTCTCCCCATTAAATGTTGGATGCCACCCATGGAGCGTAATAACCACTGAACCCAAAAATCTTTCTTTCTCTCTGCATCCCATTTTCCAATAAAACTTAACACGTGTTCAGGCACTTTAAGTGTATTCATACCAACTTGAGTGTTAAGTTCTTTAAAAAAACAAAAAAATCGTCATCGATGACAGTCATCGAGTGTGCTTTCCCGATCACAGTATGTACTTCCTTCTTCCTTATTTGGAGATTCTGCTATAATACTTGCAAATGCATTACAAACTGTTCGTTGGATTTGTTGGCATAGGCAAATAGTTGCACATAATTTTGAATTGCGCATCTGGTGTGGGTTTGCAAGTTTCACACAATACTGTGAAGCACGATGTTGAACAAATCGTTTGACAGTGGACCTTGGCCTTATCGAAAGGATTTCCTGTTATCAAAAGTTTCAATAAAATTATTACCGATCCGCCTAAAGCAGGACAAACAAAACAGGGATAGCAAAACCGGACGTGGCTTCGTATAATTTTTCCGATATATTGTACATACTTGTATCTTAACATGCCGACCTTAAAATTGACCACCTTATGGGTTGTTGACACGGAATTCGAAGGTCTTTTCTAAGATCTGAATTGATGTAAAATTCTGATCGATAATGAATCAAGGCCTTGAACCACACTGAGAAGGACCATTTAGTTGGGTGATGAAAGGTTTTAGACGGCAACGTGTTTCGTGAACTCACGATATGGTCCAATCCTCCTTTTGCTGAAAACATAATCGTTTTGAGTGGACACTTAGTATCTCTCAAACTGACTTATTTCCGATTTTGATCAAAGAGACACAGTTAACTTAAAATATGTGGAAACAAATAGTTCCAACGAAAGTCATATTCAAACAATGTTTTCCGATAATCTGAAACAGAGTTAATCTTTGATCATAACTCAGGTACTATCTTGACATACTGGAAGTACGTTAGCCACAAACACGAAGCAATTTAGCTGCTGCCTGAGTTATACTTACCTTAATTCTTATTTGTGCATTGCCGCATCCAATTATTTTTAATGTATTCGTGAATTGAAAATTTCGCTTAAAAAAATTATTTTCCCTACAAACAGAACACTCTGTTAAATCCGTAAGTAGGACCTTATCTGAAATGCACCATTATATTGTGTAAGTCGACAATAAAAACGAAAACATACTAAACTGCAATTTCATCCTACTTGACCACTACGTTTGCTTCAGTGCTGCGGCCAGGAGACGGTATGTCACCCACAACAAATTTAAATTGCGGGCAATTTTTCCCGTGACCATGCTCCAGCAAGGTCCTATTCTCCACAATTTTACTTTATTTTTGCCGGTCACGACTTTAGTCCGGGTTGCACGTCCTTTGAGCATCTGGGTTTTCCTTTTTTTTTGTGTTCAGTTAATATGGCATGTAAACGATGCCTGCATTCAACGATTACTTTGTCCTCTTTTGCATGTGCATGCGTTTGTATGAACATACATATGGTTGTGTGAAATGTATACATCGTAGTCCTTCCTTAAGTGGCACTCTGAATAGAGCTAAGTTAATCAGGATGCAATTTTCATAGAGATATTCTACTTTTTGTTTGCCAATGCTTTGGCATCATAGGACGTAGTAGTTACTCCAGTATACTCGTATATCCAATCGCTCGTTAGACAGTGTTATCACAGAGGGGTGGTTAATGTCAACATCGATGGGCACGTCAGCTTTGGTCGGTTTTACAACCATCCTCAACACCTTGTTACATGGATATAAATTTTTAAATAAAGCGAAAAGGACTGGAGTTTTTTTTTTATTACAACAAACTCGACTCTCTGTATATTGATGATTTAGATTTTTTAGAAAAGCGCTTCTTTACTTAAGGGGAAAAGAAAAAATATTTTTAAAAACGCTGTGAATTTGGAATGAATTTTTTAAGAGCAATGTGACAAGGTTTATATCTGGCAATCGGCATTTTAACTCACTTATTTCGTCGTGCGAGTTCTGCTGATTAAACTGTCACTTTGTTTTTTTTTTCTTGGGCACATAGTACTTTGCTTAGTATTTTAAGAATACCCGGCACTGTCCGACGTCAGACCAGCAATGCCTAGTGTAACTATGACAACACATTAACTGAGCCTATTTTACCTATACCTGTAAAACTTTCAGCATAACCCTTTAATAGACTGTTTCCGCAACAAAAAAAACGCTCAGATCCAGATTTGTCATTGGAGTCAGCCCAAAAGATCTTGATCTTTTGACATATGAATGACCGCATCATAACAATTCATGTCAAGTCTAAGGTTTCCATCATCAGGCAAATATGCGCGCTTGACCATAAATAATATGTGTTCTGCTAGAATGAGCTATAGTTTAGAATACTAATACGATGACGTTTTGTTGATAATTAGTTTGTGTAAAAACATGCTGTTGAAGAGAACAACCAAGTAAACTCCTAGAGCGTGTCGAGATATGATCAAACCTACGTAGACAATAGATGTAACGCACAGTATCATTGAAGGCCACCAGCAACTTCCGTTGGTACAATGAGTCTAGGCTTATAATAGGCGGGACAATAAATATTTTGACGAACTTCTGTCTTGTGGCAGCAGGTGTGAAGACCGCGGTTAACCTCATATTACGAAGGCATCTGTAGACACGACGAATAACAGAATGAGCAGGAGAATACCCAGACAGCTTTTGGTCAATTACGTATCCTAAACTGGCAACCAATTTAACAGTGTTTTATTTGAGTCGGAGGGCCAAATATCATCTAAAGACTGGATTCAGTAAGAGACTATTTTCCGTGGCCCAATTGCGTATAATATTATTATTGGGTCGTGTTATATAGAATTGGATGTTATCAGCGTAAAGGTGAGATGAACTATGTTTACATACAGAAGGAAGGTCATTTACAAACATACAGAATAAAATTGAGCCCAACATTGACCCCTAGGGAACAGCTTTTGAAAGAGGCTTAAGACTAGATATAGATCTGCTCGTTATAACGTTTTGTAAGTGTTTGACAGAAAGCTTCGAATTAGGTTCGTCGCCCTAATACTGAAGCCAAAAAGATTCTGGAATTTTCAGCAAAGTATCATGATGAGGGGCAAAATAAGTTTTATAAAACGTATGGATGTACCGTATTCACCAATTGCGTTTGATTTGATGGACAATATCGGCACGGTAACATCAACCTCTGTAATTACATTGAAATCTTTAAAAGTTGATACAAAAGCACTGGAGCTAACAAGACACTACTTTCGAAAGAATAGTTATTTCCGCTTTTGCGTGACAGCTTTCTCTCTGTTTGCCAAAGGAAAAATCGATCTTGCGTAGATTACTTCGGAACTCTTTAACTCATAGAAATTTTGTTTGGAAAGCCTAATACAAGAAGTAGCTGTATTTCACGCTGTTTTGTATGTAAGCCTGTTTAAATTCGTTGAATGTAATGCGGGCTTTATTTGCTGCATTATATTTAAGGTTTACCAGGAACAATTACGGATTCTAACGGTTTTAGTCGGGAAACAATGATTAAACAATCCAGATACAATTTTGTGAAAGGTTTCAATATTCTGATTAGGATCTGCATATAGTCGCCACAGTTTCCATGGGACAAAGTATGTTGCGTGAGTGTGGAAGTTCATGTCAATTGAGTCGAAATCTTTATATGAAATTAAGTGGGGACGGGCAGTGTACAAAACAGAACGGTCTCCTCAGACCAAATTTTAATTTACTATAGTAAATCGGATCCCCTTATGCTGAACAGGTACAATCCATGTCAATTAATAATTCAATATGGCATACAGCTTTAAAGTGGTGCTCTTTTGGTGAAATAGGGACCTGGTTGCGATACTTTGTTAGGAACCATTAACCAGTCATAGGCACACACCCTTCCTTAGTGTCGCTGTGTCGCTTACGAGATGCTAACCAGCTTATACTATGTGAACGACGAAAGCGGTTTTGCACAGCATTCATCGACACTTACCATTGCAGTTTCCGGCCCAGCAGATCGACGATGTATCAAATCAAATCTTCTGCCAAACCATAGGAACGATCAATAACTTCCAACTTGATACTCACCATTTCGTCATTGACTACAAAGCTGCATAGGGCAGCATTCAAGACAGCCGAATTGGGGATCTCGAGGAAACTAGAACGCGCTGACCTGTGATTTCTTCAACATCATGCTGGAGTGATCGTGCAATAGTATACAAATTTGGTGCAAATACTGAAGGGACTATATTTAACAAATCCTTCCAGATGTACGGATATGGAGACAATATCAGCTACTTGTAAATTGTTTGAAGCTTTTACGGCAATTATACAAAACAAGCTGATTTATTGATCAGTTAGGTGCTGTGGTGCGTCCAAATATAAAGGAGGCTCTAAAACAATAATAAACAATTACAGTCCAATATCTATTTTAGGAATAATAAAAAAATGTTTAGTAGAAGCAGTGACAAGAAGTTTCAAAAATTTCATCGAAAACAATTCGATAATTCATGAAAAGCAATACGGATTTCAGAAAAACAAAGGAAGAGGAAAGTTTCTGGGTAGATCTGATAAAAAAAACCATCACGTTCTTGTACGAGTATTAGTTATGGATTTCAGGTTCCGAATCTCTGAACAGTTAACCGCTGACTACTGCATGAATTAAATCCCCAACAAAAAAAAATTCAATTAATTTAATATGGTTTTGTTGAAGGATTCTTAACCAACTTTTACTAAAATAAATGAAAATTATTTATTAGTTTCAAAAATAAAAAAATCAAGCCATATATGCCTCATATGCATTGAGGGTTACGAGAACAGTGTAATGTTTATGTTACACATTTATCAAATCTGATTGCAGCTGATGTGCTGAAAGGCCGGCCACGGTTTTTCAAGAGTAATATCTTTGTTTTGCGTATATTTATTGGGTATATTTGAAGTCATTCTGACGGATTTAAAGGATCCATTCGTTTATTAAACATGCGAAAAAATATTTTCCTTTAGCACTTTTTTGGAATCCAGCAAATCAACGCCACCCATATAAAGGGTTTTCCAATAGGGACTTGATAACTTTGAATTTAATTTGTGAACGCACTCTTTCACTAATCATCAAATTGTCACTGTCAATTTATTCAGTAAACTCAACATTCATCATGGTAAAGTATACGAACGAGCAACGTCTGCAAATTATAAAAATTTTGTACCGAAATTTGGAGTTGGTGACTGCAACTTTAAGAGCGTTAACTCCAATTTTGGGTCGTAATCCTCGCCCTAGTAGACAGGCAATAACAAGTTTAGTGCAAAAATTTGAGTCTACATATTCATTGTGTGATGTTGGTGTGTCAGTGAGACAACGGGTTGGTCGAAGTGTCGAAAATATAGATAGATAGATAGATAGATAGATAGATAGATAATTTTATTTCATATAGTATTCCGAGTATAATTCAAGTACAATTCATTAAAAAAAAAAATGTTAAAACTAGTTTAACGCACAAAACTTATTTATATGAAATGTTGAGACATTCTGTATTTTACTAACAAAAGTAGTGAAATAGTTTTGAATGCCACATAATCAGTTATTTACATTAATATAAAGTTTATGATGGGGTGGCCATAATCAACAAAGGTAATTCATAGTAAAAATCAATTAACAAAAGAAGCAGGATGACGAAAAAAAAATCAATTAAATTCATAAATTAAGAAAGATTAAAGAAGACAAATGAGTAAGTTAAAGTTAAATCAGAATGTCAAAAGTAACAGATTCTAAGCTAGCGTAGTTGTGGTTCAGAAACCAGTTTTTTAGACATTTTAAAAACATTCCAGGTATTGCTATTGCCCTGATAGACTGTGGAAGTTTATTAAAGAGGCGGAATGACAAAACGGAATAGAAATTACGGTATGCAGTGGTACGAGCAAATTGAACAGGTAACAAGTACGAAAAATTACCTCGTAAATTGTAATTAGAAATTAATCTAATATTTCGATTACCTGATTTCATAAGGAATAACTTCAATACTTTAAAACAATACAGATGGCGTACAGGAAGGATTTTAAGATCACAGAACAAAGGAAAACTAGGGTATCTAACATGTTTTTGACATAACTTTCTTATTATATGCTTCTGTAAAACTAATAGAGGTTGTATTTTGCTAAGATAAGTACCTCCCCAACAGGAAATTCCATATTGCAGCTTGGACTGAAAGATCCCATAGTAGATTTTCTTTAGAAGAATTGTGGAACAGACATTACGCAAATAATAGAAGTATCTCAGTGTGGAACGGAAATACTTCCTCAGAGAATCCGTGTGATTCGAAAAGCTCGATAAGAAAACATTTATCATTACAACTAAGAGTACTACAAAAAGTGGGAGTAGTAGGTTTATTAATGCAATTGCAATTGAAAAATTTTAATGTTTGACACTCGGGTGCATGAAAGTGGACATTTGCTCCGAAACTGTGTACTGATGACAAAGTGAAATTCATAATTTTTGTTTTGGAGCTAATTAGCAACTTATGTTTTTCAAACCAGATTCTCAATAAATTCAAATCGCAATTTATGTCAGCAACGAATTCCAAAGGGCTACTCTTACCATATGAAAAAGCTATGTCATCCGCGAAGGCAGTTGGTGAGCCTTTAAAATCAAGTGCAAATAGTGAATTAATGTAGATGAGAAATAAAATTGGACCCAAGACCGAGCCTTGGGGAACACCCAGGTTAAACAAATTTATTTCGCTCCTTATCTCATCAATCTTCACAGTTTGTGACCTATTTTTTAGGTAAGACTTTAACCAATTAAGCATAAAGCCACGAAATCCAGCTTTTTCCAGTTTACCCAACAAAATATCGTGATTGACCATGTCAAAAGCTTTGGTAATGTCAATGAACAAGCCAGCTGTACACCTTTTACCATCAAGATTATTCATTGTTTGGGCACAGAACTGCAGTAGAGCATCTTCAGTAGATTTTCCTTTCCGAAAGCCAAACTGTTTAGGACTAAAGTAATTATTTATATCTAAAAACTGCACTATTCTGTCTTTCATTAGTTTTTCAAAAACCTTACTTAGCACAGGGAGAAGGGAAATAGGCCTGTAATTGCACAGTTCAACTGCAAAACCTTTTTTGAACAAAGGTATAACATCGGCACGCTTGAGTTCATCAGGAAAAACCCCTGCAAAAACGCAGCCATTGAAGATGTCCTTTAAGACATCCACTATGAACCAAGCAATTTTTTTAAGAATCATACTTGAGATACCATCTGCGCCACTTGAATTAGTATTTTTTAAACGGCGAACAGCTTCGAATATTTCAAGCGATGTTATAGGTTTGTAACCAAAGCTTTTTCTTTGAAACGGTTCAGCACACATACAGAGAGCACAAGATGAGTTTATTTGACAGGGTTGTAAACTACTGACAATATTTGTGTAGTAGTCATTAAATGCTTCAGCGATTTGTTTTTTGTCAGAGATTAAACCATTACAGGTACGCAAAGATGTAGGTATTTTTGTGGAAGAAGATTTATTTAGTAAACTGTTCACTAATTTTCATTCGTATCTGAGGTTTCCTCTGGCAAAATCAAAACAATTTCGGTAATAGTTATCACGACAAATTGGAATCTTCTTTTTCAGGTCAGCTGCCGTTCAGGCGTCCCTAGCAAACGATCCAAATCAGTCAATTCCACGGCGTTCTCAAGAATTGGGCATCGCTCAGACCACATTATGGCGTATTTTGCGTAAGGATCTTGGTTTAGACCCATACAAGATCATGCTGACTCAAGTATTGAAGCCGATGGACCATTTGAAGCGACGTACGTTCTCCGATTGGGTTCTGGAGAAGATGCGCCAAGATGATGAATTTCATCGCAAAATCATCTTCAGTGACGAAGATCATTTTTGGTTCAACGGGTTCGTCAATAAGCAAAATATCCATGTTTGGTGTGGTTTGCATGCCGGCGGCGTTATTGGGCCATATTTTTTCGTCGACGATAACGATCGTCACATTACTGTGAATGGTCAGCGTTATCGCGCTATGATCACCGATTATTTTTGGCCCGAATTGGAAGATATGGACGACATGTGGTTTCAACAGTATGATGCCACAAGCCACACAGCACACGCTACAATCGATTTATTGAAGAGTAAATATGGTGAGCGTGTTATCTCAAGAAATGGGTCAGTCGATTGGCCACCCCGTTCGTGCGATTTAACGCCGCTTGACTATTTTTTGGGGGGCTACGTTAAGTCATTGGTTTATGCCAACACGCCGATGACGTTGGAAGAGGTCAGAGCCAACATTGAACTCGCGTTGCCGTTTCGGCCGAAATGTGTGGCCAAGTCGTTGAAAATTGGGTCCAACGAATCGACCGCTGCAAACGTGCCCGCGGTGGCCATATGAACGAAGTCGAGTTCCATTCATAAATGTTTTGATTGTACTTCAAGCCGATAATAAAGTTTTTGAAATATGTCAAATGGTTTGCGTTTTATTTAAAAAGAAAAGTTGTCAAGTCCTTATTAGAAAACCCAATATTTGTTATAAACCTCAACAGCTTGAGGAGCAGGAATATCTCTGTATTGTTTTTTCTTTTCGCTGTCTGGTGATGATTGACTTCCTTTCAATACATGGTAATAGCAGGTTTATAGGCTTGTTAACAAACTAGGATATCAGTCTCCATTTCACTCCACCAAGTGTAGTCACTTTTTCAATCTGACTGTGCCCAAATACAGTAATCCATTTTTGTACAGGTAAACTTGCAATTTGTGTCTGTGGTAGCAATTATTCAAAAAAAATTTGTGTAAGCCTCGTCACTAAGTTTCCACTGAATTCTAAATCAGATGCATTTTCGGAGAAGGTGTTACTCCTATCCCCAGCAAAAATTTGAATTCGTAACTCAATCCGGAAACTCCACTTAGAACTTGGTTCTTCAAATCCTATTTGTAAAGCTTGGCTGGGTTATACTACATCAGTTTGTGACGGCAGTTAGTGGGTATTATTTGTTCATACACCGCAAAAAGCTATTCTATTGAAATAAATATTGTGGAATCCGTTGCCTTATTTCCGTCTATTCAAAATAACTTAAAATCTGTGTTATTACTGAAGTGTAAGAACCTTTTATTTTTTCCCACCTGCTGCATGCCATCGTGTCAAAAATATTTTGCTAGCCAACGGATTTGTTCCAATAATGTCACGAAAATGGCAGTTGAACATTAAACAAGTAAATCACCATGTCAACGAACTGCTCCATTTCGCTTGTTATTATGCTTGCTGGTTAAGTTATGTTGTATTGAAGAACTTTTAAATTTGACTGATCAATTGAATGACAACAAATTGAATTAACTAAATCGTAAAATAGAACGAAAATATATTTTTGTGTTTTCAACACAATCACCGCAGCACCCGTAAATTCAAAATTCTTTTCATAGTACGGGTCCAATTATTCTTTTCTCTAAAAAAACAAATATTTTCAAGCCCGCCTTTTTTTTGTTTTGCAGTTATTGCAACTAGTTCAATTACACGCTCATATTTGGTGTCAGTCTCAGGCACTGTAAGGCAGTCGTTGTTGTTTAGTGCGGGCTCAAATTTCATCATCCCCAGGGATACAGTTGACATTTTGAATTCGTCCATAAAAGTGTTAAGCAGCCATTTCTGAAGAAAATTGAAATAAAATCATTTGCGTTACTATAGCAAATATGAGAAAACAATTTTATTTTAATGCATACGTTAAACTATTAATGCATACGAAGCCATATATGGATGAAAACCCGCAAAAAAAATCACTCGTATCGATAAACTAATACTATCTTTGCAATCAAAATCTATTTATAATATTTTAACCTTTGTGTCTACACCAGCGTTGCCAGACGTCCACATTTCGGCGGGAGTCCCTATTTTCAGCCTAAAATTAGATGTTTACAAAACGGCTTTATAGCTTGAACGCAAGAATGTATTGTTTTGTTGTGTGTTTGCAAGGGTGAAGTTGTTCTACTTCGTGCCAGTTGCAATTGCAAATGTAGTGTGAATGCTAGATCATTGAGTTGCGTAATTCAATTACTTTAAACAAGAAAAATTTAATTTTGGTTCCGTGTGTTTTGGTATTTGTCACAGTGAACTTAATGATGCAACGAAGCACTCAAAAAAAACTCGCTCTGCAAAAAATATATCCAGCTATTTCCAGACGTCTGGTACATCAGCTTCTGGTCGTGTGTGAAGCAATAGTGTGTCAACTTTTGGATAAATAAGCCTTGAAAGTAGCAACACAAAGTTTAAGCGAAGTTTTATTTTATTTTTTTCAATTTCTATGGAAGCGAGCGATAAGGGAAACCGAAAAATGTTCCCAATTTGTGTGCGATATGTCTGTTATGAGGACGGCATACAAAACACATTATTGGACTTTGTGGAAAGTAATAATGAAACGGCTGACCAATTAACAAATTTAATTTTTGAATTATTTGATAAAAATGACTAAGTTTGTCGCAAGTTACTTCATATGGAGCTGACGATGCTAATGTAAACTTTGGTTCAAATCATTCTGTTTACACAAACCTTATTAACAAAAACGGAAAAATACTGAAAGCCAATTGTTCAGTCCATATCTTGCACAATATGAGCAAATTTTCCTGTGAGAGATTAGAGATCGATGTAGAACCTATCATTTTAAAAATATACGGGCATTTCTCACATTCCGCTTAATGTCGTGCAGAATTTATTGAAATATTTGAAAGTTCGGAAATGGAGTGGGTTGAATGGTTTATTTCAAGGTTTGGGGTGCCTTGAAAAGTTACTTTAATAAGCCGGGATTGTATGCGAAAGCCATTGAAAACGTATTTCATTCAGAAGAAGAGAAGACAAAAACTCTAGCCGACTTCCATTTCGTTCATAATGTTATGAGTTGTTTTGGTACAAAGAGTCTCAGGGAAATGATATTGCCATAACAGAAATGCATGACTCATTATGTCTCTTCCATTCAACGTTGCTTCAAAGTCAAAAGGATTGTTTTTTCGTCTTCCTGACAAAACAGATATTAAATAAATTGACTGAATCGGAGAAAACCAATGCCATCGAAGACTTCAACAATTTTTACACAAACTGTCAAACATACTCGTTATGTCAAACATAACGCTTTGATTTTTCAGATGAAAATATTTACGCTAAACTTGGATTCATGAACCTAAAAAATTAAATTAGTTTTGAGATGATTGGGATGATTAAATTTGTCAGATGATGTTTCTACGAGTATGGACAACTTATATGAAGAATATAATCTTTTGAAGTCATCCTTGGATGCAGTAGTAGAAAATAGTAAAAATTGCGCGGCGCAGCTCTTCAAATAGTTTCCAAAAATTTATTGCAAGAATGTATTTAAGCATTTTGCTTTCGAATTAAGTGTACCAACTTCAAACTGCTTTCCCTAACGCTTTTCTTCAAAGATGAATTTTAAATGGTCGGATTTCAAAAACAATTTTTCCGTGAATTTCTTAAAAGCTGAACTACTCATCCAATTCAATCTTGAACTTTCCTGTACAGAGTTTTCCAACTTCATTAAAAACAAAAAAGAAATTTTAAAATAAGTTAGAACTTCTGATAAATATAAATAATATAAGTTATTCGTATATCTATTTGTCTAATCAATTAAAGTTAAATTTTAATCGCCAATATTTCTATGTCCAATACTACTAAAAGGTTTATATGTCTATATGTCTAATCACTTAAAGCTATTTTAATAGCAAAAAATGTCTATGTCTCATTATTTAAAGCAAAATATTGACTCATTATGTTTTTTATGTCTATGCTTATTGTTTTTTGTATGTCCCCTTTTCCACGAAAAAATCCCGATTTTCTACTCAAATTGATTTCAAAATCCCGATTTGCTCGAAAAAAATTCTGGCAACGCTGGTCTACACCTGTTGAAAATAAATAAAATACATTTACAAACATACATATACATATACAAACATGAAATATAGCTTAAGATATACTGCATTGTGTTCATATAAGTACATAATGAATTCGCTAAAATAAACAGTTTTTGCTAATATACTATACACATATAATTATGTCACACGATTGACTTCGCTTACACAAGAGTTCGTTAATTTCAGTGAGGTCTTCTTTACACGTCGCGCGATCAACATCGTTTGCCAATCCTCCTTTTATTAATTGTAACATTATACTCTTTACATTGAATTAAACTACTTATTTATAAATCAACCATCGGTGTTTTATTTGGTAATCCGGGATCTGTTTGTGATATGGTAACATTTTACACATTGGTGCCGAAACCCGGGATTTAAAACACAAAGAGCGATTTAAGCAACGTGGCAGTTTATTTAACGTTTAACGAACTTGATTATGGATTTGGCAAGTCGCGCAACGTATCGTGGACAAGTCACGAAAATCGTTAAAAGTGCAAGCGAGTTTCTTAAATTAAACGACGGGAAGGTCATTAGAAACGCTGATGCAAGCACCCTAGACTCTATCGAAGAGGAATTAAATGTATTTTTAGATCGCTTATCTGTAGCGCATGAGAGTTTGCGAAAGGCGAACGCAGATGTACTTTCTTCAATCAAATCTGAAGAATTCAAGAAGGAATCGGATACCATTGCTGACTACAACGATAAGGCGATAGCAACGATCACACGCCTTAAAATGCGTCTAACAAAGGTAAGGGATTTCCAAAAAACGCTTTCACCTGCAAACGTAACATCGAATGATACCTCCGCAAATCACGTGTCGATCCATGATATCATTAACTCTCCAATAAATAAACCAACGGCCGTTAGACTTTAAAAGCTTCATCCTAAGAATTTCTCTGGAGATTACAAAGAGTGGTTACCGTGGAACAGTACCGCACACTCGTACATGACAATCCAGCACTCTCAAAAGTTGACAAATTTAATTATTTGGAAGCAGCGTTAATTGGAAAAGCAGCCAATACTCTTATGGGGCTTACTCCAAGTGAACTGAATTATGATTCAGCAATTGCCTTACTTAAGAATGAGTACGGAAATACAGACAAAATAATCGATCATACGATGCAGAGTTTGTTATCCATACAGCCAGTACATTCAAGGGTGGATTCCGCTGGTTTATGAGAACTCTATAATTCAGTGCTAGCTTCCACGAGATCATTAGAAGCGCATGGGATCTGTGGACGCAACCCAACACAAACGTGCGGACACACCCCTATCAGAAAGCGAATAACAGGTGTCAAGTTGACACAAGAAAAGGCGCTCAATAGCAAAAAAGGAAAAGAACTGGAATAGATGCTAGGTGACTAAAAGTGACTAAAAGTAAGAAAATATATAAAACATTAATAAAAATTGTATATTGTATTTGTATTTCCCTTTATAGGAAATTTTTAATAAATTCTAATTGAAATATTAAAAAAACTGAAATCTACCTGCGTCTTTTATTCCAACAAGTTAAAAATTTCTTTTAACTGTCAATTTCATAAAAGAAAATGGAGCCTGGACCTTTTGCGAAGTCTTCCAAACTAGCTAGATCTCCAAAAAGTTCGAAAACGGCAAGGAAATGTGCGAAGTCCAGCTGTCAATTGTGCACCGGCCCGGATAATAAAAATATGGTTATGTGCGACACATGTGACAAATGGTACCACTTCGATTGTGTTGGGGTGAACGACGACATTGCGAACCACGAGTGGAGCTGTCCGGACTGTCAAGCAATCATACATAAGGAAAGTGCTCCCGCACATGTCGCCCAAGTAAGCCAAGCAAACGAAGCAGTTCCAGTCGCACCACCATCGTCTAGAAACTCATCCGCCCGCCGTTTGCAATTAGAACTCCAACGACTGGAAGAGGAGCGCGCTTTGGAAGAGAAGCGCGACAACGAAGAGCAGCTTCTTGAAGAAAAACGACGTGAAGAGGAACAAGTTAAACTGCGAAGGCGTAAGCAGCGCGACAGGGAGTACCTGGAGAAAAAATATTCTCTCCTGCATCAAGCTGAAGATGATTGTTCGTCACATGCTGGCGATGAAGTTATACATCCCGCCCAAGGAAATGCGGCAGTAAAACTGTGGTTAGAGGAGGTGCGTAATTCAACACAAAATCCACCCACCATATCCGCGCCAAATCCTACCAACAATGGAACAAATGCCGCCCTGCTGCCTAACTTACAAGCTGCTAATTCATTCGATTACCGAAAGTACCAGTGGGATGTTAGCAAATCGTGGCCTGGCGCCAATGTGGCCAATCAGCTGCCACAGCAACTGCAGCGTATGAATTTACAGCAGACATCTCAGCAGCAAGAGCAACAGGCCCTGTCATGCGCACTACGATCACGACCAAATCTGCGACCATCCTCGCAACTTGAACCTGAACAACGACTCCAGAGACAACTGCCACCGCCTCTGGGTGAACGTCCGTTAACACCTCGGATTTCACAGCTTTTTGAACGGCCAATGGAGCACAATACTAGCACCTTTATGCAACACCATCGAGAAGTTCCGCCTACCGTAGAGCAAACCCTAAATCGAACATTGCCACGCAATCCGATCGGTGAGCTAAATAAATCCCAACTAGCAGCCCGTCATTCCATATCAAGAGACCTGCAGCCTTTCAATGGAAGCCCCGATGATTGGCCAAGCTTTATATCCGACTATGAACGCACCACTCAGTTATGTGGATTCTCCGATCAAGAAAACATCTCGCGGCTACAAAGGGCATTAAAAGGCGATGCATACGAAGCAGTGCGCAGTATGCTGCTACAACCGTCTTGTGTTCCGCGCATAATCTCAACGTTGAGAATGTTGTATGGGCGACCAGAGCTCATCGTTCACAGTATGCTACAGAGGATTCACTCAACGCCGGCGCCAAAAGAAGGGAAGTTGGAGAGCATCGTGAAGTTTGCTTTGGCAGTGCAGAACCTTATCGCTACAATAGAAGCATCGGGGCTGCTTTCCCACCTATGCAACCCTGCCCTCTTACAAGAGCTCGTGGAGAAGCTTCCGACATCGATCCGCCTGAATTGGGGAATTTTTCGACAAACTCTCGAAAGCTGCACCCTTTCCGACTTTGGCGAGTGGCTTTACCAAATCGCGGGTGCAGCGAATTGTGTAACAATCCCAGCGCTATCAACTGCAAGCATCAACGTACGCCAGCCAAAAGAGAGAGGTTTTCTGCACATGCATTCGGAGGAAACACAACTAGCACATGTACGCTCTACTCATCAGAGATGCGGTCAAACAAACAACACGGCCGCTACGAAAACATGTTGCGTATGTTCCTCAAACTGCTCTTCGGTGGTAAGCTGTAAGGCATTTCTCGAACTGAGTCAGTGCTCCAAATGGGCAACAGTCAAGGAAAATCGTTTATGCCGTAAGTGTTTAAAACCACATTACTATCGGAACTGCCGCTCAAAGGTTCGTTGCGGTATAAACGGTTGCGACCTGCTACATCACAGACTGCTGCACAATCTATCAACACCAAAGGCAGAACATCAGGCTTCGGAGGTATTAAATTACCACAACCAGAGCAGTAAACAGTCCATTCTATATCGCTACGTGCCAGTTATTCTCTATGGCGAAAACAGGACCGTGCACACGTACGCCTTTCTCGATGACGGATCCTCGATAACCTTAATGGATCAAGACATGGCAAACGAACTAGATCTTCATGGCGTGGTTCACCCCCTCTGCCTGAAGTGGACGGCCAACACTCACCGTTACGAAGACAACTCCCAGCATATCGACGTCGATATCTCAGGCATTTGTAAGTCAGCAAAAAAATACCGCCTAACAAATGTTCGGACCGTGAAATCACTTGACCTGCCAGAGCAATCCCTGAACATGTCCGATTTATCAAAATTGTATCAACATCTCAAGGGCGTCCCTGCTACTTCTTATGGCGCCATACGTCCACGTATCCTCATCGGGTTAGACAACATGAAGCTTGGATTCGCCACGAACTCTATCGAAGGATTAGGAGATAATCAACCGTTTGCCTCCAAGACGCGACTCGGATGGGTAGTGTACGGCCCGAGAGGCGAAAATGCCAGCGTTTCAAGAGTTAGCCAAATATCTCACCATAGTGTCAGCAGCTGCGACTGCAATGAAGACCACGACCATCGATTGCAACAACTGGTAAAAAACTTTTTCACTCTAGAAGGCCTCGGAGTGACCAAACAGGAATCACCTTTAACATCCCGAGATGACCAGCGGGCACACGACCTACTTCGTGCTACCACTCGACGAAAAGGAAAGAGCTTCGAAACAGGTCTCCTATGGAGGTTCGACAACGTCCAACTGCCCGATAACCGAGAAATGGCGATAAGGCGCCTCTCGTGCCTAGAGAAACGAATGCGGCGTGATCCTGAACTCAGGGAGAGTCTGAATGAGAAAATCGGTCATTACCTCTCGAGAAATTACATCCGCAAGCTTTCTGAAGTGGAAGCTAAACGGCGAGGTCAGCGCACATGGTATTTGCCTGTATTCCCCGTGACAAATCCGAACAAACCAGGAAAGCTGAGGCTGGTATGGGATGCCGCAGCGAAGTTTCAAGGGGTGTCGCTGAATTCAGTCCTACTTAAAGGGCCCGACCAACTAAAGCCCCTCAATTCAGTAATGTTCCGGTTTCGTCAAAGGAAAATTGCTATATGCGGGGACATCCGCGAAATGTTCCATCAAGTTGGAATCCAGAAAGCAGATCAAGACTCACAACGTTTTTTGTGGCGGGACGACGAGACGAAAAAGATGCCGGAGGAGTACGTTATGAACGTGATGACGTTTGGGGCTACCTGTTCGCCGAGTAGTGCCCAATATATCAAAAATTTAAACGCAGAACGGTTTAAAGCTAGATTTCCTAGAGCAGTGGAGTCGATCATCCAAAGTCATTACGTGGATGACCTTTTGGACAGCGTGGATACCATCGACGAGGCGATTCAGTTGGCCCGAGATATCAAACACATACATGAGTCGGCTGGATTTGAAATCAGGAACTGGATGTCCAACTCATCAGCAATAGTCAACGCAATGCATGATCAAGTCGAGAGCGAAGTCGACCTCAACATCGGCGCGGAGTCTGACTCCGAAAAGGTTCTAGGCATGTGGTGGAGTATCACCGATGACGTGTTCACCTTCAAGATAAAGATATCTGAGCACGATAAAGATTTGTTTTCTGGCGAACGACATCCAACCAAACGTGAGCTGCTTCGTACGCTAATGAAAATTTTCGACCCGTTAGGGCTTATAGCAAATTTCCTCATATTTGTGAAAATCTTACTGCAAGATGTGTGGCGATCAGGAATAGGCTGGGACGATAAGATTAGAGATCCGGAATTTCAAAAGTGGCTTACCTGGTTAGAAGTCCTGCCGAGTGTAGCAGCAGTTAAGATTCCGAGATGCTATCTGAGGATTACAACATTCAAACAAGCAAGCGAGACCGAATTACATGTATTTGTAGATGCCAGCGAGGAGGGGTACGCTGCTGTGGCGTATTTCCGAGTTGTCGATGGAGCTACGACAGAGTGCTCCCTAGTTGCTGCAAAAACTCGAGTCGCACCTCTTAAGATGCTTTCCATCCCACGGCTGGAACTGCAGGCAGCGGTTCTCGGATCAAGGCTGGCGAGCTGCATCATAAAGGAGCACTACATAACGGTTAGCAGCAGACATTTTTGGTCAGACTCCCGCAATGTTTTGAGTTGGATTAGATCCGACCATAGACGGTACAGTCAGTTTGTGGCATTTCGAGTAAGTGAAATTTTAGATACGACCGAAGTCAATGAATGGCATTGGATTCCAACTAAATTAAATGTGGCCGACGAAGGAACTAAGTGGCAACCACGTCCAGACCTTTCTAGTGGTGGCAGATGGTTAAACGGCCCGCAATTTCTTCGCGAACCCAAGGAAAACTGGCCCGAATTTGCTGACCCGTACTTTAATAAAACTACCGACGAGGAGCTAAGGCCGAAATACTTAAACCACCACTCAGATGCAGGTGCAAATGTAACCCCACGACCGCACATATTACAGCCCGAACGCTATTCGGACTGGAAACGACTTCTACGAATAACAGCTCTTGTTCTAAGGTATGTTAATAACCTAAAATCTAAAATTTGTCCCACAGAATCGCCGCAAACTGGCTGCATTCAGCAAACAGAATTTACTAAGGCAGAGAACTACCTGTTTCGCCAGGCGCAGCGCGATATTTATTCCAAAGAGATGACAGCTCTTGATTCAAAAGGAAGAATCTGCAAGACGAGCCCCCTATGGCAACTCTCACCGTATCTAGATGTCCACGGAGTTCTAAGGATTAAAGGTAGGATCGATGCTCAGAATGTGACGAGTAGCGAGGTAGGACGGCCGATTATCTTGCCGAGGGGCCACCATGTAACGACGCTTATAATCCGCGACGTTCATAACAGGTACCATCACTGTAACCAGGAAACGGTAGTAAATGAACTGCGCCAAAGGTTCTTCATATTTCGATTGCGAGTTGCAACGCGGGCGGAACGAAAACAGTGCCAGCGATGTAAGATCCAAAACGCCGAACCTCGTTCTCCGATGATGGCTGGGCTTCCCGCTGCTCGACTTTCAGCATATTGTCGACCCTTTTCGTACATCGGTATCGACTATTTTGGCCCAATAAACGTGTTAATCGGGCGGCGACTCGAAAAAAGATGGGGGGTTTTGATAACCTGTTTGACTATTCGAGCGGTCCACATCGAGGTGGCATCGACCTTGACGGCCGACTCGTGTATTATGGCGATCCGTAACTTTATGGCCAGACGGGGAACTCCAATCGAAATTTTCAGCGACCGAGGTACAAACTTCACAGCGGCCAGTAAGGAACTTCATGAAGCACTACGACTAGTCGACCAGGATAAGATGGTAAGAGAGTTTACAAATGCTCAAACTAGATGGACATTTATTCCCCCGCTATCGCCACATATGGGTGGTAGTTGGGAAAGGTTAGTCCAATCCGTCAGGAGAGTTCTTCACCGCATTATTCCCAATAAGAACCCAACCCACGAAGTCCTTCAAAATGCCTTGATTGAAGTAGAGCATGTATTAAACTGTCGACCGCTAACATACGTCCCGGTGTCGGACGAAAACTGTGAAGCAATTACCCCAAACCACCTTCTGCTAGGCTCATCGAATGGTTCCAAGCCGTGGGCTCCACTTAATAACGACGGAGCCGCAATTCGAAAAAATTGGCTAATGTCCCAACGATATGCTGATGCTTTCTGGAAACGATGGGTACTGGAGTACCTTCCGACCCTGACAAGGCGGTCAAAGTGGTTTGAACCACAAAAACCAATTGAAGTTGGGGACATTGTTATCATCGTTGATCCTGCCAATCCCCGAAACTGCTGGCCAAAAGGGAGAGTCATCGCGACCAAGCTCGCCAAGGATGGTCAAGTTAGATCGGCCACAATTAAGACCATCAGTGGCATATACGAGAGGCCCGCCGTCAAGTTAGCTGTGTTGGATGTTAGAGCAGAAACAGAGGTGGTAAGTCCAGGACTGCCCATACCGGGGGAGGGTGTGGACGCAACCCAACACAAACGTGCGGACACACCCCTATCAGAAAGCGAATGACAGGTGTCAAGTTGACACAAGAAAAGGCGCTCAATAGCAAAAAAGGAAAAGAACTGGAATAGATGCTAGGTGACTAAAAGTGACTAAAAGTAAGAAAATATATAAAACATTAATAAAAATTGTATATTGTATTTGTATTTCCCTTTATAGGAAATTTTTAATAAATTCTAATTGAAATATTAAAAAAACTGAAATCTACCTGCGTCTTTTATTCCAACAGGATCTCTTCATCCAACTACTTCGTCATGCTAAAAAGTGTCCTCCTTAGATGCATACCCAACGAGTTGAGAGTAGATTTCCACCGCTACTATGACGATATTTCTGATGAACTACCCCAGATAGTTGCTGAAGATGATAATGTAAGTTTATCAACAAAAACTGAGTCTTCGTCTACAATCGGTGTCAGTGACAAGCAAGTTAGGTGTCTGCTAAAATTCTTAAAGAGAGAAGTAGAATCTCTAGAGAAGGCAAATGAGGCGAAACAACCATTGAACAGAATTCACTCATCACACGTCATAAAGCCCAAACCGAAAACAGCTGTTGGATTATTTGTAGTGGAGGGAGAAGAATTAAGTTGTTTCTTTTGTAAAGCGGCTGGTCATACTTCCGAAGATTGCAAAAGTTCCAAAACAATAATGGAAAAAAAGAAAATGCTCAAGGAAGATGGAAGATGTTATCGGTGTTTGAGAAAGGGCCACTATTCCAAGGTATGCAAGAAACGTTTTAAAATTGTGTGCAAAATTTGTAATAGACGTCATGCAACCTCTATGTGTGACCCTCAGTTCAACGTAAGAAATAATTTGACATGTCCATCAAACACAAGTATAGCACCAGTACCATCGTCAAAACCAGTGTCAAACAGTCAGCAATCAATTAATTTATACACATCCAGTGCTCAAAATTCTAAACAAAACAACGAAGTTTATTTGCAAACGGCATTTGCATTTGCCTCAAACGCAAAACTCCAAAGCCATTCACTGTATGTGCGAATTGTCATCGATGGAGGTAGCCAAATGTCTTTTGTGAAGTCAAGTGTCGTACGCCAGCTCAATTTACCTATTGTTGGTGTTCATCATATAAGCATCATTCCATTCGGAAGTAAAGAGCCAAAGCCAAGCACGATGTGTAACAAAGTTCGTTTAAAGTTAAGAAGTCAGTATGACCACAAGGAAATAGTTGTTGATATGATAGAAGTTCCAGAGATCTGCATAGATGTTCTTCCGACGCCAGGTACAAATATTGATGCATTTAATGAATTGTTATTGGCAGATATCCCGCTTGATGATGTCGAACCTGTGTCATGAATAAGCGTGCTAATTGGAGCAGATAACTATTGGAAGTTTGCTACTGGAGAATACAAACGAATTACACCTGATCTTGCCGCCATCCATACCATCTTGGGTTGGACTTTGCAAGGTCGATCTCCAGTTGCGGCCGATTGCAGTACGGTTGTTGCTTGCACAACTTCTCTCCATGTAGGTACATGTGCATGTGAGGATATGCAACAGTTCTGGCGGCTTGAAACGTTGGGAATAACAAATGAAGAAACAGTAAGTACAGCTCCAATTACAAGTGTTCACAGGGTTGGCGATCGTTTTGAGGCTTCTTTACCTTGGAAAAATACTGGTAGCATGTTGCATGACAACCGCACTGGATCATTTTATCGAATGCATGCATTAGTACGTAAGTTAAGGGCAAATGGTAAGCTGAAGGAATATGAAGCTGCTATGTCAGAAATGGTGAACAGTGGCGTGGCTGAGCCAGCCGAAGAGTGCAGCGGGGAGGATCGCGTCTACTACATGCCTCATAGACCAGTATTTAGAGATGACAAAGATACAACCAAGCTTCGTATTGTTTTCAATGCTTCTGCGCACGCAAATAACCACCTTTCACTCAACGATCATCTTGAAGTCGGTAAGAATTTATTGCCAAATATTTTGATCATCCTATTAAATTTTCGCTGTGGAAAGTTCGCCTTAACAGCAGATATAGAGAAAGCCTTTCTCCAAATTCTCTTGAGTTCAGCTGATCGTGATTGCCATAGGTTCTTTTGGTTTAAGGAACTTATCAGCTCCAACGAAATTCGAACGAATTTTATTGTTCAGCCATATCGGATGACGAGGGTGACATTTGGTGTTACTTGCAGTCCCAGCTTGTTAGGGACTGTTATACAAAAAATTTTGGACGAAGAAGAACATCGCCATCCTGAAGTTGTTGCTCTGACTGTCGTGGGGTGCGCATCACATCAAACTACTTTCAAAAAACATTAAAAATCATTCCAAAATGAAGTGCTCTGTTTGTTCGGAGAAAATTGAAAGAAATTGCAACACTAAAATATCCTGCAACGATTGTTCAAACTATTTTCATATTTCCTGCGTGAATCTGGCTGAAGAAGATGCAAATTACTTTCAAACAAGTGGAAAACCGTATCGCTGCAACAAGTGTGAAGTACTGAGGCGTAGGTCTATGCGAATGACAGAACCTTTGCTAAACAACAACAACAAGCAGTGCAATCTAAAAGAAAAAGCAACAACATTAGGAAAACAAAGTGAGGAGGGCGAATATACTCTCCAAATGATATATTTAAAGCTTTCACACTTGGAAGAAACAAATGAGCGCTTTCTAGCTACAATCAACGAGCTGAAGTCTGAAAACATACAACTAAAGGCAAAAGTGGATTTATTGGAGAATAGACTAAATTGGCAACAACAAAAACTTCTCAGCAATTGCATAGAAATTGTTGGAGTCCCAAATGTCACGGACGAAAATACAACAGAGAAAGCTAAACAGATCTTTCGAAATGCCTTTCAAATTGACATTCCCGACGGCAAAATCGAAAAATGCTCAGTGAAGAAAGTGCGAAACAAAGGAGAAAAGAGTACCTCTTCGTCTTCACGAAATCCCATAATCTGTGTCAGATTCAGTGACCATTCTATCAAGGAGCGAATAATGACCGAAAAGAAGAAAAAGAAAAAAACACTCAACGCAAACATGTTTGGAAGCGGTAGCGGTAACAACAGGAGTGATGACAGCAGCAGCAGTACTAGCAAGAACACCAGCATTTTTATAAATGAGGCGCTTACGAACTACACACGGGCTCTCTACATGCAAACAAAAGAAGTAAGAAAGCATAAAAACTATAAATTTGCGTGGTTTAAAGATAATCAGATTCTTGTTAGGAAGGTCGAGGGTGGAAAGGTAATTTCTATTAGATCATTCAATGATCTTGCACTAATTTAGTGCGTATTTTTATTTTATGCACATTTTTGTTTAAATGAATTTTAATGATGAGATAATAGAAGACCTTTCAACCCTCGAATTAAATAGCAAATGCTGTAATAATGTTTTCCTTGATAGTTCACACTGTAACAATAAGCTTTTTGTTATCCATCAAAATGTCAGAAGCTTGAGAGAAAATTTTTCATCACTTGTTGCACAATTTGATTCATTTGTAAGCATTCCAGATATTGTTATTGTCTCTGAAATCTGGATTTATAGTTTTGAGAAAAATGATTATCATTTGCCTGGCTTTACATTCTTTGCGAAGACAAATGAAAGTTATGCGGCAGGGGGTGTCGGATGTTTTGTAAAAAATGGTTGCGTTATAAAGGAAGTGAAAAGTATTGATTTCCTTAGTGCAGATATTATTGAAATTTCAATTGAAATTAATCATGTTGAGTATGTTGTTTTATGTGTTTATAGGCTGCATATGTTTAATGTTGCGTCGTTCATGGAAGAATTTTCTCGTTTGTTAGATCAGATAAAATCAAATAACCTAATAATTGCCGGAGATTTCAACCTAAATTTATTAAATAAAAGCGATTTGATTTCTAATTACTTGGCGATTCTGGCATCGCATGGTCTTGCGAGTTTTATCAATGAACCAACTAGGATGATCTCTGGAAGGTGTTTAGATCACTTTTATGGTCGATTGACCAATATTTCATTGAGCTCCTGCGAAAGCGGCATTTTTGATCTAAATATTACCGATCACTGCATGACAGCGTTGTTGGTTGACACTGGTACTTTTCAAAAAGCAAATGTTGGAGTGAGTGTTCCTAAAAGTGTTAAGAAAATTGATTTCGTTCAACTGAAAACAAATCTTTTTTATGAGTTTTGGGATGAAGTTTACGCAGAAAGTGATGTCTCAGCATCGTATTCACTATTTTTGAATTGTCTTAAAAAGCACATAGAGGACTGTACTTACACTGTACCTTTAAAAAAATCTTGCAAAAGACTTAAACCTTGGATTACAAGTCTTCTTATTAAAAAAGTTCAGGCAAAAAACAAGTTAAGAAACAAATGTTCCAAAAACCCCAATAACTTTAGATTGAGTGATCGATATAAAAAATTATGTTCTCGACTTAAAAAAGAAATTCGTAAGAGCCGTGATGATTACTATAAAAATCGATTCTTTTTTGCTAAAGGTAGTTTAAAGAGTGAATGGAACGTTGTTAATAGTATATTAAAAAAGTCTTCGTGTACTTCCAAACATACAACAATTCGAATTAATGACTGTGACATTTCTGATCAACTCGGTGTTGCTAATGCATTCAACAATTACTTTTTTTCAATAGCCAACAATCCATCTTCACAGATAGGTCAACAATTTGGTTCTTCTTATGGTAGCTGTGATGAGAATTTTCAAATTAATAGTTTTTCGTTCGAGCCAATATCTGCTTTTGAACTTGTAAAAGTTATTGGGACACTTAACGGTTCTAATGCTAGCGGTTATGACGGTATCTCCAATATACTTTTGAAACGCATAGGATGTTCCATAGTAGATGTACTAGCAGTCATTTTTAATCTTAGCATATTTTCTGGAGTTTTTCCTAGTGCTCTCAAATGTGCAGACGTAGTTCCGCTTTATAAAAAAGGCTCAGCAGATGATGTAAGTAACTATAGACCTATTTCACTTCTTCCTGTTTTTAGTAAACTCTTCGAAAAAGTTATTAAAACAAGAATTTTATCGTTTTTAAACAAGAATAATTTTTTCAATAATGTGCAGTATGGCTTTCAGCAGGGAAAATCAACTGAAGACGCCCTACTTAATTTTTGTTCCAGTGTTTTCTCTAACCTTGATGCAAAAAAGCTCACTGCAGGTCTATTTGTGGATATTACGAAAGCATTCGATATGGTTAACCACACTATATTGCTGAGGAAACTAGAAAATGCTGGATTTCGCGATTTTATGCTCAATTGGTTCAGAACATATCTTGCAAATAGATCTCAAAGAGTTAAGCACGGTGAAACCAGGAGCGATGTAAAAATTTTAAATTTGGGAGTACCACAAGGCTCTGTATTGGGACCTATTATGTTCCTCATATATATTAATTCACTCTTTGACCTCGATTTTAAAGGTACACTTACTGCTTTCGCAGATGATGTGGGCTGCTCCTACGGTTCAGATAGTGCTTTAAACTTGGTTTCTGATATTAACTGGGATCTAAGCATTTTAAGGATCTGGTTCGCTGAACATAGATTGCAAATTAGTTCAAAAACTAAATTAATGTTTTTTAACCTATCGAACGCAACCGACATTAATGCGGAGTTTTACATTCATTCCATGGATTGCCAAAAATTCAAACTTGTACGCTCATGTGTACCACCTTCCTCTCCTCTTACCTTTAACAATAGTCTACATTGCAATAATGAGTGTTTCTTAATTGAGCACGTAGAAGAGTTTAAGTACTTGGGACTCACTATTGACTCTAAAATGTCATTCGCAAACCATACGCAGTCATTGAAAACATATTTTCGTTCCACTCTCCGACATTTTTTCTACCTTAAAAGTGTTTGCTCTGACAAATTATTAAGAATTATTTACTATGGAATTTTTCATTCGAAGCTCCAATATGGAATTGCCTGCTGGGGCGGGGCATATAAGAATAAAATTCAACCTCTTTTAAATTTGCAAAAAAATGTTGTGAAAAAAATTTGTCGAAAACACCGTCGACATCCCAGTTTTCCTTTGTTCCGTGTTACGAAAATTCTTTCCGTCCGTCATTTGTATTGTTTTAAGGTATTAAAAGCATTCTTTAACAGATCGGGGAATCGAAACTTGAGATTAATTTCTTATTATAATTTACGAAGAACTTTTTCTAACGTTGTATCTGTACCTTTTTTCCGTACCACCGCCTTTCGTAACTTTTATTTGGTTTCATCGTGCCGCCTTTTTAATAAACTACCTCAATCGATCAGATCAGAGACCGTTCCTGGAAAGTTTGTGAAATGCGTCAAACTGTGGCTCTTACAATTAAATTACAATAATTTAGAGACCATTCTTTCTGACATTCTGGTATAACTTTCTTCTTTTTGTTCTTCCTTTTTTCTTTCTACAATTTATATTGAAGATTCATATTGAATTATAATTTTTAAATATATTCATATTATTTTTATTGTATATAAATATGTATATTAATATTTAAGGGTTACCGCACCAAATTATCAAAAAATATTAATCAAGCCTATTGAAGTGGCATTTGACACTATTTTAGTACGTATAGTATATAAAATACAAAATGTCATTAAACTATTTCTAAAAATCTGATTTAAATAATGTAAATTGTGTATTTTAATTTATTTGAAATAAAAATCTAAATCTAATCTAATCTAATCTAATTCTTCGTAAAGGCTTCTACGTCGACGATTTTGTCGCTAGTGCCAATTCTGAAGAGACTGCGAGTTATATTGTCAACACAGCAGTTTAAATTATGAAGTCTGGCTCCATGCACTTACGCAAATGGAACTCTAATAACGTATCTATTCGGAATCAATTGTTGTCAAAGTATTCGCCCCCCAATGAGCTAGCTGTCGATTTATCTGCGGTAAAAACAATAGTAAAATCGGAAGGGCTTAATGGAACAAAACGCAACGTTTTAAGAATTATGTCGAAAATCTACGATCCATTCGGTTTATTGGGTCCTTGGGTCGTCCGTTGGAAGGTCCTTTTTCAATCACTATGGCGACGACAGCTTAGCTGGGATGAACGACTGCCACAGGAACTCGAAAAAGGAGGTGAATTATTAGGAGGGATCATTTCATCACGATGTAGACTTTTAAATTTGTTAATGACTCGAAAACAATATGCTGTCACCCGTAAAAGACGTCTCCAGCTGCTAAACTTGGTACAGTCCATTAGAGTATGATGAATATTCGCAGGTTTAATATCCCCCTTTTCCTCCTCGACCAGCAATGAAAATGTTGAGAGTGACGTTGTATTTTCTTCGCTTCCAGATGGCCAATAATTTGCCTCTTGTTGTAGCCAATTAGGTCCAGACAACCACAATTCAGAGTTCAGCAGCGATGATGCGTTTATCCCTCGTGTTACTAGGTCGGCAGGATTCTGAGAACCAGGACAGTGTCTCCAATAAGAAATCTTTGATAGCCTTCGGATTTCTCGGACGCGGCTGTCAACATAGGGTCTCCATTTCTTCTGTGTTCCTAATATCCAAACCATGACGATTTTTGAGTCCGTCCATAGAAACTCTTCACAAAATTTTATTTGTAAGTTGATACGAAGATAGTCCAGTAATCTAGCTGCTACCAGAGCTGCTGTAAGTTCCAATTTAGGAAGAGTCAATTCGTTGGTGTCACTGTTCTTAATAGGTGCGATTCTGTTCTTTGCACAGAGAAAACGTACACAAACTTTTCCTTCTTCATCACAAGTTCTCAAATAGGCCACTGCCCCAAAGGCACACTGACTCGCGTCTGCGTAAATATGTACCTGCGTTGAGCCAACTTCCTTAAAAACACAGCGAAGAATCATTAGCTGCTTAAGCACTCCTACTTCTTGACAGCAATCGAGCCAGATTTTATTGGTGCCGAAACCCGGGAGTAAAACACAAAGCAATGTGTAAAATGTTACCATATCACAAACAGATCCCGGACTACCAAATAGAACACCGATGGTTGATTTATAAATAAGTAGTTTAATTCAATGTAAAGAGTATAATGTTATAATTAATAAAAGGAGGATTGGCAAACGATGTTGATCGCGCGACGTGTTAAGAAGAACTCACTGAAATTAACGAACTCTTGTGTAAGCGAAGTCAATTGTGTGACATAATTATATGTGTATAGTATATTAGCAAAAACTGTTTATTTTAGCGAATTCATTATGTACTTATATGCACACAATGCAGTATATCTTAAGCTATATATCATGTTTGTATATGTATATGTATGTTTGTAAATGTATTTTATTTATTTTCAACATCCTCCGGCCCGGAAGATTTCAAACTTCGTGAAATTTCTAATGGATACAGTAGCTGCACAGGTCTTCGGAAAACCGATCCATTTGATAAGCGAACTTCACATGCGCGAACCTTACCATCTCTTCCTGGGAAAACGTTAACGATGACCCCCAGGCGCCAAAGAGTTTTGGGCAAAGAGCGATCTTCCATTATCACAACATCGCCGATTGACAAGTTTATTGACTTTGTCTTGTTGATAGAATGAAATGATCTTAATTGCTGCAGATATTCGGTGTACCATCTGCGTTTGAAACAAGATGTAAACATCAAGCGTTCTTTCCACTTCTTACGTAGGTCATCCGATGTGCGCTCCCTCTGCTCTGTCATATCCTTCATCTGGGGAGAATGTTCTGGTCCGCGCAACAGCTGAGAGGGTGTCAAAGGCGAAAGGTCCAACGAATCATCTGCAACGTAGGTGAGTGGCCTGCTATTCACGACGTTTTCGACTTCTGTCAGTAAGGTGTACAACTGGTCGGAGCTCAACGTTGCTCGGCCGACAGCTGCTCTAAGAGATGTCTTGACTACACCAACGAGGCGCTCCCAAAATCCATCCCACCAAGGAGCCCTCCCTGCGATAAACCTCCAGGAAATTCGATGATTCGACAAAAATCCATCAAATTTTTCGTTTGCAAGATTCGATAGTTCCTTCGAAGTCTTCTTAAAATTAGCAGCGTTATCTGACCAAATTACTCTGGGTACTCCTCGACGAGCTATGAAGCGGCGAAGGGCGAGTATGCAACTCTCGGTAGAAAGGTCAGGTGTTAGCTCCAAATGCACTGCTCTTATAGCCGCACACGTAAACAACATTATATACACCTTTTTCTTTTGGTCAGATTCATATGTATAAAGAGGTCCTGCAAAATCAAGTCCAGTGACATTAAATGGCATCAAAAATACAATGCGCTCTCGAGGTAAAGGCGCAAACGGTTGACTTGCAGGCTTTGCTTGTAGAACTCTGCATACTGTACAGTTTTTCACAGCAGATCGAACTAACTGCCGACATTTACCAATCCAGTAGGTAGCTCGTAAGCGGGTCATTACAGCCGACACCCCGGCATGAATTAGTTGTTCGTGCGTCTCAACCACTATTAACTTTGTTATATGAGACATCTTCGGCAGTATTATTGGATGAGCCTCAATTGTCGACTGTAGCAAGTGTAATCGCCCACCGACACGCAGAAACTTATGACTTGGATCTAGAAAAGGATTTAAAATTAGCAATTTTGAATTTAAAGGTATACCGTTATTCTGCTGGAGGGCAGCAATTTCCAAGTGAAAGTACTGTTGTTGTGCTTCTTTGATCCAGTATATTTCAGCCTGATCAATTTCGTTGGCAGTGACAAAGGGTGAATTATTAGGAGGGATCATTTCATCACGATGTAGACTTTTAAATTTGTTAATGACTCGAAAACAATATGCTGTCACCCGTAAAAGACGTCTCCAGCTGCTAAACTTGGTACAGTCCATTAGCTTATGTTTTTCTTTTTTAGATTGATATATTTTGAGTTCTAGGTACCGTATCGACTTGAAATTTTGAAAAGCCTCTCAAAACATTGTTTTTTATCATATTCGAAAAAAAAATTAATTTTTCTTTTTGGGTCAAAATTTACAAGTACTTTTTGCGATTTACACTTTCTATCTATAGCCAAAACACCCGGATGTGCATAGTAAAATTGTATGTAAATTGTTAGTTAGAAATGCAGAAAAGCATTTTTGTGTCATTATAAATTCTTATTTTTTATTCATTTGACATTGATGGGTAGAGGTGCTCTACACACCCGAAATATCATCTGCTGCCTCATACCTGGATGGCAAAAACTGAACCTTTACTGAAGTGCCAGGAATCATTTGATTTTTTGATATTATTTCACTTGGGGAAGGGTGGTTATGAACGTATATACATAGCTATGTAGATTTTGAAAATTTGTTAAGACTCATTTCTCAAATATCACGGCAGTAAAGTAAATTAGTAAAAAGCTCAATTTAGGAAGGATACACATGAAAGTGTAAAGATACACATGAATTTCTCAAAGTAGTAACAAGTAATTCTAATTCTCCAATCTGAGTTTGTCTAAAGAATGCAAACACGATGTCAGTTTACTATTTTATCTTCATTAAGCCAACTAATACTATAATTTAACGTGCGATAAAGCTAAATTGCGCTCAAACATGCAATGAAAGACCCATTCCAGCCCCCGATGCATGCAATGCGATAAAAGGTTATTATTCTTTTTTTAAATTGAATTAAACACCTCTAACCGCCTACCCACCATTCCGAAAAAAAGTTAAACAAGGGTAGACACTTCTATTTGTTGAGATGTTGTAACAGCTTCTCTGTTATCAAGACTGAATCTCACAGTGCGTGTGCTTTGAGCTAAAGCACTGCGGTCATTATACATTTTTATTTTGAATATAGGAAGCCGCCCAATACGCACACGAGTACCCATCATTTGACGAGAGTCAATTAGCTTGTGCTGGCGTAAGGTGGTGCAAGGCATTAACACCCTCTAGCCAATTAATCCAGGCAGGACTTCTAAAGACTATGTGAATTGGCTTCCTTGCAAAAGTGCTTGAATTATCTTTCGAAAATAGAAACAACCGCCACATGCATGGAATTCAGGAAGGCAGTCAGGCATAAGACATGAGAAATTATTCAGTCAAGTGCATGCGTGCGAAGAGTGCCCTTTGAAGTATCTGACGTATCATTACCCTATAGATGGGTCTATCTCGTGTATTTTTGAGTATACAGTGGGAGTTTATGCAATGCGTTTTTTTTTTCAAAGACGACTTTGTTCTTATGCGTCTCCTTGGGGAACTCAGACAGACGAATTCGCATGTCATTTTTATTTTATAATATTGGTACTCGTATTAATCAAAAAAGGTTCTAACTTCGCAAGAAACTACTGAATTCAGTTCTAAATTTGTTGCGTTCTTTGTCATTCGTACTTCGTAGTGTCGACAATAGTTTCATGTTTTCAAATTCGCATCTGCTCCAAGATAAGTATTGTCGAAACAAATTAAGAACTTGCCATCACATACTTCAAATTTTAAAAAGACCATAACTGATATATCATCAGAAATGGACTGTCATGAACTATCATGTCCAGCTAGAAAACATACCTGTAGACCGCCCGATACTTGGTGGAACGCAGATCCTTAGCGACTTCGTAAAGAAACCAGAAAACTTATGAACAGGTTACTTCAGACTAATTCAGAGGAAGACTGGAATTATTACAGATCGAAGCAAAAAGAATATAAGAAGCTAATACTTGCGAAAAGATCGAAACTATCAGGCGAAATCAGTAGGCTAAGCAAAGTCCTCAAAAGGGGTAAATCAACTAGGCTGGGCTCACTCAGAAAATTTAATGGCACCTACGCTGACTCGAGAGCAGAGGCTCTCCCTCTCATGCTTGAGGCTCATTTCCCAAGTAACCTTATCAGAACTAGTTCACATCTAGCTGCTACTAACGAAGGTGCTAGTGAGCTAAATAACACAACACCCCGTAACTGGTAAAAGGTTTTCCAATAGGGACTTGACAACTTTGAATTTAATTTGTGAACGCACTCTTTCACTAATCATCAAACTGTTACTCTCAATTTATTCAGTAAACTCAACATTTTCATCATGTTAAAGTACACGAACGAGCAACGTCTGCAAATTATAAAAACTTTCTACCAAAATTCGGAGTCGGTGACTGCAACTTTAAGAGCGTTAACTCCAATTTTCGGTCGTAATTCTCGCCCTAGTAGACAGGCAATAACAAGTTTAGTGCAAAAATTTGAGTCTACATATTCGTTGTGTCATGTTGCCGTGTCAGTAAGACAACGGGTTGGTCGAAGTGTCGAAAATATCGCTGCCGTTCAGGCGTCCGTAACAAACGATCCAAATCAGTCAATTCCACGGCGTTCTCAAGAATTGGGCATCGCTCAGACCACATTATGGCGTACTATATTTTGCATAAGGATCTTGGTTTAACACCCATACAAGATCAAGCTGAATCAAAAATTGAAGCCGATGGACCATTTGAAGCGACGTACGTTCTCCGATTGGATTCTGGACAAAATGCGCCAAGATGATGAATTTCATCGCAAAATCATCTTCCGTGACGAAGCTCATTTTTGGCTCAATGGGTTCGTCAATAAGCAAAATATGCATTATTGGTTGGGTGAAAATCCACATGTGCTTCATGAATCACCACTTCATCCACTGTTTGGTGTGGTTTGCATGCCGGCAGCGTTATTGGCCCATATTTTTTCGTCGACGATAACGATCATCACGTTACTGTGAATGGTCAGCGTTATCGCGCCATGATCATTGATTATTTTTGGCCCGAATTGGAGATATGGACTTGGACGACATGTGGTTTCAACAGTATGATGCCACACAGCACACGCTACAATCGATTTATTGAAGAGTAAGTATGGTGAGCGTGTTATCTCAAGAAATGGGCCAGTCCATTGGCCACCCCGTTCGTGCGATTTAACGCCGCTTGACTATTTTCTGTGGGGCTACGTTAAGTCATTTGTTTATGCCAACACGCCGACGACGTTGGAAGAGGTCAGAGCCAACATTGAACGCGAAATAGCGGCCGTTTCGGCCGAAATGTGTGGCCAAGTCGTTGAAAATTGGGTCCAACGACTCGACCGCTGCAAACGTGCCCGCGGTGACCATATGAACGAAGTCGAGTTCCATTCATAAATGTTTTGATTGTACTTCAAGCCGATAATAAAGTTTTTGAAATATCTCAAATGGTTTGCGTTTTATTTAAAAAAAAGTTGTCAAGTCCTTATTGGAAAACCCTATATATCTCATCGGGGTGGTGACGAATATGGCCATTAAAGATGCAGTGGCTTCATTTGATGGCTTCTAGTCGCCTGGCACCAATGGTATAACCCCAGTTATGTTACAAATTGGTATAGATCAGCTGCTGGTAACTCTGAACAGAATCTCTCTGAACAGCAATATCGAAACTGAAGTCTAGTCGAGCTGTTGGTGCAGACGGACTGCCTACAGCTGCTGGAGATGACCTGACTGTGAACATACGCTATCTCACATGCAAGATGTGGCCGAAGTATAGAATCTCAGCATCGTCTGTCCGATTCACAAAAAAAGAGGCCCTTTGACTGGGCCGGAGGAATAAGACGTCTATAAAACTTTCTCTGTCGTATTATATGAGCGTCCGAAATCATTCATGAACAATCCGGTTGGTCGGTCCATACCAGCGCGGTTGCAGGCCATTAAATGGTGGCATCGACCAAATATTCACATATTCACAGATCTGAAAATTTCAGTTACACACTCGTCGTCTGTTTGCCGACTTCAAAGCTACATATGACAGCATGCAATTGAACGAGCTATATGCCAAACTTGTCAGATTGTGCAGGATAATTCTGGCTGCTCCATCAAGGTCGGGAATGAATCGGTTTCATGTGACCTTCTTAACGACGTCATAAAAAGAATTGTGCAAAACTCACTGCACAACAATAGAGGCACACTTTTTTTTAAGTCCGTACAAAATATGTCTGATGGAAAACCAAGGTAAAACAACGTATTGTACATGTTGCCATCATCAAGGACGCAGTCAAGGACTCTTTTCATCTCGATACTGGTGTATGAGGCTGATTAGTGGACCTTTGTCGAAAGCGGATGAAGAAGCACTTAGCCCTTTCGACAAAAAGATACTGCAAGCGATTTTCGGTCGTGTTTGTATTGACGGGGACTGGAGGAGGAATTCAGTCACGAACTGTTCGGGCTAAACAGAAACATCGGTTTGGTCAGCCATGTAAGGATTCAACGTCTGAGATGGTTGGGCCATGATGAGGGAATTGATGCCACAGCTCCGTCCCAAAGGGTCTTCGATTCTTAATCCGAGGGCGGCGCAGCAGAAGAGGCTCGCACCCAAGGTGGCCCACTCAATTCGAAGAGGACTTCAATCAGCTTGGAGTGCGGCACTGGAGGGAGCTGTCGAGAGATCCTGCAAGCTGAATTGGCGTGATAGTTTAAGCTCAGGTCTATCCCGAACTGTAATGGCATCTAAATACGTAATTGTATATAGAAAGCATTTCTTTCTGTTAGTCTATACATCACGACTTGTTAAAAAATAGTCATTTACTTTACTAAGACCATTTGACCACTAGTGAGGAGTAGGACTTCAGCAACGCCTGTGCGCTGTCGTATACAAATTTCCAGCGATTGAGTTCTTTGCAAGTTATCCCTCGAGATCTGGATTCCTCCTCGATCTCTTTCTCAGTTTCAGTCTAAGGCGGCTCACATATTTGGATCTCTGGATTCTTTTTCATGGGAACTGTCTTCATGCTTCTATAAAGGCTTGCACGTGATGATGTTGCTCACCAAATAGCACCATTTAGACGTTTTGGTAGAATACTCTTACCTTGATTTTTATGCTAAAAACATTGTTTCTCCAGATTCTATATTAGGTAGCATACCGAGCCATACTTCATAGATATAGAAAACTTCTTACATACTGTGATAACCATTTAAATGTGAGCAGCGACATCTAGATTTACATAGCAGAGGATGTAGATACTCGAAGAGCTGAAGATTTCGATGCTTGAATAACAAAGTCACGACCATTGATGACTGGAGAGTGGAATCGAATTTTCTAGCAAATTGAAAATTGTATGGGACGCTGGATGGCGAGGATTGTCTTCGAAGTATGTCATTCGAGTATAAATACCAGCATCCCCAAGGTATGCAAATCAGTTCATCAGTTGAATTTGAAGTGTTAATTAGGAGAAGTGATTAAGTGGTTTAAGTAAAAGATAAGAAAAGTACAAGCGGTTGAGAAATTGGATTATATTGAGAGAAACGATAAAATTGTGAATTATAACTGTACTGAATAAAGCGATTTGTATTGAAAAGAATAAGTTCTATCATTTATACCCACAAAAACACTTCACAATACTTTCTCGAATGGTCATACGCCAGTGTTGGGGTTTATGCCTAAATTAAAGTGCCTAGGGACATTGTTTTAGCAGACGCACACTTTTGTGTCTCCGAAATGTAGAAAACAGGAAGACATATCCACATTAGGGAATCTAAACTCTGCCCTAGCCATGACGGCCTATACGCTCCCATCTCTTTGCAAAACCTTTACAAAGTCGTTGTCCCGGGCTCTGTATATACATGTAGTAGTATCTGCATAAGTCACCAGTTCTCTCTATTTTTAAAGAGATTATTTTGAATCGCTTGTAAGTGCCTTTCCTATCACATTTTACCATTAGGTAATTGAAAATAATCACTAAACCATAAAAATTAAACAATTATCCTTTCAAATACTCGTAATTACATCCATAATTAAACCACAAATTTGTGTACTCAATTAAAATAACATAAATTTTCATGTAGTCAAAGCATTTGTTATCGATATCGCAACAATTCAACAGTGCGGATACCTCCACAAAATATATTTCACAAAAAAATCTGTTGATTACGGTTGGGCCATACCCTTGGCTCAACTCAATTCATCACTATTCGGCAGGGTTTTTACTTTTTCCAGATTCGAATTTCATTAAACATAAAAAAAGGTATCATGATTATTAATTTGCATATGTGATTGTTTAATCAAGTTTTTGATGTTTTTTTTATTTGTGCCCAAAGAATTGTTTGTTATTGTTCTCACTTACCATTGCATACAGATGTCCTCAAACTCCCCCAAAAGAGGGCAGACAGATACCGTTTCGGATTGATGTAAATCCGAATCCTGTCATCCAAAAATTTATAAAATATTTTCTCAGTTACTCATTTGTATATAATGGTATTGTGTATTGGGGAAGCAAGAGATATTTATTCGCCTCCAATTGTTTTCGCTTCTCAATGCATGCAGTTGCAGGGCTTATTGTAATTTGTAAAAAAAAATCTCATTTTACCCCTCGTTGTGGTGTGGTGTGGTGTGGTATTTTTTTTTTTTTTATTCACCAGAGGTCCTGATTGAAGTAAATTTTATTCTCAGCTAAATAAAATCGAGTTGGGGATGGTGGTTTGTATTTTTTTTTTTTATTTGGAAAATGCACGCGCGAATTGTTCCCCTGTCTAATTAAATTTGTCGAATGTTTTTATGCAGAGTAAAAATTTGCAATTCAATTGTGAGAGCAATTTCCGATGTGATGGTATATTTCGTTATAGATGGATAGAATCCTTCATTTTTCCCCTGACGAATAAATGGATTTTAGTTGAAGTTCTTTAAACTATAAACTGGTGTGAAGGCTCCTTACACTGAGGCCCATCTAATATATACAATTCATACAAAGAGTGCAATCTAATTAGCCACATCCTTTTCATTTTGGCCAGCAATGAAATATTTCTGAATCACTGCATGAAACGAATACAGAATGTAAAAAAAAACAAAGGAAAAAGGGAGAAATAACAACTTCTTCTTGTCAATTTTTTTGGGTTGCTGAAGACCACCGCAACCACAATCATATATACTCAGCCTCAGCATCTAACCAAGCTCCATAATTCATAACACACAACCAAGCAGGAATTGCGTCCAATGCAAATAGCAGCATAGTAGCAACATCCTTGACGAGAACAAACCAAATTAAATCAATTTACATGAGACCGACATTACCTGAATTCCTAAATAAGTCCTAGACCTGTTCACTGTTCACTGTATAGTGTATAGATCCAGATTCAGATGCAAGTCCAATTCCAGGTCCAGGTCTAGGTTCATTTCCACGGGACAGAAGCCGCACCAGTAGTTGAAAGAGAAATACGACTACCAATCGTCTATGTGTGACAATCCGGCGACAAAACACTCAATGGTGTTGGGTAATAACGAAAAAGACTACAACAATACTCAGTACCTCGATAGGCGACAAGGACGATAACGAATTGAGAGTTGGTTTCAATTCCTATTTTATTGTTTGCATGAAAAACCAAACCAAGGTATGCGGTTCCAATTGGTTTCTCCTGTACGTCATCTGTATCGTACCATACCGTATCCAGATTCAGAGCTAAGTTTTTGTTTTGTTCAGTGAGGATTGCATTATACTCGTACGAATACGACTGAGTACCAGTAGTACAGCTTGCTTGTCCTTGTCATAATATTTGAAGAAGTTCCAGGAGCAATTGAAGAGCCTGGTATTTTAGATGTTTGGTTTAAGTGTTGGACCATAATTTTCACCTCAACTACTGGAAATTTTCCTTTACCTCGGTTGACTCAATTAGGTAGGCTGGACCGGACTCCTTATGCCATGTCCGATGTCCGATGATGTTGATGATGATACTGATGACTATGATGACAGAAATGATAGACAGAAATTGAGTTTTCCGTGTTGCTCGATTTTCCCTAGTTTGGTTTGGTGGTGTAACCAAGGTTTTGCATTTTAATTTCCAATGAAGTGGGGGTACTTTTTAATAGACTGCTGAATGAAGAGGAATATCCGTTCTTATGTTCGTATGTAGGGTATCTTTATTTTTCTGTAGAAAAAAGTTTTCAAATATTGTAGATGTGAATGATTTCTTGAATTTATTTAAATACTTTTACGGTATTAGGCTTTCTACATGTTAATGAAGTGTTACCGATGATACACAGTGGTTTTTAGTATTTGCAATGTATCTTATACATGATCAAAGTATTTGACAAACCTAGAAATAGGCCGACGTTCTTGAGCAGGATTAAGATTATGAACAAGTCTCAACAAAAACAGCGTCTGTTTGGGTGCGCATATGTTGTAAGCGGCAGAATAAGCATTCAACGCATAAGAACTTGTAATTGTCCCCATTAAGGCTTGTACATATTCGTCTTATATTATCACTCCCCAAAGAAGAAAAAGTCGAGCGACGATACAAAATATTGTCGCAAGGAGCTCCTCAACAAAATATATAAGCAATGTCGCAATCAAATTATTTCCAAGCCATTTAAACACAAAAACTTGAAACTATTCTATTACACTATTCCTCACTCATGGTTTCGTTACCTCAATGTTAACCTACTCATCAAATCGTCAACAATATTGGTTTCACTTCCCCAGCAGTATAAATATCTGAAAGTTGGGAATGACCAATATAGACTCAGAGTATATTACCCAGTTGTAGCCGAAGTACATACATATATGTATATCTGCAATCGAGGCAACCTTTGCTGATTGCGTATCCTGCTCAAGTGCTGAAGATCAGTATCTCGATAGGGCGAAGCTGTTAAAAATACCGAAACTGATATATTGCGTTTCACTCGACAGCTTCCAGTAAACCTCTGATTTGATGAATACTTTAGGCAATCACACGTAGCAAAATAATTCGCCTATGAAGCTGACAGCGTAGGAGGACGAGAGCGCCTAGTGCGCTCTGCGAACAAAAGGGAGGGGAAAATATCAGTTTCTCTGGATTAGTAATAGAGCCACAGTCGGTGCCAAGGATATAGAAAACATTATATTCTCGGGCGGAACGAGCCATTCAATTGAGACTATGAAGCGCAAATCAAGTAAATTGTTAATTATATATTTTAATGTTGGTGGGGGCAGGCTTAATCTAACTTAAGAATTAGGACTCAAGAACTAGCAAAGAGAGAAGAGAGTTAGGAAGCAAGGGAATGATGGAGGAGATCTTGTTTGAGAGGAAGAGTGCTCAGATTTAAATCAAAAACGGAGTAGTTTGAGTTGCCGTTTCTGAGAATACGGGAGATTGGTTCGTTGGAGCCATAAAAGGTGCGATGGACCGGTAGATCGAAGAGACGAGAACAACGTAGATTACGTGGCTTGTTGTTGAAGGTAATAGAGTTGAAAAGAGATGCGCACTCGATGGCACCTCAGAGCAGTCGATGAATGAAAAGAACGTCAGCAATATTCATATTCTATGTTCTTCTAACGAATTCATAATGTAAAGTTTGAGGCGGTCCTGATAGGGAGGTGAGATTAAAGGGTCGTTTCCGCGCAGACCACGGAGAGCAAATCGAAGGAATCGACGTTGAATGCGCTCGATTCGGGAAATATGAAATGAGGTGAAGCTAGAACTGCAAACCCATGAGTTATAACAGTATTTGGATGTAGTCCAAATAAACGGATGCACGTATATTTTTCTTCTTTGCACGGTGTCCAGTAATGACACCTATTATCAATCTCTTAGAGCAATTCAAATCCAGTTTTTCCCCGATTAATTTGGTCGCTAGACATATGTTGGCCCAACAGTATACCTAAGGTTTGTTCTTTTATAATCATCCAGCTTTAGTATTAGCAACATACCGATGCTAGTTTTTCAGGTAGGATAGGTAGAGTGGTTCCAATTTTGGCGAGTTTGTCGGCCCTACAATGCCCTGGAATGTCTTTATGCCCCGGCACCCAATATAGGTGAGAGTTGAACTGATCTGCCATCTCCCTAAGAGATGACCGGCAATTAAGGGCGGTTTTAGAATTTTGTGAGACTGAGTCCAGGGACTTGATAGCAGCCTAATTATCCGAAAAGATGCAGATTCTTTAATCGCAGGGAACACACTACAGTGACTTGGAATGTGGAAGCGGTGGATTAGATGAAGCTTATCTGAGCAAAAACAGCAGCCAACCCCGCTATCAGTATAGAAATGGATTGACATGTCATCCATGAAAGTGTCTTCCTCCCAGAAGGATCTAGAGGGAGTCTACATCATTGCTTAATTGGCTGCAGTTGACTACATTGTCTAAGGCCGTCCACCAGTGTGTATCGGTATGTATCGGTCTTGTAACTGAGGCTTATAGCCAGTCAGTAATGCAAGGTTGAAGGCACTACAGCACAATACTATTCAGGTTCGCTGTTTTCTGTTCCTTTGAAGTTTGGGCTTATCCGTTCTCAGCTCAGGTTCCGTAAATTCCTTACTAAAGAGTTTTTTTTTTTAAATACATGTTGCTATATAGAACTTTCATATTAATGGAAAATTTTCTTGAAGGGTACACGCTTCAGTATAAATTTTCCTTCTGCACAGATCCACTAAATTGGCTAATAAATGGATCGACATTCTAGATAAGTTACGGTAGTTAGACAAAGGTTAGACAGAGCTTAAAATATCAGTTGTCGCCCTAGAAGCAGAGGCGATTTTGTCTAAAGTCAGTCTTGTGGCTTCATATTTTCATAGTAGCCTGAATTTTGGTGTCTTTGACGGCAAAAAAAGACATGCGCACAATACTAAAGTATACAAAAATTACACTAAGAGGCTCCACGTTCAATACGTTGCAACTGATTTAAAATTTTCTTCTAGTTTACAGTCTGGTTACTCCGCACTCCACTATGTTTAGGTGAAAGAATGGAAAAATTTCCGAGGTTGCAGACACCTTAATGATGTATTTAAGCGTTTGCAATACAGCTCTCCAGTTAAATTCCCGCATGATAAGCAGTGATCGAGTCAAATATCATTCCACTCCCGAGAAAAACTATCAAATACTCCGTGCTGCGTTCCGTGATGGTCAAAAAATATCGCTTTCAGATAGAATGAACCATTCATCCGGGATGAAGATGATAGAGAAATCTGTGTCTCTCAACTAGACGAAGTTAAGATAGCAATATCGAAGCTAAAGTCTACTAAAGATGCTGGCGCAGACAGACTGCCTACTGAGCTGTTTCAAGCAATTGGAGATAACTTGTGGGGAATATCTGTTAGATATGGTCAGGGGAAAGCCTGCCGCAAACATAAAATCTATGCGGTGCAAAAGAAAGGAGACCCCGCTAACTATAGCGAAGTAAGTATCCTTAATATCGTCTATAAGACCTTTTCTGCCGTATTATGTAAGCGTTTGAAACCATTCATAAACTATTTAGTTGGCCAATATTAGTGCAGTTTCAAGTAAAGAAAATCCACAACCGATTAAATATTCACACTACGACTCGCGAATTTCAGACCGACACTCATTATCTATTTGCCGACTTCAGAGCTGCGTACATCACATGCGATGCCTAGTTTTGACATCTCTGCCAAAATTGTAAGGTTTTGCAGGACAACTATATTCTAGCTGCTCCATCAAGATCGGTAATGACTTAACCGTGAACTTTAATGATAGAAAACTTGTAGATAAGAGCTGTAATGTGACTTTGTTAACATCGCCCTAGAAAGAATTGTGCAAAACTCATTTACCAACAAATCCTCATAATCACTTGCATATGCAGATTTCATTGATGTGATTGGGCGAACAAAGCGAGCGTCAATAAATCTTTCTTGAGTATTGAGCCCAGCCTTCCGGGTCTGATGGTAAGCCAGGGCAAAACAAAGTGCATACAGCTGGGCCAGAATATCACTATCAATAGTTATAACTTTAAAGTAGTAAAGAACTTCGTCTACCTTGGACCCTTAGTTTGCAGCAGCAACCACATCAACGCAGGCAATTGAGTAACAGAGCCCTCACCCGTAAGACCAAACTAGCATTAAACAAGACCTTTATGAGCTCGGTATTGTATTGACGAAGAGTGGTGTAGGATATTCAACCACTGACAAGATAGCATCATCACTCTAATCAGACGTCTATGGATCCAATGTCTGAATGGAAACCATAGTCCCGGCCCACGAAGTCTTCGAGCATGACCACATTAAAGCGGAATGGATAATGTCATAAGTTCGTTGTCATATATTGGAATGCTACTTCTCAGAGCACAGAGAGCCAGTAGCAAGTTTAACGGGAGAGGTATCACCTTTTCTGAAAAAAAAAATCTAAGAAAAGTCAACTTTAGGTGCACTAACTATTATCAAAGCTGGACAAATCCATCAACAGCCACCATATTATGACAACCAAGAAAAATTTTGATCTTCTAATTGTAATGAAAAATTCTTAGGATAGTTGAAGCAAACAATTCGCTCTTGCATTAATCAACGTCTGTTCTACGTTCCACTGAGTCTTACATTGTATAAAAATAATTATCACAAGAAGTGATTGCGTTGTTACGCAAAGTGAAAGTTACAAGAACTTCAGGGTATAATTATTCATTTTTATTAAAAAGAAACAACGAAGCCAGACCAAGAAAAAGTGTCCTTAGATTATTACGACAACAATAAGGAAAAAATGCGTGGATGCTCGTACCTACAACCAGAGACTTCAACACATTCCCGAAAGAAGCCAGACCAATTTCCCAAGTCACAATTGAAGAGCTCGTTTGTCGACATCTTCGCGATTGTCGCGATGCCTTTGCAAATGTTCTATTTTTTTTTAAGAAACAAGATGATATCGAAGTTTTTTGCAAAGTCTGCTGAAATGCCGCTTTTACTCTGCGCCGAGCCAAGAACAAGTTTGCGGTGTTCATGAGGGAGTCATTATAATGTATGCGAGAATAGTGATGATGATGCCGATTCACGTAGTTGGTAGTGATGATTGACGACCCGCAAGTCTCTTACCCACCTCATTATAACTTGATCCCTCCTTCAAAGATCCTTTATAAAAGTGTCCTTTATCATTTTCGCTTTAGATGCGTTGCCACTTACGTACTACATGTGCGTGCGTTTTAACTCATCTTCGAGGAAATAATCTGGTGTACGATTATGATTCCCTCTGTCAAAGGCTAATCCTTGGTAATAAGCCCAATTGATGACAAGGGGGTGTTCACATTCACTTCTCATAGACTTATGTACATGCATACTGCGAGTATACGTATGTAGCCTCGTGCTTCCTCCTTCTTTTTTCTTCTTTTAATCTGAACTTTGTTGCTTTAATAATTAAAAGATACAAGCAAAGTGAAACTTTTTTACGGCTGCAGTGTCTATCCTTTGCAATCTGGTGCTGCACGCTATGTCGCGTTTTGGAAAGTGTTGCATTCAACACCCTTAGGTAAAGGATTCATGGTATATGTACGTAACGTACCATGAGCGCGAAAACTTTTTGCTTGGGTTGTGGGTGTTTGTTTGTTTTTTTTTTTTCTTTTTAATTTTTTGACACCCTTCTATGTTAACTCAGCCGGAGAGAAAGTTGTCGACAATGTGTGGAAGATGAGTCCTCATGCTGATGCCTGGTTCCTTCATCAGTCGTTTGCTGCATTCACGAAGAATGCATTGCATCGCGTGCAAATTAATATCGCAACGCTTAGATGTATCTACTCGTACTCGAACCATACCAATTTTGAATCTGAATCCGAATCCCAATCCCAGTTCCAACCCTCCTTTGACGATTATTCGATGTGTGGTATTATTTGTCAGTGGAAGATGTTTCCTTTTATTTTTGGCAATCCGTGCAATTCCTTGCACACACACATTGTCGGGCTTGTAGAGATTTTCATTAAATGCATTTCAGTGCCTCGAAACATGCAACCGAAACGATTTTTTCTACTTCACCAAAACTTGGTCGGAGCGGGGGAATGGGAGGCCTAGTGCTCGAAAATCTCCAACACGAACTTGGTCTGTGGTTCGCGTGGAATTAGGATATATGACTTTCTGATTGCCAAAATTGAAAGATTTTTTTTTTTAGTCAGTTTTTGTTTTTTTTGTGTTGCTGTTGATTCCTGCTCATGTTTATTTGGCGATGGTTTTTTGGATGGAATATGCCTTTAAGCAGATTTTTCTTATTTCGTGAGTGCTACATTATTGCTGCAGAAAATTGAGGTTGCCATTGGCATAAATGGCAGGAGTCTACTACTCGTGCTGTTCTAGAATAGTAGACCATTTACGAGGTCCTTGTGAGGATAATATTCTATCATCATCAAAATCTATGCTGTGCTTTGCTATGCAACTGCAACAAGGAGCTTCAAAGACACTCTCATATACATACGCATCCTCGACGGTTGTGCAGTTTGCAAAAATAATTTCGCCAGAACAGGGTGAGAATTATAGTCGAAACTCGGCCCCTACATAGAGCCGATTTTTTCTTTTTGTTTTTCCAAAAGTGCAAATAGAAAGTTGTAAATTTTTGTTGATGTTTTTCAAAGTTGTTTTTTGATATTTTTTGGGCAAAATATGATAAAAATATCATTTGTTTTTCTTTTATTTTGGATAGCATCCTCATGTGCATCGTTAATTGCGCATTTGCTTTACTTGTCCTATTTGCTGGGATATATGAGTTGAAAGAGTGTCGGGATTGCGGTTTTCTGTTGTCTATGCAATAGCATTGCAGATACGTTTCAATTTTTCTATGCTTTGTTTGTGACTTTTTTTCGTTTTCTTTTTAAAATTTTTATTAATAACGCTAGAGCTAGTGATATAAAAGAATCAAATTTAAGTAGGGTGTGGTTGGATACTGAATATTTCAGCCGTAATTACAGAAACGAACAAATTCAATTTTTTTTTTTAAATTAAACCGTCTGGCGGTAAACGTTATGAAACACCAAATAAAATATTTTTCTTTATAAAAAATTTGTGCTCATAGCATTTATGTTTACATTTTTATTTATTTTTACCGATAGTGCGAAATAAATTCGTTTTAAATCTGTAAAAGAAGAAAATGTTAAACAACTTGAGTTTTGTTATTGCAAAATTGCAACTCACCGGGTAGCATTTTTGTTTTTTAATTAAATTCATACACACAATATTCAAACATGGAGATTTCTTATACCACACTTGTATGGTAATACAATTTGATTCTGATTAAAAGACTTAGAATTGTGCAACAGGAACGGAAAGTATGTACGACCACTTACAAATCGCAATCGCAAATCTTAGAAAAACCCGAAATGAAAAAATTTAGTTACATTTACTTAGATGGCGCTAATGTCCGGGTGAACTTGGACCTCATTCAACAGGACTCTCCCGCTACCACGATCTCTCGTCCGCTTCCTTCACTTACGTGCGCCATCTTAGATGCAGTTGTCCTCTGCTACGCCATCCCTCAGGTTAGATTCGAAGATCCTTTGGCTTGAACCTGTGGTGTCTATTCGCTCAACATAGCCCAGCCATCTCAAGTAGTTGGATCCGAAGATGCTTGAGTTGACGGATTTCGCAGTACAACCCGTAAGTAAATTCTCTATTCCATTCTTCGTCAATATAATAGTGACCGAAAATCATATGCAGTATTTTTTTCTCATCCACTTGCGACATGGTCAAAGCTTCTGTGACATAAAGCAGGGCTGGGTTGATAAAGCTCTTGTATAAAATCAGTTTGTACTTACGAGATAGGGCTATGCTACTCCTGCGCTGATATCGTTTCTGCTTTTAACTGCAGAGCCAAGAAGACGAAGTCATTGACTACTTCGGTGTTAAAGCTGCCAATGGTGATGTTGCAGCATATTTAATGAAAGAATGTTTTACCCTCGGCTAATCCATTTCCGACCTTATATATATAGTCACACTGCACATCCTGAGGAGTTTGGCCAGACACGTCAAAACTAGACATGGCGTTATATAGTTCGTCTCTATGCACGCTATTGTATGGAAGCTTGAAGTCGATTAATAGATGGCGTGTATGTATCTGAAATTTCCGGGACTTTTCCAAGATCTGTCGTGATATGAATATTTGGTCGATGGTGGACTTTCCTGAACTGAAACCGCAAAGTATGGGCCAACCAGTTTCTAGATGAATGGTTGGTTCATCAATGAGGCAATGTATAGGAGCGACCACATGCTTTTTGTGCTCTTTCTTTTTCTTTCCCTTATTTTTTGTTCGTAGAATTCACGAGCAGTTCTTGTCTTCGAAGCAGTTCCACTTTGATTGCCTCTTGTTTGACTGCATTTGTCTTCAAAAAAGAGGATCCTTTATGGCATGTATGAGGGCTGTGATTTTGAGAGAAATAAAATTCGAACAAGATCGGAAAAGATTCTAGCAGTCTCCTGCCATTGCAGATTTTCAACAGCGAACTTTGGACACCCAGAATGTTGAACGAGTGTCTTGCGTCGATAATAATGTGATCAATCTCGTTGACAGTTGATTGATTAGGGGATATCCAAGTCCCTTCATGGATGTTGAAATGTGGGGACCACGCAAACTCCAAGAACCTATATCACTGTCCAATATGGTATTTCCAATCTGTGTTTTCAGCTGATCCACTCGAAGACGGCTTTCTTACCCAGCCTTGCAATTAGATCTCCTACCAGAATGTCAGTATCATAGTCGGGCACTGAACTTATGGTCGGTCTAAGAGATCATAGAATTCGACTTTGGTTGTGTCTTACTGATCATTTTTGTTAGAGTTTCCTTATAACAGCAAGACCACATCAAAATAATCATCGTTTCTTCTCTTGGTATCAGTCGTTGCAGTAGATGTCGTAGCTTTTTACACGTCTTTTGTTCAACCCATCCCATTACAGCAATGGGGTTATATATAGCAATCTAGGGCCTCTGAATTTTTTGCACGGTGATAAAATTACCCTCATGCGGAATCGCCAACCTTAACCCAACCTGGGCAAAATGTCTGGCTAAAGAGTCTGGAGGGAGTAGCCTCACTGAAGTTGTGAGAAACGCAGTTGGCATATTCAGGTTTCTTGCGTCACCATCTCTGCTCCAGGGTCCGGACACAACCTTAGAGCTCTCTTTTGATCAAGGCTCCGAATATGATTGGAGTGTATGTAAAATATATTGCTACTGATGCAGATAACTGTGACATTTTAGGAAATAGACGTCTTCTGTCTAAGTTGGATAGTTATCACTCACAACTACAATATTTAAACGAATGGACCACACACTCATTTCTGACACCAAACGATTCCTTCAGTTCATCAAAACTAAACTTAAATCGGATAACTGTCCGTCATCCTCGGGCGATCACCAAATTTTAGCAAATGTCTTCGCCATCCACACCCAAGAGCCAGACCAGTCTTTCTCAAAGATGATTATTTTGCTGCTTGATAGAATTTTTCATAAAATAAAAGGCTCTTGGTTTCCAAATAAACTTTATAACGTGGATTCAATCCTATAATATTAAATGTTCTATTTAGTTCAATTAAAGCCTCCTCTGATGTCCCTCAAGGTAGCCATCTTGGTCACTTATTATTTATTCTGACTATTAATGATGTTGATTGTATCCTTAAAAATTCATACATATCTGTATATGAATATCTTTAGATATGTATCATCTTCCTCAGACAGTCTACCACAGCAGGGACATCTAAACAGATTTTGTACTTGGTGTGAGAAGAAGTTCCTTGAGCTATAACTTATACTCGTAAGCGAACTCCTACTTCACCTCGCTGTTTCGGATCTTTAATCTGCCTGTTCCCTTAATGAATGAGTTGCGTGATTTAGTGGGTGTCTGATCCATATCCGCTGGGTATGCATGCAGGTGGTTGGTGCGTGAGCTGATGAAGCTAGTTTGTATGTGATAACACTTTCCTCTTTGGGTTCAAGTCTCATGGATCAAAAATTATGTTTGATGGGTTGTGGCCACAGGACATTGACTTGTGGAATAGTTGTTGCTAGTTTAATTTGAAATAGACTTTGCTTTTTCTCGCATCTGCATCTATTGTAATAAGTATGGTTATTATGATTATCAGAACAATTAAACTGTGTATATATTCTAATACTCGTATATCCTAATTAGCAGCTGACTGATACAATGGTTTGCAGATTGTTTTTGAAGTTGGTCGCTGTTGCATACTAGTATGTCGCTGATTTTTCTGCACTGTTCTGTGATTCCATATTGTTCGTCTGATTTCTTTAGGAGATGTTCGTTTGATTCCAAATATATTCGTCTATTGTCTTTAATTAAAGATCTAATTAGAAGATGATTGAAATCGGTTGGTTTTTTTCAGGATGGAAATAGCCTTAAGTAAAATTTAATCTTTCTGCAGCACTATTGTTTCTGCATACTCGATAGCTTCGACTTCATTATTACATGGTAGTGTCTCTAACTGCGCGAGAATATTTTGGATCTCGGTCTTGTCCGAAAGGTTTTCGTTTACGATTCTGACATAAAGTCAGCATTAATACTTAAAATACAAAAATACTCCAAACAGATATTTGATCCTCTGCATGTGCATGCAGGTAGTTGGCTCGTTTCTGTGTGATAACTGTCACAATGAGATTATAGGAAATGAGATCGCTGATGAATTTGCTGAACAAAAGGAGTCTTTTTTTGAATCCGGATCTGCATTAGGACAGCCTTCATCCTCTGTTAAGGCTTCCATTGACAATTATGTTTCATGTGGACATAACTTCAAATGCCATGACTCTCCACGATGACGGCGGACTAAATATATCCAAGAGGTTAGCGATTTTCTTTCTGTTCCTGAATAGACTGCTTGCTGTCGTCATAATGGACACTACGCTTGTGCTTACCACCAAAGTGTACTAGATATAAATGAAAACAATATCCTGTGACGCCTGCCATCGAGGAGTTAGTTTACAATGTATGCTCGCATCGGGACTAAAGGTATTTGGCGCTGGTGTGGTAGGTGCTGGTACCATGGGCACCCTATTATTGATGCGTCTGCTGATCTTTCTGCAAAAGACTGAGAAATTTCGGAAAGAGGAACACACAAATAGTACAATGGACTATTTCTTAGCCTAGGTGTCCTGTACCGACAGATACAGACAGTAGTATCAGGTCCAGCAGCTTTGCTAGACTCATGTTTGGAAATGGCTGTCCTAACTTGAACTACAATATTACTACAATATTGTAAACAAAAAATAATGAAACTAATAAATATTTTCTTTAACATAGTGAATTAACGATTTCTTAAATCTTCTTGCAACAATTTTGTATTTTATTTCCAAAGGCAATTCACAGAAGAATTTTAAGCTGCAAAACAACTATGTTGGTGTCTCGTACAATTTTATATTAGAGTTCGTCAATAAGGTGTATGGCTGTATATTGTAAATTCGATGTCAGGCACCAAGTTGTACTTCATTTTAAATACCATATGAACATTTAAACAGTGAAGAATATTCATTGGAAACATGATTTTATTTAATAACAAACAAGAGTGAAGTGCTCTCAAAGTTTAAAATGTCGCGCAATTAAAAAGTTTAAATTTGGATTGACGTCTCTCCAATGTAGATTGACAGAGCAATGTGCTGACGGATCTTTACTGTCATTTCTAAAACTATAGTTACAGCAGTAGGTAGCTTGCTTTGTAATTATTTGTATGTAAAAGGAGACTTACACTCAAGATTTGAATTTTGCGCCATTTGTGCGGTAGTGTTGCCAAGAAAAAAAAACAGCGTGACAGCTGCGAATTCAGTGTTATTAAAAATTAAGCGCTACACGAAAGAACAGCGCGTTTTCATTGTTGAGCAATATTTAAAAAATAATGAAAGTTTGACAGCTTCAATTCGCAATCTTGGAGCAAAATTTGATCGGAATAGTTAACTTTATCAACTGTGAAGAGATTAATTCAAAAATTCAGGGAGATTGAATCAATTAGTGATCTTAAACACTCTGGCTATCCTTCGACACAAAACATCGAAGCAATTCGTGAGAATGTCGCTCTCTACAGCGTATTCTCACGAAAGATTTGCATCTTCATGCGTACAAAGTGCAGTTGACTCAAGAACTGACTACGTACAACGAAAAGAGTTCGTTGAATGCATTATGGAACAGCAACAGCTGATTTTTCTAACAAAATCATCTTCAACGCTGTCGGCTTTGTTAATAGACAAAATTGTCGAATTTGGAGTTCAGAAAATCTACTAATGATTGTTGAGAAAGAAATGCATCCGCAACGTGTCACTGTTTGGTGTGTATTTTGGGCTGGAGGCATCATCCGACCATTCTTCTTTGAAAATGCGGCTGGCCAGGAAATAACATGTATTCCTTCTATAACCCTTCATTTCCAATTTTTAATTAAAAACCTGTTTTTTCTACCAAAATTTCTTCTTGCATCAATTTTGGGACACCCGTTATTTTAAAAAGTGATTTTTAGCATATTATAAGTACCTCTTGCATGGGTAAAACGTCTGAGACTCACATTTTGTGATCAGGACATTCTGTTCTTTCGTTGAATACTATTATAAATTCAAGTGATTATAATAGAAATCGCCATAATTGAAAAAGAAGAACACATTTTTAATACAATATTACTACCCTCAGTTGCGGCAAAATGCTGACAGATTTCCGCATTTGAACCTATTTATTCTGGTGCTTCATATACTCGTAACGTGGTGGTCCGGATACAAGTTTCTTTTTGCATCATATGCTATTTTGAGACTGACAGCTCTATACCGCTCGAAATCTTGACTATCAGCAAGCACCCACCGTTCCTGCTGTACTCAAGTTTGTGAAAGAAATTCATGAGACTGGCTTGCTTGCGGATAACTCTCACGATCCCTGTAATCGTACGGTACGTGCCGAGAGTGCTCGACTTCACTCAGGAACATCGACTCGACAACGATCTCAACAACTCAACATTTCACGTACTAGCCTGATGAGAATTTTGCACAAAGATATCAGATTATTCCCTTCCAAAGTACATTTGACTCAGCAAGTGAAGGCAAACGACCATCCGCTTCGTTATCGCTTCTCAGTTTGAGGCTTACAGCAGCTCGAATTCGACGTATAGAATAGTTTTTTCTGATGATTATCGAGAAGCCAATGTGTCCGCAGAGAGTAACAGTTTGGTGCGGATTTTGGAATGGTGACTCATTGGCTTATTTTTTTTCGAAGTGGAAAATGTTTTTCGCACACTTCGACCATTTTACGGACGTCATAATCGACCTACACGTATGCGTAGGGTGCGTGTAGACGAAAATATTGCTGATGTATCCACCACTGTTAATGAAGACCGCGATTTTTCCATTCGTCGGCGTTCGCATTGGGATTGGTATTTCACGCAAGGATCTTGGTATAAAAACTTACAAAATACAGCTCTTGCAAGAACTGAAGCCAAACGACCTGTCACAGCGTCGAATTTTCGGTGAGAGGGTCTTAGAAAAGCTGGAAGATGAGGTTTTTTATCCAAAAATTGTCTTTAGCGACGAAGCTCATTTCTAGTTGAATGGATATGTTAATAAACAAAACTGCCGGATTTGGTCCGATGAGCAACCTCAGGGAATACAAGAGCTGCAAATGCACACGGAAAAATTCAATGTTTGTTGCGGTTTATGGTCCGGCGGAATCATTGACCCGTATTTTTTTCAAAGATGAACGTGAGTACAACGTTACCGTCAGGCTATCGTCCAATAACATCGAACTTCTGTTTGCTCAAAATGCACGAGCTGGTCGACATGTGGATCCAGCAAGATGGCGCTACATGCCACACAGCACGCCAGTCGATGGACCATTTGAGAAATATTTGAATAGTTTAGGGCCTCCTGTTCGGAAAACCACTGCTTGGCAAAAGGTACTTTTAACGTTACAAAGTTTGTAGAAATGTTAATGTCAAATATGTTTAGGTGTGGACTGACTACAAATTAAAAAAAAAAAAAAATTGGTCCACAGATCTGCAACAGGAGGCGGACCAAATACGATTCTATATATTTCCATTCTGGAGGAATCTATTGTAAAATTATTAAAAAACTGTCGATCAAAGTGTCAGGACGTTCGGGATCCCACAGACGACAGTAACGAGCAGTCCTCAAAAAGTCAGGCTAAATTATGATGCATTAATTTCTCAAGAAACAGGTGAACCACCGCTTCAAGAAGAATCGAATACATCTAATACTCACCACGAGTCACACCACTTCACTCAACGAAAGGCTCCAAAGAGGCTGAAAGAGAATGACTACAAGAAGGATTTATTGTAGAGGCAAACGAGTTATTTAAAAAGAATTTGTCGCGTCAGAGGAAATTTCCAAATATACAAAAAAAAAAAAACATACACCCCTATTGAGAGTGTCAAAATATAAACGATAAACAATACTTATCAAAAAATTTGACCTCGTTGGTATTGCGTTTGTCAATTGTCAATAAACGATTGATCGTTGTCAATCTGTACATTATGAATGGAGCTGAAGTGGTATTGTGAGTGTCAATTGAAATCAATTTTTTTTTGATAAATGTAAATTTTTTAGTCAATCCCTTTTTCGAGGACGATAGAGCAAGCTGCTGCGAAGGAAAATGTAAGTATTTGTAATATTTTAATGTATTTATAACAAAAAACATTTTCGGTTCTAGGGCAAAAGTAGTTAGCAACAAAAAGCAATTATAACGATTGGTTCAATTGGTGATGGAAAATGAAAATATCGCAAAAGGAGTTTGCCGAAAAAGCATGTTGCAGTGAAAGTGGGAAAGTTTTTCATTGGAGCTGAACAGTTTAGGTCCTCCACAGCGCGATTGGTAAAGGGTATATAATGTAAACAAAATATCCTTTTTCAATACTAATCCCAATTATCTAGGTATGGGCCGATTTGAAATGGGATATTGAAGTCTACACAAATATTGTGTAAAGCTGCATAAACATTTGCAATTTGAGTAGCCTTTTTAGGCCTTTAATACAACTCACGTGCTCTTAGCAGACACCTAAACCTGTTTTTGAGAACGCCATTTGTCCGTTCAACAATGTTTCTTGCTTTGGCATGTTTTTTATTAAGCGCACTTTCCTGTGAAGCTGGGTAAGAGTTGCGGAATGGTGTCATCAAATATGGCTTCAAAGCATATCCGCCATCACTTAATAAATAGTGCATGCAAATAAGTACATATGTATTAAGTTAATAACATGACTGTGTACATAATAACCAAGTATTCCTTTCTCCATTTTGGTACTCCTGTTTCCAACTTCAGTTTGAGGGAAGCCATGCTGAAAATATTGGCATCATGTGCCGAACAGGGATATTTTGCGCTAAAAAAACGGATTTTCATCTCATTATCACATACCTGAGAACATAAGTTAATATTAAACAACTGAAAGTTTCTATTTTATGAGATACTATCATAGCATTTATATTATAAAATCCCTTTCTATTGTTGTACGCTTGTTGCAGTTGTTTTTTAGGTGATGCAATTTTTATATGCGTCCCATCCACGCAGCCTATTACGCCCAGTATTCCACTTCTTTCGTAAAAATATGTTTTTACCCGTATTTTCTCAATATTGGAGTAATTAAACTTGATCCACTTCGGACAAATATGTTCTTCGAGTACATTAAAAATGTCTTTTAAAACTAGAGACACAGTTGACTGGGTCAGCCCTTTGGAACTCTCATTCCTGACGCTGATTTGATATGACCCATTGGCACATAACCGCAATGCTGTGGCAAGCTTTATGACGTTTGGTATCGATGTAGTTCTAATTGCTGGCTTTAACTTTTAGGCAAACGCTGGTTTCGATAAAAAAACATTTTTAACAAAACTGAAAAGCATTACCCATAAGAACGAATATTGATTGCGGCTTTACATATCTACTTACATACTTTCCTCTAATTCTAGAGGATTGGAAACATCCCTTAACTGCCTTCTTCTTTTAATAGTTTTCAAAAAACTTAAGACTGTTCATCATCGTCAAACCACAATTCCACTGAACTCATTTTTATTTTATTCTCTTAATTAAATATTAAAACACAAAGACCAAAAAACATTTGGTCACAATTGTCAGAAATTTTATCAAATGAGTTACACAATACCGAATTTTTTTTTATTGACAAATTTATCAATCGTCAATTGTTTGATAATTGACACTCGCAATAGGGATGATATATACTGAAAGAAGAAAAATTAAAAATATGCAGGAAAAAAAGAACGATTAAATGCAGAAAAAAATTAAAAATAGCTAAAGTTCCAATTTTTTTAAGAAAATGAAATTAGACTTGCTAGAAAAGCCAAAGTAACAAGCTGGCAATATATTTTGTTTTTTTTTTTAATTTTATCAAATTATTATTACATTTAGAAAATTATTTAGATTTGAGATTATTTTTATGTTATATATTTGAATTCAAAAAATACAGTTAAACAGTTATTAAATTAGAAGTTTTGATGGTAACTGGTAAATAAAAATCAATTTGCTTTTACATATACGAGTACATACGAGTATCTATATTAGCGACATTACGGAATTGAGTTCATAATGTTTATTCTTATATTGTTCTCTCGTCTTCCTCCGGGAATTTAATTAAATCTGAGCAAATTTCATCTTCGAAAATATTTAAAAGTTCGCTGCAAATTTTGAAACATGTAGATTGAGATACGCCCACATTAAAGTCGTTCCCAGTTCCCCTTCGGTAACTTCCTTCTGCGAAGAAACGAAGTGCTGCCGTTAGTTTAATAATGGGAAGTACGCCAAAGCATCTTGTAACAGGTCTACTTTTACGATTGAGTATGTTAAGGAGCAAATTAAAAGCTTCCTTGGAAACTCTAAAATATCTGACAAACCTGAAAATTAATACAATATTTTGCAAACTAATAGATTCTTAATAATTTTGCAAATACATTGTATCCGGCATATCCAAGGGATTTGAAATGTCTCTTATTTTTCGCCTCCTTAATGTTAAATTTCGACTTCTCTCTTCCTTCCCTGTTATCAGTTGTATCGTCAAACCACAATTCTACTGAACTCATTTTTAATAAACACTTTTTATTAGCAACTTTAAAACCTCAAACGTCTATAAGATCTACAGATCATTCAATTCGTCGCGTCAACTTTTAAAACTTCAAACGTTAAAACAACCGATACTCAATTTAGGACTCACTTCATTTGCGACTCACGTCACGCGACAACGAGAATACCTAATGCGAAGTAAGGTGACATGACTGTGAGGTTTGTCACTATAGTGAGGTGACAATCGAAATAAGGGCCATTTACATGAAATAATCTTTAAAAAGTAAATGGCAAGCATTGCTTTATCAACAAAAAAATAAAAACTTTATAGTTTTCCAATTTTCCTGCGCTCTTTCTGAAAATTAAAAACCGAACGCTTAAAAAATCACACTTTTTAAGTCGTTAGGAATTCCTTGCGCTAAGGAGCCTTTTATTTTGTCAGGTGCTACGTTTACATTTCTTAAATCGGGATTAATGCGTCAATATTTTATTTCAAAATATTCAAAATTGATTATTAAATTAAAGAAATCCGTAAAGTTGAAACAGCAAATTTAAAGTAGCCTATTTCTTATGGTGAGACAAGAATTTTCGGCAGGCCTGGAGGCTATGACGATTAAGATAGCTTTGTTGACTAAATGCTTTTGTACACTGTGGACATCGAAACATCCAATTGTGATGGCCCTTGCTTCGTTGATGTGCTCGCAAATTTGATCTAAATTGAAAAACAATTCTCGTTTCATCAAAACATCTGGTATTGAAATAACACTTACCTGTCTGCAAATTTTTTCTGGCACGACTCCTTAGGGCAAACAAATGGTTTTTCACCAGTGTGTAAGCGTAAATGGCCAAATAATACCCAAGGACGATCGAAGGTCTTCTGACAGTGTTCACATTCATATATCTTGCGTTGTTTTGGACGACGGGTTTTCTTTTTCTGCTTTGAAAAGAAACTCAAATCAATTGGACAATTTTCCAAGTCAGAATCGAAGCCTTCAGTATTTTGTTCGTGTTTTTTGATGATAGGCTGTGGCTCTTCCTTGTCTTTGGTTTCTACGAATTTCACTGGTATCTTGTCGGCCACGGGAGCCGGGGTGGATTTCTTTAGCTTGCTAGGTTTCAAAATCTCTTTTTCTAAACATTTAGTTGTGTCTTGATTCTCAGAATACCTGTCCATTAAAATGCAACCCAGAACGCCTTCTAATTCATATCTGGTAGTAATTGGGATGCGATCGCTGTCATACCTATGACGAATAAAAAATATATTTTTAAAATGAGTGTATGTATTATATTAAATATATAAATGTGCAATCAATCATACCAGTCAGAAGATTTAAGTAATTTCTTCTCCTTGGTGACGTTTGTAGAATTTTTATCAGCCAAGGACGTTTGGACGGGCTTTTTTCTTGGGGTTGATGTTTTCATTATTTTCGGAAAGATGGACATACTTCTGAACACATCTTAACGGATTTAAATGTTTTATTTTATAGAAACTTGTAAATTTTTTTATAACTTACTATCGAAAAATGCATTCATCTTAATTTTCTCCGTATTATACCGTTCTGAAAAAATGCTGCGCGGCATGTTGTAGAGTTTTCCTTTTTCAATTTGAGTGCCTACTTCTGAGATTTTAAAAATCGAATGACTCGGAAAAGGTTTCCTTTTCACTATACAGACTTGAATTTCGTCGCCTACTTAGTTGAGTCCAACCCAAATTAATCTTTGAATACTCGTAAAGACACAAGTTGTTGTAGACAAAATCGTGTGCGTTATGGATGAGTCCATTAAATAATACGTTATAGATAAGACACAAATTAGTGGCTAAATGGAGTCTGCATTCTCGAGAACATAACGAAAGTCCTGTACGCCTTGAAATTAGAATTATAACTTGGCTGTCCGAAAACCTAACCCATCGAGCAGATAGTCCGATTTCACTGGGTGATGTCATTATTTGTTAGAGCATGCTCTTCCAGATACCGATTTAAGCAGAAGTTTAGACTTTAAAATAGGCAGAGTTACAAACTTACAAAATCTCAATGGAATGGGGAGCAATGCTTTTATATTTTATAGGGTAAGAAGCTCTTGCAACGACTGTGGAATGCGCTGATCGACTATTGTCAAGGTTCACACACCTTGATTCAAAATATATCGTGCTTATTTTAGAGGTACATGCATCGGCACTCACATGAGGAATATTGGCTTCCGATTCGTCCCTAATTTTTGGATTATCGGCGTAGATAGGCGTGAACTAGTGACTTCAGATATCCTCACAAAAAATAATCTAAAGGTGTTAAATGTCACGAACTTGGACGTCAATTTACAACTCTGTCTCCATCGAAACTTAATAAGAATATGCAAGAAAGATGGTAGAACTGTGGCGTTTACTGGCACAAAAAAGTCAGAGTCCATCTGATTGGATGACAATGGCATAGGACCTAGTGCAACTAGATGAGACTTGCTTTTCAGATCAACATGCACTTCCAAGGTATTGTGTCACGGAAACTGATTGTACTGATGAATTCGAGAAGATCTATAGTATAGTTGCGGCCTTAATAATGTCGTTAGGGGCGAAAGTTCCTGTGAAGAAGATACACCTGGCTGAATAGCAAAGAGCCACATACTCACACAAAACGAACACATGTTATGTGATTGGTGGTTGAATTTATATTGGGTACGTCTTAGACCGCAGTGCCTAGAGAACAAGTCTACAACTTATATCTTTACTGTTATGACTTGGGATATTTTTGAAGTATTGGTGGCCATTGAAGTATTCTACCATAGTTTTTGAGTTGATATATTGAGTTTAGTTCAGCGCCAGTAAAGGTATTGATCATTTCACCTTTTAAGCATGTATATAGAGCACTCATATATGGCAAATAATTTGGGTTGAAAACCTTGTGACTTAGATCGATTATAAACAACAGACTCTATTTTATAAACCAAGATAAAAGCAAAGAGATGTGAGTAACTACTCTGTTCCTGTTGTCTACCACAGGTTTTACAGTATGTGCCTAGGATGATGGTGGTTCTGTCTATTTTGTTTTTTGATGTGCGAGCTTCAGTTCAGTTTATTCCTCAAAAAACCTAAAACCTAAAGTTGTGCTATTGAGAGTTGTAAGGAGTCAGTTGGCCACGGAGGCATCCATGATGCAGGAGTAGTTGGCAGTGGCACGCTCGCGGTTGCTCGGCTCTAGCTCGTCGGGTTGGGTAGGTTCTTGCCACTACCCCGTGCATCGCAACTCAACTTACCTTTTTGTTTTCGTGCCGGGTTATAAAAAAAGAGAAAACAAAGATAGCTTGGAGAAAGCTACGTTATTTCACGGACGGACTTAAAAGATAAGAGGAGAGAGAGATGATAGAAGAAAGAGGAAATGAAACAGCAAGATCACTTCTGTGTGCCATCACCACTGTGCAAGACCGGGATTTTCGCGCTTACAAATAACTAATCCTACACTAACCTAATCCCTAACTACCGAACTTAATTAACGACTTATAACTAAACCTAAAACTAACTTAACCCTACGTACCCTACACCGAATAATGTGTCCCAGTATCACACAGCGATGACAGCTCGTTACGACCTGAAATAAGCAGGGTGTTGTTGGCTGAGGATGGCCAACCCACCCTTATCGCACTTGGATGCGACCAATTGCTACCATTCTGGCCAAAACTGTGAATGGTAGCCCCTAACGAAGTTCCTCCCAGTCGCCACCTGTAAGAAAAACTTCAGGAAAAGTCAGTCACGTCATATTCGTTACGTCGTCATCGTTTGTGCGTCACGTCTGGTCACAGTCGCCCCATCGAAGGACGGTCAGTCCGCCCATCCACACACCACTTGCTCTAAGCCTACTCCATTATTATAATAAAAAGACTAATTCAACTCATTAGGGTTTATTAAAAAAAGAAAAATTCACAAAAAAAAAATCTTAATAAACAATACGAGTTTTTTTTTTTTTTTTTTTGAATTCTATTAAAAAAACTTCTGTACGGCTACTGTTATTCTAGTCAAAAAAAGAAACTTGAAAATATACGAAAGACTTACCGATTATACATGGATCCCCCGTAGTTCTGGCGCCAGCACTTCGAAGAATCGCTTGGATGAAAAGAAATATTTTTTTTTTTGCGCACAAAAATCTATTTTCAAATAAAATTCAAACAAAAAAAAAAACAACTCGCTTAACCCTAACCTTACTCTAAACAATTTAAAAAAAAAAAATTCAAATCTATAACTTAACCTATTTTGAAGTAAACACTCCTCTTATTCGCTAAATTCTAAAAATGTATGTATACATGTAAGTATATACGAGTATGTACTTATGTATAATTTCCTTTTTTTTTTCTTGATTTAATACAAAATTTTTTTTTTTTTTGGCACTCGTCTATTGCGTCTGACACTGTTTCATTTTTAAATATCTTCTTTTTTCTGTTCACTTTTAATTTCTTGGTTTTTTTTTTTTGTTATTGTTGTTGTGGTGGTTGTCCCGCGGTCCACCTCTTGTCGACGATGTAGCTATGGATGGAGGAACTTATCTACGAGTATGTCGCACTATCAACCGCACTAGAAGGACTTTTCGCCCACCAACTGTGGGTTGTCCTAATTACACCTTTTAGAACACCTTTCTGCGTAAGCGCAATGGGGAGGGGGTGGGGGTAGATACAATTTTTTTATTTTTATTTTTATTTTTTGGTTTTGTTCGAGGAGAATTTCCACCAACTGTTGGCGAAATCTTCTTGCAGACAAAAAAGACTCGGACACTCGAAGGAGGAATATGTCCGCGTATAGTGCGAAGCTTTACGCGCCGAATTTCCACCGACCGTATAAAATCCCTCCTTTTTGTTTTGTTCTTTTTTTTTTTTTTTAATTTATACGAGTAGCAAATAGTTTTCCCGCCAACTATCTCGAACCAAAATCTCACGACCTTGCACGCAGACTGTCTCGACCTTGTCGCTGTATTTTCAGATCTCGACTGTCTCGACTTTTTTAACTCCCAAAAAGGGAAAAAGAAAAAAGTCCCACCCAATAGGACCTTGCCGCTGTGTCCCAAGACAATCGAAAAAAAAAACCGATTTAGTCTGCTGATTTGATCAGCTGATCAAAACCCGTAAGGCCATTGACCTGTTTAATTGGACTCATTCTCAAAAAAATCATATTTCTTGTTTCCTATTTCGCTTCCTACCCCTTTCGTTTCCTATTTCGTTTCCTACCACTTTCGTTTTCAACTCGGAAAACTATTTCGCAAAAATAGGTTCTTGCCTAGATTAGGTTCTTCATCACAGCACACAACCTACACATAAACATTCATATCTAAATTACCCCCACAAGATCTCTAGCCTTAGCAAGGATTTCCACCTCTTCCACCAGCATTTAAATTAATACAACGCTCTCTACATATTCACCACGGGAACAAGAACACGGAGCGAGAGTGAGCCTATGAAGAAAGTGGAATGAGGGAACTCGGAAATAGAGGGACGTTTGACAGAATCAGGTTTTGCTGTGAGTTGCGAAAGAGAGATTAGTAGGTCCAATTAACAGATTCGGAGGGGAAAAGGTCTGTTTTTGAAAAGGGGTCAATTTAATGGATTTGGTACACTGAGGGAACACAAATAGAACACCGCAATTAAACATATTTATTTTTTTGTAAATAGGCTGACGCTACAGAGTTTGTGAGGCTAATTTTAGCCTCCTTCTACTAGTAACTAGTACTAACACCATCCTATTTGGGATAATTGAAAAACGCACCCTGATACAGCAGTCAGATACCAATGACTTTGTTGTTAAATTCTCTAAGCTATGTATAAGTAAAAAAAAGGCGAGACGACACTATTTTGTCGGCATTATTTTCCCACGGATTCCGTTACGAAAACCTATAGAGAAGTGATTCTTCGATTGTTTTGTAGCTTACATGAAGCCCTTCTCTTATCCAAGGGTTCTGAGTGAGTACGTGTTATGTTTTTGCAGTGAAACCGTTTATTAAACTTGTCTGTTCTAGTTATTGTGTCATTCCTCCGCTGTGGTTTTTTGTTATCACACCTTCGGACCAATATAAGTTATCAGATACCCTATCTCTTACTCGGGGCTATTTCCTTCTGGCAATTGAAAGGACGATAGGCAAATCTTGACAATCTTTCACTGTTCCTGAATGAGCGGCTGTAGAACCTTCTGTTCTGTTGTTGGTTGTTGATCCATTTGCTTTCAGTCTCATGCCGAGCGGTTATATTGGCTAAAGGGTTTATAGGATCACATCTCGAAAGTATCCTCGGTTTGGAAACGAGTCCTTTTCCAGTCTAGATTGCTTTTCGATTGCCACAAAGTTGACTTTTAACCAATCGGCAGTGGTGATGTTCGCATATATAGCAGACAGGCTGACTTATATGTAGAGTCTCTAAATTGATGCTTCGTTGCTCGCCGTCAGAGCTTATGATGACTGCGTCTTGCATGGCAGAAAATTTCCTGAGACAGTTGTAGTTCAAGGCGTTGGACACTTTATTAAACTTCCCAATTTTGGTGCACTTGCCCTCAGAGTTTGTTTTCAAACTGTAGTAAAATATGTTGTGTTTACTGATGAACTAATCACCAGCAAAAAAGGATTGATTTTAAAGGTACAACCCCGCGAAAGTGGTTATGGTTCTATACAGGCAGTTTTGATGCAGCGCGATACAGATTTCCGGTTAGCTTCCAGACCATCGCACTGTTCACTTGTCTGTCTTTAGCTGGACAATCCTATTATCTTCCCAAACTTGTGTGCTGTTAACTTTGTTAAAAACTTTGTTAACAACGGCAAATACTTCAAAAACTCATGCGTTACTTAATTCAGTATCAGGGGGCTATCCGTTGAGTTGTCGCCCCTACAAAAAAGTTGTATGTAAGGTATGTACGATTTTTCCTCCTCGCCAGATAAAGGTAACTCCGTAAGAAGCCGAAAGTTGATGATGTTGCCTTCTCTATCAATAAGCTTCGAATTGTCTCAACCTTTGGGGTATTTCTTTTGGGTAATCGCCTTTTTCACGAACTACACCATTCGCTGTCATACGCTATCTTTTAATGGTTAAACGACAACTTAAAACTAACGCAATTCCATTTGATCGCAACTCGACGTACATCAAAGTGGGCTGACTTTCGTTCAAACTCCAGCTTTAGAACCTGTAATTGCGTCACCAGCAATGTTCGATTCCGTGGGTAGCCAACACCAAATTCGAAGCTTCTGATATTTCTTCCGTCCTATGAGTGATGACCGTTGGGAGTATTATTTAATGATGTGTTCTTACCCAGCATTTCAAGGGGCTTGTCAATACTCAGTTTGCCATTCCAGTCGTGAACATCCCCAAATGCAATGAAAACTACGTCGACTTCTCCTACCAGGACCACACGAAGATATACCAAAGTTACAAACACACTTTCTGTCGAATCCATAAGAATATGTGTCTGCACATTGTAGACTTTTGACAATTTCGTTAAGTAACAGCGGCTGATTTTGAAATCACAAACTCGGGTAAGCTCAGTCCACCAAAGTTGCCACTGTACTCAGCTCGTCCCATACCTGTTGTATGAGAATATTCGGAGCGATAAAAATATTTGGAAGGATACCAAACGGGTCGAACACATATTTTATCATATTTACCTCGTTGTTAATGGTCTTGCTGAGATAAACGCACTCTTTGAAATCCGACGAAATTACTCTTGTAGATCGTGTCGCCTCGGGCGTCAATAGAGCTTGAGAATTTTCACCCCTTTGTCGCTGGAAACGATATTTACGAAAGATTGCTTTTGTAGCGAATTTCCATTCAACATTGACATGGGCGCTTCAATCTGAGCACAAAGCTCCGAAGGACGAAGCTCCTTAGGGTATGGATTCTTATAATCTTGCTGCTAACGCGTTTCGCCCCGGCTTAGCTATTTGAACAGCAGACATAGTCGTCTACATATTGATTTTGGACGACGGCAAGCAGGCTACGCCGAGAATCATTGCTGTTTCTATCTCTTTGGTCCTCATTTGCATTTTCTGGTCTTATTTTAATTTGGGAAAATGTTTCTAGAATATTTTCGATGACTGCAACCGAACCTTCGAATAAAGTAGTTCCGGTCCCCATTATGTTGAATTGGATTGCTACAAATTGCGGCAAATTCTATGTTTTTTTTTATATAATTTTCGCGCGCTCAAGGGAAGGGCGAAGGAAACTTAGGGAGGAAGAAAAGAGAGGTACCGATGTACGTTGGTCTTATATGTTTGCAAGTTATAATGACTACGAAATGGAGAGCGAGTTGTACGGCTTAGGAAAGAATCACGATGTTTTAGAGCACGTCCGAATGTGGGCTTGATCGTATACTGAGGAGCATTTATAGCGAGACCTGTTGCTACTTGTAATTTCGATGGAGCATTGGCGGTGAAAATAGCAATAGAATAAGGTTAGGCAAGAGAAGTCTCGTAGGATTCCATGCACGTGAAGTGACTTTGCAATTTTGGCGCACTAATGTGGCTGGTAACTATAAAGAAGATGCTAAAACTGTTGGGAATAAAATAATTGCCATAATATATATCAAAGTAGACCGGCCTCGTAGCGATTTTCCAAATTCTTAAGTGATCCTTTTATCATCGACTGACTCCAACAAAACTTTGGTTTTGCTTTCAAGCAAGGTTTTTGAACTTCAAAGTTCTCGGTCGTGAAGTATTGCTGCTGAACACTTTAAAGAATCTACCAGCAAAAAATCCTTGACAATCTTAAATAGCAGCGATGGAAATAAATATGGACCGGTCCTAGCACTATAAAAATGTTACGTAAATCTTTCCACGTTCCTCTGATGAATTCATGAATCAACAAAAGCCGTTTACTTTTTTGAATATATCAATAACTTTCAAAATTCAGGAAAATTTAGGTATTCCAATTTTTCAACAAAAAAAGAGCCAAAACTATTATTTATTACGGTTACAAATTAGTTAGAATCCAACACTTTATTGCGGATAGTTTCCACTCTCCAAAAAAAAAAAACACAAATAAATGATCTCACATAAATGGAATCAACTGACCACTAATCCACACAAAATATCAAAACCATGAAAGTTACGTGACCGGTAGTGTGTATTTCACCAAACTGCGGTCACTATACCCATCAGCTCAATTTTAAAATCGAAAAGATGCAACTAACCTATCGCAGCCACATTTAGTTGAAAACCTATTCAAATCTAAATCCACTTCCGATTCATCGGCTAATTAACTCGTGACAGTTGTATGCCAGGAAATTGATGAAAACGTGCATAAAATAAGCCACATCAGCACAGAAATCTCCCAAACGAATATCATAATTGACACTTAGTCATTCCAAAAATCAAAACAATTACAATTTTCAGCCAACATATCTGAGTGTCCACCTTACTGAGGCATGATTTAAACGAAGAGGACCTTCCGCACCCCCAATGACCACCGTTATTACGCTACTAAACATAAACGTTTCGCAGCAAGATAACTCCATTTGAAATTAATCAAAATTTACATCTCCAAATGGAACGGAGCGGAAAGGCAATATAACGTTGTACAACACTCGATATAACAGTATAATGTTCAATTTACAATCACATTTCAACATCATTTCAATTGAATTTTATGAGCCACTTTGATGTTCTTCGTCGCGTTCCATCCCTGACTTGGTGTAGGAAAATTGCACCCGTTCCCGACGGCAAGACCAGGATGAGATGCTGGACATTTTATAGACTACCACCACACCATTCAATGTTGGGGTTTCACAGTAAATAAAGAAAAATTTACGTCACATTAGTCACGTCCATCGAAGGTTATTTATTGGTGGTTTTTATTTCACCACTGTAATGGACTTCAGGGATAGATGGTGTTAGTTTCTATGACATAAACGACCAACTGAAGATACCCTTACAATTTTTTTCATATTGAAAGTGTTAAAATGTATCTGGAAATATTTTAAAGACACATGAAATAGACATTTAAGTTTGAGAGTTAATTCTGAAAAGTTCAACCCAAAAATGACCAGAGTACTTCATAAATTTCAACTAACTCCAAATCTTATGGAGCCTGCATTAAAAATTGCATCTTCAGGACATATTTATCTTTCCAGGAATGAGTTGAAAATGTATTTAAAAATATATTACGTAAAATATGTGCTCTAAAACTCGTCAAAGTGAGTTTTGAAAATATGGTCAAACATCACGTTTAGTCTTTCAACTGATACGAGTAAAGTTGAGGTTAGGAGAAATCCTTCACAATACTTTACTAACCAACTTGAAGTCTGTTTTTGTAGGTTTGCAAAAAAAAAAAAAAAAAATAAAAAAACGAAGGGAGTAGCTTTGCATTTTAAATTGGTTTCAGGTGTTTCCTTGTAAATGTTTGATTGGATGCAACCGGGAATGAAGCTTAACGTATGCTTTGATTCCAGGATATTGGTGCATGCCAGTCATTCAAGGTTTAATGAGAACACGTACTTAATTGAATAGAAATCTTATTTGGGTTGTTCAATTTATTTCTCTAAGGATCTTGCTTCTTGAGAGCGGTGTGTTTGACAGGAAACTATGTGAAGAGAATATTTTATCACTTCAACTTTAATAGAGAAACCTTATTTTAAAAGGCTGGATTTTTACAGAAAGACATGAAGTTAGGGGGGTCTGAAAAATGTGCAAGGCAATGTCAAGGGCTAAGTTACTGAATTTTGCCATCATTAAATTAAGAGACCATCGGGCTTAAGACGTATCAATATAGAATTCCAGTTTCTGTTTTGAAAGTATTGACAAAGTGCTTCCACTTGATTACGAGATTAGCGGGTTGATGTGCTATCTGGAGTCGAAGCTACTCTATACCTCATCACACTTAGGTCTGGCTATGGTACTTATACTGGGATGGGATGGGAATTATATTGCAATTCCTAGTTTTTTCCTAGTTTCCGCTTTCCGTCTCGCGTCGGTTTGTCTTTTTGTACTCGAGCTGCTCTAAGCCATTTTGACGCATAGGAGAATATCTGAAAAGAGATGTGAGTGAAGCAACTGATAGCTCTGAAAGGTCGTAGTAACTTCCTAAAGTTCTTTGTCTCAAATTACTGAGGCTGGGACAGTGGCAGAGAAAGTGGAGGCTATCCTCCGTGAGACTATATATATTTATTTTCCCCTTTTTACAATCGCAATTTTATTTGTGAGCACATTGCTTGTACAAACATAAAATTTTGTTAAAAAAATTGCAATTTCAGCTACAGCGTCACCGATTGGAATTTCAGCAGACAGCGGAGTGCAGCATGTTTACAACAACAACTTGGTACGCCTCCAGTGATGCCCCTTATCGTTGTATTGGATTGTATTTCTAGTATACAGACGGACTCCCCATTCTGACACAATACTATTTCGCTTTAGTTTGTTAGCTAATTTAATTCTAAATGATTTGTGGGCAGCCATTTCATCCGCATTTACCTTATGGTTGTGAATAATCCTACAATCGTAGATAGTTTGGTTCTGCTTTGCAGAGAATCTTATTTGTTCTGAATTTGCTGAGTTCTGGCCATAATTTTCTTAAGGTTTCACGCGATGATAGGTTTTTCACTTTTCATTGGCTTTTTTTGTATCGGTCGCTCCACTTGTATTCTTAGAGTCCAGAACGGTGGTTTAATACTTAGATCTGTCAGTTCTATTTCTAGAAAGAATCCTGCCACTCCTTTTTGGACAGGGACCCAGCAGAGCGAAACCTTATGCTGAATGCGGAGACTCTTTCGCTTTTCACGACAGCGCCTCTCAAGTTTCGATTTAATCTCGACTCCCGCGATGGCCTTATGGTCTGGTTATCAATAAATATGGAAATATCCTTGTGGGATATTGCCTTTGTTGCCGCGAGCCCGGCTGCCTCTGCTATAACCAATTTCTCAGCCCGGAAGATGCTGCTGTAGTACGACAGGCGTCGTGACTCACGACCCGTGAGCATTTTCAGTTCAATTGATCGGACAAGATTCCCCGATTCCTACATATCTCCATCTTTGATCCACACGTGTAGATGGATATCGAGTCTTCTGCTGTACACATCAATAAGATAGTCTTGGGGTTAGGTCTCCATTTTCTTCCAGATATACGGCTTGGCTTTATTTACACGTTCTTCGACATTGACATCGACAGTATGATGGCTAGGTATTTAGAACTGCTAGATAGTCGAAGGGTTGTCTAATCTACGAAGGAAAGGCCAAACTATGGATTTGCTCTTTTATGTGTGATAAATCAAGCTCTGTTCCTTGTGGGTTGATTGCCAGCCCACAGAACTTGGCCCCAAGGATTCTAAGGGCATTGTTTGGATTTTCATTGATCGTGGGGAGGAACTTGCCGGTGGCCATAAGAACCATATCGTTGACATTTGCAGTGGCCTTTACTCCTTTCCTTTTTAGATTCAGAAGTATTTCATTAATGACTAGGGTCTAAGGTGATCTCACTCTTCCTTAAGGGGTGTCCCTTGATGTGGTGACTCTCAATACCGTGTTACCTAGTGTTACATTATAGTTTCTGTTGCAGAGCAACAAATTCGTTAATGTGGGATGCATGCATTAACAGTAATACATTTCCTAAGTTTATACTTAAATCACAAATATTGACATTATTGAAGGCTCCTTCGATGTCAAGGAAGACTGCTAATATGTCTTTGTAATGAAGCCTTGACGTGTTGACAACTTCATGTAGGGCCGTTTTCGTGCCTTTACCTTTTGTATAGGCATGCCGGGTTGAAGTTAAGTTTTCTGGGTGCAGATTACTTCGAATATCGAATATGTCAAGCAGTTTTTCTAAAGTTTTTGAAATATGTGATGATAGGCAGATGGGTCTGAGACCCTTTGGATAGGTATGGCTGGGCTTACTTGCCTTGGGAATGAAAACTACCTTTACTTCCCTCCAGCAATTTGACACATATCCATACTTGATGTTACTGCTGAATAGTGTTTTTTGGAAAGGTGAATGAATGGCATGAATGGTATGATTCCGTCCAGTTCAGGGATTTATAGGTGGAGAATGAATCTATAGACCAGCTTAATTTGGCTGAGTTCATTAATGTAAAACATATGCTGTAAAACTGCTGCAGTTATTTTTGCAAGCATTAATGAACACAATTACTGCTGCATTAGTACAGCAGTCACACAGCTGCTAAAATATCGTTCATTAATGTTCCATAGGCAGAAAACTTTGCAATTATTTCTCGTTAAAGACGGACATTTGTTGGGCTATTCTGCGTACCAATTAAGCCGTTATCTAATGACGCCTTACCGTGACAACGGCCATCTAACATCTGAACAAAAAAAAGTTCGGCCGATTGAAACCTATGTTTCGAATACTTAAATATACTGATATCAAAAATATTAATTTCGCGAAACTCATAGTTTTTGCTTGTGTGGTTCTGCACAACATTATAATAGAAAACCAAATCCATCCTGATAGTTATGAAGTGGTTTCAAACATACCAGCTCATGAATCACAAAATTACTATGACCTTGCTTCTGAGGAAGCCAAACACAAGAGCAACTCAATTGCAATGCTATTTTCTTCATAGAATTGAATATATATATAAAGGAATATATTCCTTTAACTGAAAATAGATTGAATAAAAAATTTTTTTTTTGTATTTCTATACTTATTATTTAATCAACATAAGCAAAACCAAATTAAATCAAATCCACATTCACATTCACACTCAAAAATAATAAAAAATTATCGCATTCCAAATGCAGGGACGAACATTTAATACATCGGTTGTAATGGTGTTTAAAATTATTGGAATTTGTCAAACGTCTCTCAAGGCAATGAGGACTTCTAATCTTGCCCTTTCCATCTCTATTTTTTCTCTTTCAACAGCAATAATCTCTCTATGCCGTCGTTCATCCTCTTTTGACTCCATCTCAAGAGATTCGAGAATTTGGTGGTTGGTTGTGTTAGCTTTAGACTTTTTGTTTATTTCTTTGGAGTCTCAACATTGTCCCTTATACGTTCTTCGTCTTCATGGTTATTGTCGCTAAATATTTCAGCCAAGAGTATTGCTAGCGGGTCAATATTATGACGAGTACCGTATATTTCATTGAATTCAGTGAAATATTCCCAGGTTGTACTCGTACTATCCCTTCCGCTTTCCTTATTTCTTTGTTTTATGCGCTTGTATGAGAATATCAAATTCATATATTTTTTGGTAATTTCAAACGCATCATGAGGAAAGGCAGATGAAATGTCTAAATTTTGTATTAAAACTTTCCGCCATAATATCGATTTCTTGCGCTTTCCCGCTACAAATTCTGACTCCATGGCCAGCCGAATCGATATTAACAGCCTTGTCTCACTGTTGCTCCAAAACTTTTGTTCACCGTTTTCCCTGTGAATAATGTAATTTACAATTAGTTTCCAAGTCTCAGATTATACGAGTATATACAAACAAACAATTATATATTTATTTATTTTATTGCATTTAGTTTATTACGCCACACGTTTGACAGCATACTTACTGTAATTCTGCAAAAATGAACACAAATACTGCAGTACTGCAATATTTTTACAATAATGAATTCAGCCTTTCGTTTCTTCTAGTATCCACTCTTGGATTTCATATTGGCTAGGGCAAAATGTATCTGTATTTACTACTGGTGTTGGAGTAGGAGTGCATCCAGGAAAGTGGGTTTCTAACAAGATTCCCAAAGCTTCAGTGTTAGATTTCGTGTAAGTACCATCTGGTAGTTATTGTTACTGTTCCTTAGACATGACCTTCCTTAGCCTCGGACACTCTGATGTGCTTTCTATGTTGGAGCAAAACTTTTTTCAAGATTTTCTGCAGATCGCACTCTTGTATTCCCTCAGACTGGCCTTTAATTTTCCCAATCGCAGTACAAATTTCAGGTTTTGGCTGCATTACAAAGTTTTCCTATCTCTCTCCTAATGTTGTTTAGTCAATCAACGTGGAGCGTTCTTGGATTTCTTGATTTTCGTAGGGCATTCTTGGTTAAAAGCCTGAGTGAAGATCATCCCCAGTTTTTCCGCTGTGCATTCTCTTTCGACGGTGGTTTCTCTTATGTCTTAATCTTCATATGCTCCGATCATAAAGCTAACCAGTTAGTTAGAGCAAAGCATGAAAGCATAAGAATGACAGGCACTTCTTAGATTGGTTCGTTCTGTCTGATGTCAAAATACCCCCGACGTTTAACAGTCTTAAGAAGTTGTTCTTTTCATATCCTCAGCACCGATTACTATGCGTATGTTGGCCCGTTTCCATACGTGATGTCTTGTATTTATAATGAATTTAGCTTTGATGCGGATTATTACGATTTGTTCACTTCCTGCCAAAATCGCTAAACTTTTTGCGTTCAACTGTCACCTACAACATATTCAATCTCAATTAGACTTCTGTTTTCTGTATCAGTCACCGTAGTATATTTAACAATTTTTTATTCTCCCTTAGTCTGGTCCATCTCGTCGCATTTACAGAATTCTGTTGACATCGGCTTTGTACTCTAGACCCTCTTCTGGCTTTGCAGTCAAAGAAGATTTACAGTGAAAAGATATAACGCTGTAAAGTTGCAATCGCAGTATACCTCCAGAATCTTTGCCGAACGCATATCTCGAAATCTATCAACCATTCATATGCCACCAGCATCAAGAATTGAAAGCCAGTGACAACGTTGCTAACGTGCCATCAGAAATGACGCAACTGATGTGCTGGGTTTCACACGACCACCACCAAGATATCCCCGGTTTGATGAAAAATGCCGGTAAGCAAATGTATCTAAATATGAAGCGTACAAAGCGGAACTGCAACGAAGGATGCGAGCTGCTCGTGACCTCTACGAGCAGAAGAAACGAGAAGAACATCGGCTTCTCCAGAGGAAGCAAAAAGAACACCAGAAGCGCGTGGTCAAAGGTATTCAGAGGTCGTACTCCAGGAATAACGTACGAAAATGTTAACAACAGGTAAAAAGAACGTGCCAAAATAAGAGCCATATAGAAACAACCATATATAGGATCACCAGATAAGTACGATAGGAAAAAAAAATTAAATAAAACAACAACGGTGTAAAATATAAAATTGATTCTGGCTTTATTTTGAAGCGGCGATCATGCCATTATGGCTGCCTCGGCTTCACTGGCAAAGCTTGAAGCCGTCTGTCTGATCTTTTCCGGAAATAGCATGTCGAATGTTGGCGTCGAGCTCGTCCAAAATGGTTGGCTTATTAGCGTAGGATAAGGACTTGATGAAGCCCTAGAGAAAATAATCGAGTGGTGTCAAATCGCATGTTCTCTTGAGATGACCCAGTTGCCAAATTTCTCCTTCACAACTTCGAGTGTTGCGTCGCTTGTATGGCATGTAGCGCCGTGTTGTTGGAACCACAGCTCAGATATGTCGATGTTGTCGAGCTCTGACCACAGAGAGTCGGCTAACATCGCTCTATACCTGACGGAAAACTTCCGCACGTTTGGCAAGCGTAAAACCATGAATGACGAAATGGCAAACCTTACTGAATATTTTGACAGCTGGATGTCATTGGTAGCTTTGACAGCTGCTGAAACATAACAATTGCAAAAACTATCATTGCTATCTGGTCACCCTACAGTATAGTCACAGTCGGTGGTGAAAATATGGAAAACTTTTTCTGCAGACTGTATAACGGCGAAGACACCCACAATCCCGCCGTCAGGCAGAATAAACCATATCAACAACAATGATAGCCAATACTTACGTCCATCTGACCAGAAGAAGTAAGTATAGCAATATCTAAGCTAAAATCCAACATATCAGCTGGACTTGATGGCTTACCAGCCGAGGTATTCAAAGCTGCTAGGTCTAACTTTATGGAGAGCATGCACCAGCTCATTTCTTAGATCTGGTCACAGGAGTATATGTCTGAGGAATCGAATCTTAGCACCGTATGCTCGATCCATAAGAAAAGAGACCCCCTCAACTGCACCAACTATAGAGTTATAAGTCTTCTGAACATAGGATATAAGCTCATAAGACGTTGACACAGTCTAAAACCCTTCGCCAACAACCTAATTGGCCCCTATCCGTGCGGTTTCAGACTAGGAAAGTCCACAACCGGCTAAGTCTTTTCACACCTCGGAGAGTACTTACACATATGAGAGACGAGTTATATATAACCGTGCCCAGTTTTGCCATCCCTGCCAAACTCGTCCGTATGTGAAAGTTCGTCAAGTTCGATAACGACTCAACCGAGACCTTTGACGACAAAAAGGATTTTAGATAAGGTTATGCACTGTCATGTGACTTCTTAAATACCATATTTGGAAGAATTGTGCGGAACTCACAAGCGAACACAGGAGGCATAATCTGTCAAAAGTCGGTGCAACTATTAGCATACGCCGATTATATCCATATAATGGGAGAACTTATCGGGCTGTCACCGATGCGTTCCCTAATATTGAAACGGAAGCTGCTAAAATGGGTTTAGCGGTAAATGAAGCAAAGTATATGCTGTCACCAAGAAGGCACACACAACATCGACGAATTGGAGGCAATTGAGTAATAAGGTTCTATTCTGTAAAACTAAGCCATCTCTATATAAGACGTTAATTATCCCAGCCCTACTTTATGGCGCAGAAGGATGGACTCAGTATCAATCGGTTTGTACTGAGTCCAAATCGAGGCAGTTAGCTAAACGCAGGGTTAACTGGAGAGGCTTGTTTGTTGAGGCCCAGGCTCACCCCAAACAGTAACATTACCAAACTCAACGCAAGCCAGTTTAGACTCTTCGTTTGTTGTTCAACTTCACGCGTCCTATAAATCTCGAAGTTGCATGGGCAGATGCAGATGTCGCGATAGCGCGATAGCGCGTCATTATATTTTCTTTGTTTTGCGGAGCCTTCAGCAGCCAACCCGTCCTTATCATCCCAGGCTCCTAAATGTTTCTCAATAGTAGGGTTCTAAAATTAACAGGTTTTTAATACCACGCTTAAGTTTTATCCTGGACCGGTTGGCTCTGTAGCAAAAGCGATCGGATATTTCGGCCACTGTCGTTGACCCATTAATAGTTCATTCGCCACCATCTGCATTTTTTCAGTTTCTTGACTAGACCTGAAAGCCCTTATTAAACTCATCAACAAGAAGGTTAATGGAGCCCATATATTTATGTTATCTTATGATAGAGAGAAAGATTTATTTTTTGTTTGCGTTGTTTTTGGTGAAACTTTTTCAAACACACTTTTTTTTATAGTATTTTTATTTATTATTTATAGTATGGATGTCAAAGCATACGACTTAGAAGCTACAATTGGGGGAACGGAATGTAGCCAACCGCAAACACTGTGAGGCATCGAACCGCCTCATATACGAGTATATGATAGGTCAACTGTCATGTTTAATGTTAAAACGAATGTTGGTTCCATTGTGTGAATTCCTCTGCTGTATGTCATCCTTCTGAGGACTGAAACTATTATACTTTGTCAAGTTAAGTCCAGTTGGGCAAAATAGAAATGTAGTCGTAGTTGTCGTCACTCAGTGCCTATCCTAATCGCTTCACACCCAATACACAATCTTATGTATAGGACACGTTTACTCACTTCAATTGCGTGCACTTTCCTGAGAGCTGTTATTTAATAAAATAAAGAAAACTTATACCACGGATATGAGTAAGAGAAAGATTGAATTAAAGCTCACCGTCTGTTAAGTTGCAACAAATGCACATGATCAGCAACTGATGTGTAATATCAGTTGCACCTTGGTTTTCCTGAGATATTGTATTCAGACAGATGTACCTCAAAAAAAGCACTTGTAGTCTGCTGAATGTGAAGGCTCACCAAACCGACCAACCGACCAACGCTGTGAAGCAATTTTAATTTCCAATTTGAATTCGCTTTACTCGTCGATGGTGTTCACCATCGTATCGGACGACCGGCCCCCAGAATGCTTTTAAGCCCCTCACGTGCGAGAAAAGTCAATCAATTGACAAATTGATATTGTAACAGTCGATGACGAAAATGGTGTGGTGCTGGAATTCACTGGTGACACTGCAATTCTCTCATTTCATTGTTTTCCTCTTCATTTTTCAAAAGCGAATATGGTGGTATCCTCCACGGAAACGAGGAGCGAAATTACGATTCGGCACGCTGATTGAAATGTCACCTACATTTGTTTTCTCTGCTGATGTAAATTGATTTGTGTTTTTCATTTACGTTTATTGTTCGTAGCGATTTTAATTGAAGTGTTTTTGTTGTTAACAGGGATGACTTGGGTTTTTACTTTATTGTCACAATAACAAGTAACCATTCATTACTGAGGGGAGAGTAATTAATAAAATCCACACCACTAGAGTATGCTCTGGGTTTCCCTCTGCAACAAAATCGCCTGTAACAACTTAATGAATTTGTTCTGGGGCACTTTACAAGCCAATATAATAACGAACCTCTCTCTAAGACCTTTGGTACAGTCCTGTTTAAACCTCATAAAAAAAAAAAAAAAAAAAATCTAATTTGGAGAAGTGATAATTAGATTCAATTATTATTATAATTCGAAAACCACCAACCGAGTATAATTTGATGCTTTCAAAGCACAATATTGTTCTCGGTACGCGTTGAAATGGCCACACATATATTCAGTGTCACCAAAACTGCGAAGTGTAGGTGTAAGAATAACTTTTCTTCCTCTGAAATAGCTTCAATTTGGAGTGCTATGCTCCCGTCTAAGTGACGCAAAGATTGCTCAGCCCGTTAACACCCTCCAATGCCGACGCAATGTGTCTTGCCTGAACATGTTCTCACTATATTTTTATCACCAGTGTGCTCCATAGGGTACGCCCTGATCGGCGCCAATCTGGCGATAGGCAGAAGTGCAACTACGACTACACATCAATTGCGCTTATTTTACATACTCGTGGTCTCCGCTACAGGTCCAGCTACTGGTACTGGCCTCGTCCAACCAAACTTGACCTAAGTGGGTTATAAGTAAGTGAACCTAAAAAAGTATAACTCACTGTCAGACATGATTTAACGTCAAAAGGAAGACGTACACATCATAGACTCAAGGGTAGCTTCAGCAGTCAGTACAAGAGAAACCTTATATTGGCTGTAAGTAAGGATTTACAGGACCAGTCAGGTTGATTACATAGAGATGGAGGCGGATGGATCCTGAATGAGTCTACAGCATCTCTCATACGTCCAAAGCAGATTATTGGCTCTGGCACGTCCGGCCAAGTGAATAGTCCCTTCAGCTTAAGGATTATTTGTGTGGTTAACTATCTGGTCACGAAGAAAGCTCGCGAAGCAATTCAAAACCTCTGATAAGAACGGACTAACTGTCTGCAGCACAGCGACGTTCGAATCTCCACCTGGATTATTGGAACCTTGAACATACCACGTACAGCCCAACAACTATAGGAGGCCCTTGACTCCAATAAAGCAGATACATTCAGGAAGTGCCATGTGTCACATATTCTACTGCAAGTGGTACAAAGGAAGCAACCAATATGTATTTATTAGCGGATTTTTTGTAAGTGACATAGGCATAAAGGCTCTATTTGCCAGCATCACCCTGATACGCCCCCACAGAGGAAAGAGCAACATTAACAAAGAAAGTTTCTACAAGCGCCTCCATTAAATTTACGAGCAATGCCCTAAGTATGAAAGAGGCATGGCGGTTACGTGCAACAAACCACCAGAATCTTTGCCGATCACGTATCTTTCAACCTCTCCGCGTGTCCCATTTAACCAACGAAAGAAGACCCTCTTAACTGCGCCAATTATAAAGGCATATATCCTTGATATCGAATATAATATCTTAACTGACCCCTTCTGTGAACGCCTGATCGCACTTATTAACAATCTGACTGACCCCTATCATTGTGGGTTTAGTCCTGGTAAGTCCAAATCGACCAAATATTCACACTACAGCAGCTCCTCAAAAAAACTCACAAAGTCTAAATCGATACGCACAACCTCTTTATCGATTTTAAAGCCGCATATGACAGCATCTATAGAGACGAGCTATACAAAGCCATGCCTAGTTTTAGCATTCCTCCAAAATTTATCCAATTGTGGAGGATGATGAGGGAGAGCGGCTGCTACTCGGTAAAGGTTGAAAACAATCTCTTCGACACCTTTGATGTAAATAAGGATTTGGCAAGATGATATGCTGTTGTATAACTTTTACAACTTCATTCATAAGAAGATTTTGAGAAGCTCTAGAGTCATCATCAGGGGCACAATTTTCTAAAATTCTTTACACCTGCTTGTAGTCGCTTATGGCATTGATACCACCGGCAGAATTCAGCAAGCAAAAGTATTGGAACAGAATGGTAAATAATTTGTTTATTCGTGAAAGAGGTGAATCTAAGTGCATGCTGTCAACACGAAGAGACATACAATATCGACGAATTGGATCGAATGTCACATTAGACAGCTATAGCTTTGAGGAGACAGGGACTTTATTTTTGTCAGAGAAGTGCACATTATTCTCCTAAGATGTCAATGGCATGAAGATCAAATTAACACTAACGATCCAGTCCGAAAGAGACAACGCGGTAGAGAAGGGCTTGACTTAAGGGCTTGACCATAGAGCGCGCAACTAGAGGCAGTAACCCAGAGACCGCGATAACTGGAAAGTCCTATTGGTTGAGGCCCAGGTCCACACTGGCCTGTAGCAACATACTCGTATGTATAAGCATGTAAGTAGGTACTTTATTGGAATTTCCATTAGAGTTTCACACCCCTTGGGTTATGAGTGCTTATCAATTTTCCCTAATGTCCACCTTCGGACGTTCTCGGAAATATCGTGATATCTATGGATTGCCCAACCGAGCTCTCTGTTTGATAGTCATCCCTCAAACGCACGCTGACCTTAAGTCAAGGATATTGAATCTTGACTTTGAATCAGCATAAAATGTAAAAAAGATTTGGACATATTTTCAAATTGAATCTATCTCTTAGACCAGGTTTCACTAATGTCATGCAATTCTCACAAAAGAGCAGACCACTGAACTTACTACACTCATTGCGCAAATTATGAACATGTTACTTGGAAAATAACCGATAATGACTTGACAGTAGAAGATCTTTGACATTGATATGATTCCCAAACACATAATCTTTTAGTAGGAACTGAATCCCAAGCAACTGTTCGACTTTTAAGTAGTTTGCGAACCTATTATTTACACTGTAAGGAGGCAGTAATACTTTGGAATCTGTCACACTTAGCTTCCAACATTAAATACCCTCCATGGATTTAAGTCCTGATGTGACACCATTGGACCTGCTACCGAATGCTCTAAAATGCGGTTTCGATTGCACCTTTCAGCTGCCACAAGAATCATCGTTGTGTTAAGGAGGCAGTAATACTTTGGAATCTGTCACACTTAGCTTCCAAAATTAAATACCCTCCATGGATTTAAGTCCTGATGTGACACCATTGGACCTGCAACCGAATGCTCTAAAATGCGGTTTCGATTGCACCTTTCAGCTGCCACAAGAATCATCGTTGTGTTAAGTGATTCTTAATTTTGTACATTTGAAATGCGAAACCATCTATACATTGCTTTCAATAGTAAATTTATCTTCCAAAATATTCCAACTTCAAAATGTTTTCATACAGTTTTCGTCGTTATTCACGTAAATTGTAAGTTGTGCACCATTTGCGGGGAGTCACAACTCGGTCAACCCCAAAGTTATTAGTTCTGGTCCTATTCAATCAGAATTTGTTTGTTTTCCAAGAATACATTTCGAAATACTCCAATACTCCAAACGCCTGCAAAGAAACCAATCGGCTGTAGTCCGCATATTTACTCGTTGACCAGCAAAGCATTCACCATTGCCCGCAGACTGAGAACCGCACCAGCCGTGTTCAAGATAACCACGATATATCAAACAGAACGTAGAGAGTGTTTACCTTTCCCCATAAATCATCCATTTAGCCAGAACATGGCGGAATTAATAATTTACATTGCGGCGATGTTGCAATCTGAATAAAATGCATGAGATACATGTACAAGGTTCTGGACGACGAGGTGGGAGAACTTGATGGTGCAAACTTCCATCAATAAGAGCATTCTAAGAAATTTTCAAAGTTTATTTGAAAAGTTTGTTTTTGAAGAAGACGCTTGTGCTGATACAAATACCCTGTACTCAGTATTTATTTATTGTTCAAAGTCCTCCAATCTAAGGCTTCTTTAAGAGTAAATTAATTTGTAATTAGCCCCACAGGAAAGTTCAAACGCAGTCGGCTGTCTCAAAATAGGAACTTCTTTATCCCGAAAGTTGAAAATAAATTTCAAGAAAATGTATCATATTCGTAGTTTGGTCCACGTTCCAGCTCTTTAGTTCATTTGGAAAAGTTTTACTTCCTGAGGTGAGTGATGTTGCTTAATAAACACGAGTATGTATATTTTTTGAAGACAATCCCCGCAGAGGTGTTGCTATGTAGTAGGATAAACGTATTCCCAGACTAATGGACGAAGAATTAATTGTTGCCAAACTTTTATTTTATTTTATTTTTATTTATGTCTAGATACTTAAGAATACAGTTCAAAATGTTTGAAGTTGCCAACAGATTGACTTAAGTACAGAAAAGCCTAATTCTAATGTCGCTAGCATACAGCCTTCAAAGTAAAATAAATCAGTCCTTTTATGTTTTTTTTTTTATCGAAGATGAGGGCATTAGAGATTGTACAACGAGGCGATGAGATGACATATTTAAATGAACTAACGCTCCTTCTACCACCACGATTTTGCTCCATAAATTCATAAGAGCCGCTGTTGTTCTAGTTAAGAAACAGTTTTCCTGTTTCAAAGTATAGATGTCAAAGGGACACTAGAAACTGCTAACAACTACTGAAGATGTGGAATTATTTGGGGGAGTCTAAAAATATCAATGTAGAAATATATTTTGTTGATTTAGAACGTAATTGAAACCTTACGGAAAACGCAAACCAACATGATGCCGCGAAGGATCTGCATATGGTTCTCATTCGAAGAAAGGCCTCGATATAGTTTTGAAAGATTCTACATGAACGGCGCTTAGATTTCGAAAAGAGAGATGTTGATTATGTCTACAATACATTGTTGGAATGTCTACATTGCCGTTTTAAAACTTTCTAACTCATTTTGTAATATCTATTTCAAAGAATTTTTCATTCCAAAGTGTTAAGTAATACTTTGGTTAGAAAAACAGATAAATCGGTTGATCAACAATATCGACACCTCCTCGATATTCAAATCTATTTAAGAAGTAGACATAAATGTCTCATTCTGGAGCTTAATTTATGTCCTGTTCAACAGTAGAGTCATGAATGCCACATCTGGTCGCTGCTCTACAAGAAAGAGACAACAGAAGAACACTCCAAAAGGATGTAGTCCTTCCCCTGCTATGGACCCTAGTCCTCGATATGATGGTTACCAAATAAGAGGACTTGGGATGTGATATGGTAGCTTACAAAGACGATGGTACATTTTATGTGTTGGTCAAACTCCCACATATGTACACCCCCTTTTATGATGTAGCTTTTTGGTGGCCTGAACTATACCTGTTAGAAAAAACCCAACGACTTTTCTTTTCTTTCCGGGACATTAAGAACCTTTCTAAAGGAGGCTCTCAAAACTTTACTAAATTTATGACATGCTCTCTGCTCACGGTACATTGCAGTTTTCTTCGATTAACCATCCTTGAATTATCTGAAAGCGGCTTCAATGTTGTCTTCAATCGTGTTCTAGAAAAAAATGAATTGAGGCACAGCAAAGTTTTCCTCAGTAAGTCATTTTCGATCTTAAATAGCCGAAGTTTTTGGAGCAAGGGTCTTTTCTGAAGACATTTGCATTCACAATGCCTGTAGCCTACCTACATAATATACCGTCTTCTAAGCGGAAATCTTAGATATTTATCTAGCTGCTGCTACTACTACTCAAAACAAAATAGGGCGCACTACGTTCTTAGGCTCTCATTTGAAAAAAAAGAAAAAAAATTAACGGTCAGTTCCGTGAATGGATGAGTCGTTCACCTTGTCTTCTCCACACGCGTACTCGTTTATCGTCACTAAAAAGTTTAACCTTACAATCGTCTGTAAAGAGTACAGGCCTGCAGTTGTTCATAGTAAAATCCTAATGCTCACGGGCGTAACTTAAGCGCGCTGCCCGATGTGCCCTTGTCAGTTTCGGTCGAATGGCGCACACTCTGGGCCACTGACCATCTTCGTGGAGTCGATTACGTACGGTTTGATCACTTACTTGAGTGCCAGTAGTACAATGCCCACATCTGGTCAGGTGCTCCTAAAACATCTCTGCACCTGCTAGATAGGATTCAAAACCGTGCGATAAAACTTATTGACGATACTAATACCACTCAATCAATTGACACGCTCCAACACCGACGTAAGGTCTCCTGTCTCACTTTGTTTTATCGCTATTTCCACCACCAGTGCTCCACTGAAATTGCCAGTAGCATTCCGCCCATTCAAACTTTCAACCGTAACACCCATCTAGCTATGAATGCTCATCAGTATACCCTTAAGCCCATTTTCGGACGTACTCTAAAATATCGTGATTCAGTCCTAAGCCGTACAACTCGCTTATGGAATGCCCTGCCGATCTCTGTATCTCCTGGTCGTTATAACTTGCAAACATTTAAAAACAATGTACATCGGTACCTCTCTTTCCTTCCTCCCGAAATTTCCTTTGCCCGCGCTGTGAACAATCACCTTAAGGGTACGCAAACCCCTTGAGCGCGTGCTCATTATAACAAAAAAAAAGAAAAAAGTAGATTGCCGCAGTTGTAACGCCCGGGCGGTTACGGTACGCTCCCGATTTGCAATTATTCTTACGTACCGGTCTTTTTGCGCAGTTGTGACTCTGATTCTTCCTGATCTAGGTTTCCTTGCTACACTCCCGGTTTCGGTTAGCTCGCCGCTATACACCGATACGAATACATACCTCTGAGACTCTCCCTCATGAAGCAAATTTACTGCTCTTACTGCGTTTTCAATATCCATATGATGCCAAGAATCGATCATGGTAATCGCAATTAGTAACGTTGTCGAAGAAAACAATTACACTTAAAGACCACTCTTAGAATTACGAGTAGACTAAGAAAACAAGTACAGGAAATTTAGCAATAGTTATTTTTTAGAGCAATGCGTTTTCTCTGCCTACTTAGTTAGAAGCAGCGGTAAAATTGTTGCTCAAAGTATTAATAAATACTCATAAATATGCAAGTATGCAGTTATATACTTCACTTCGATGTTTACCAATAGAGTAATTTTTAAACAAAAATTAAAATAAATCTTGGGTCGGCCCTATTTTGTTTTGAGTAGTTTACATATGTAGTGTGTTGACTGATGATCATCAGATCATTAACTTCGACCAGAGTAGTTAGAGGCTACCGCGCACCACAGACCAATGTACATGGGTATCTCTCTTTTCTATCTCCCTAATTTTCTTTCGCCCCCGCCGTGTACAAACATTTTAAGAGTACTTAAATTCCTTGAGCGCGCGTTAATTATAAAAAAATACAAAATAAAAAACACCCTCGAACACCCACTCGAATTTCACAGGGAACTTCATCGCTTTTGAAGTGGCCACACTAGGATCGAGAAAACTGTACGACATCTAGACTAATATGCCGCATATATAATATAAGCGATCAAGAAAGCGGATCAGTCCCAGAAGAAGAGATAGTCCAAACTCGCAAACATTATCACGGCACGCGGTGCTATTGTAGGACAAGCGATTGAGAACTCCTCACAATGATGTTTGCAGGTGCTGTATCTACTTCAATGAGGATCACTCAAACCTATCCTAACCCAAATTCTTGGGTTCATCAGGACTTTGTTTAAAGATTTGTTCAAGTTGTATTATTCTATCAAAATAAAATCTGTTTAAAGAAAATTCAAGACACCTAAGTCGATTATACCCCAAAACCCATTGAATTTTTTTAATTCTAGATCATATGTAATAAAAATTTCTTCAAGTTGTTAAACAAGTACAAGGGTATTTGCTTTTTGTATAACTTCTTCTACACTAACATCTGATCATCTGCTTTCTCTTGTGGTATCATGTGTGTTAGGTTTGCAGAAAAAATAAGAATTTATGATTATTTTCGAATTTTACTATATTAGAGAACCTCCCATAATCATGGCATCTTCTTAATCTTATTTTGTATAGCCAAGATCAATCGGATCCACTTTAATTTTACATAAGCTCGTACTACAACCTAATCATACAGACCAACTTGAAATTCATAACACATTGCCTAATTTTCTAAAATTGAATTTTAATAATTCATCCATATTTGCATTGCGAGAGCACGAGTAGGTATTATTCATATCGTAGGCCGCAGAGGTACCTTAGACACATTAGTTCTTAAAAAAGCACTTAATCGCCAGGATACCTAAAGCTGAAATATGGTTTTACTGAAAGCATTTTACTTGTTCATTTCACATTCACTGAATAACAGGCCTTACTCTTAGATTTATTACCTTTTTCGCCATATCCTTTTCAAAGCAGGCTTATGTATTTTTCGTAGATAATTGGTATAAGAGAAAAAAAAATTTTGCAAAAAAATATCAAATGTTTATACTGGCGCAGCAAGGGAAACCCGTTAAAGTTGGCTTAGATAAACAAATCTGGTACAACTTGATGGCGATGTGGTAATGTTGCTACCACAAAAAATGTTGCATTCAGAAAAAGGTTGCAATTAATCTTTAATAAGCTCACTACACCACCAATCCGTGATGTGTACATGCAAAAAGAAAAATAATAAAGAAAAAGACAGAGATGTTATATCAAAACTAGCAGTTCCACTTTTGAAAGGATTGGCTACATGAAATGGAAGCCAGCAAATGATAAAAAGAAAAAATTAAAAAAAAAATTGCAATGCTGTAGCCACAGCCCATTCCAGCTACAAGGACCAACCAAGAAATTCATAAAACTTTCATTCGTAGTACAACTCGTGATGGAACTAGATGTGATGTGCTCGTGCATCTAGGGTTTTTTTCCAGTTGCAATTTATTATTATGTTTTTTTTTTTTATTCAGTATACGAGTAGGTCTTTCTTTCGCTCTTTTGGCGAAAGAGATGTTTTTCTATGCAATTCTTTTGTTTGCAACAGCTCCATGTTTTCCTTTTTCGATTACAGCTTTCTAAATATTTGCATAAAAAGCGCTCTAAAAAAATCAAAAAAAAAAAAAAGAAAACTGAAAAAACTTGGGGATAGAATAATAATGAAACGACTGAATGAAAGATTTGCTTATGTTATTTGGACAAAAGTTGAGCTCTCTTTTTGTTTGGAGAATGGAAATTCTGATATAATAATTATTGAAGCGAGAAATTTTAATTTAAAATTTAAACAAAAACTCATACGATATTTAAAAAATTACATTTTTATACTCCAGAAGGTGATATGTGCATATAGGCGCTCTGAACTTCGCCTCCCAATATATATAACACACATGAGTAGGCCCCATATGACAAAAATTAAAAATTCATCTTTAGACTCTGCATGAAGCATTGGTGTGCATTCGCTCCACATATCCTAGCGGTCTCAGGTGACTTATGCCCAATTTTCTGGCTAGGTCGATGTCGCTGTATAGTTCGTCGTTGAATCTTTTCCTCCAAAACTTATCAAAGCAAACGAGAACGGAGATTTTTCTCTCGAAACAAGTGAGGATATCTTCATCCGCTTTCGATAAAGTCCATGCTTCAGTAGGAAGGAATGATCAAAGTCTTACATAGAGTCTTCTTAGTTTTTCGGGATAGGGTCTTACTACTCAAGGCCACCCGCAGAATTTCTTTTCAGAGTTCCGTAATAGCTTTAATGCACCTCGCATTAAATAATTTGTAAATAATTCCCAAACAATTTGGTCTCGGAATTTCATTCTTATGCATCAAAGCAAACACATATCTATCAGATTCTATCACATGAAATGTTCGATTTTATAGTAAAAATTTAATAGCCAATATTATGTTCCCGTAAATTTTTATTCAATCAAAACAGGATCCGTTGGCATCTATGACACTCTTCCAACGTGATACAAGAATATTTCTTTTTCGTAGAAGTGTTAACTTTTTGAGGCAATGAAATCTTCAAAGGGTTTTATGATCTCTGCTCGATTCCGGAAGACCTTCTGCCGGATTGCGAAAAAGATGGTAATATATTGGGGAAATATCAGGAGAGTACGGTGGATGCGGAAGAATTTCAAATCCCAACTGCAACAGATTTTGCACAGTTACTTGTGAGGTAGGCGTCTTGCATTGTCATGCAAAAGGATCGGACCGTAGCTACTCACCAGCATAAGTTGCTTTTCAACCAATTTGGCATACAATATGTCGACTTCCTCATAATATTTAATAGCGTTTATCGTTTCTCCTGGTTGAAGAAATGAAAAGTGGATTGGTCCTTTCGATGTCATCATAACCTTTTTTGAGTGAAGATCGGGCTTGGGAGGGTGTTTTGGTTTTTCATCTGCATCCAACTACTGCCCAGATCTTTTACGATTATCATACAGTATCCACTTTTCATTACAGGTGCCTACCCGTGCAAACTGTTCAGTTTGGTTTCTTAATGTAAGAGATACGCAGATTTCCAGGCGCCGTAGTTTTCGGGATTCGTTGAGTTCATGGGGTACCCACTTATCGAGTATTTTTACCTTTCCTGTGAGAGGAATGTGTCGACTTATTGTCAATGGGGATACTCTCATACTTTGTGCAATCTCCCGCACAGATTTCGTTGGGTACATCCTCAAATCATCAATGTTTTTTTAATGACGCATTATGCCCTATTTTAAACTCGTAAAGGAAGAGGATTCGAATTTGAACTGCCGACAGCATGGTAAATAATTCCTAGAAAAAAATAACGGTACTTGTACGCTCGTACCACTTTATTTTATAAAAAAAAAAAATTTAACGTTCTGGCACCTTCACGTTCACTCGAGAACTTTTTATTTCCGACTGAACGGGAATCGGACATTTCATGTGGTAGAACCCAATACGTGTAAGTACAGAATCGGCACCTTTCCAATTTGTTCCATGTCATTTCATAATTCAATCGAAGCGCCGCGTTTCGAATGGTTAGGATACACGAACTGAAGGACAAGTTCGTACATCGGTGACTGGAAATAGTCTTTAAGATTCTACGTTTTAGGGGAAACTTGGAAAAATTAGGGAGGAAAGCAAGAGAGATACCGTTGAACGTTAGTTTTAAATGCTTGAACATTATAATGATTATAAAGAGCTCGCCTGGGAATTCCATAATCAAATTGTGCGACATAGGAAAAAATCACGATACTTCAGAGTACGTCCGAAAGTGGGCTTGAGGGTTAACTGATGATCATTCAAAGCAAGGGGGAATTACGATTGAAGATTTGAAGGGGTCGAATGATTCTCCTAATTCCAATGAAGCACTGATTGTGAAAATAGCGATAGAACAATATAAGGCAGGAGATATTACGTCGGTGTTCAAGGGTGTCAGTTGATTGTTTAATATTAGCATCACCTATAAGTTTTATCGCACTTTTTTGAATCCTATCTAGAAGGTGCAGCGGGATTTTGGGAGCACCTGACCAGATGTAAGAATTATACTCCAATTTTGAGCGCATAAATGCCTTATATATCTATGGCAATTCAGAGGTTGTGAAATATTTCCTACATCGCTTGATGGAACTTAGAAAATTCGCTGCATTTTTGAAGACATCGAATATGTGGTCATTCCAACGGAGTATCATAGACACGTTTTTCATTTTCGGCGATGCAAGTACCACTCATAGATAATGGCTGCATATTTAAATTTCGCTTTAATAACAGCACACAGCATTGTGTTTTGGAAGTATTGAATTCCACCAATTAAATCCCCAATTAGTTATGGTGTTAATATCGCGATTTTATGAGCTTATCGTCAGCGGCAGCGTATCCCGTTTTACAGCCAAAGAGCAGGAACGTGAGTCCGGGAATGAATATGAAAAGCAGAGATGGATTAGAAGTAGCAGACAAGAGATCATTGATGAAAATTAAAAAGAGTATCGGAGACATAACGGAGCCCTCTGGCACACCAGCACACCATCCAAGACAACTTGAATTGAATGTTCTGGAAGGTAAATTCTAATCCATTGAAAAAGAGAATAGTCGATTCCAAATGCACGCATTTTTAACAGAAGAGCCTGATGCAAAACTCTGTCAAATGGCTTGGAAATATCAATTGCAAATAAATTGGTTTTGCCAGGTTGATGGACGCTTTGGTTCTACTTCTCAGTGAAACATGCCTTCAAATCACCTGTGGATCTGTTGCTATGAAAACCGTACTGTCGGTCATTGCAAAGATTTGTGTATCGAAGTATTTCATGAGTTGACGCTTTATCAGCGTTACCATAGTTTTGGAAAGAGGAACGTAAGTGTAATGGGTCTTTAAGGGGAATTTGAAGAAGATTCGCCTTTTTTAGGGACGGGCTGAGCAAATGCTGTTTTCCATCTGCTCGGAAAGAGTCCTGAAGAGTAGGACTGATGAAAAGCTTACCCAGTGATTTTGCAAGGGTAGATTAGTGTTTAAAAGATGAGTAGGCATTGGAGTTGGCAAATTTGGATACCATTTCGGTAAGGGGCGTCTGGAAGGACTGTGTGTGTGACAGTCCTTTACAGCGGGAGTACCATCAACGTGTAAAAGGAACTTTTCTATGAAGAAGAGGCTTATGCAAAGCCTCTGTATCATAAACTGCTGTTGAAGTACGCGTACTCGAGAAATGTGATTTGAGGCATCTACTCGTACGATAATGTTCACTTTCTTTCATTTAGTCAGATCTACTTATTCGTAATTACGAGAAGGCTTTCGCCAGCAGACGCGTCACCGTGGATTTTTAACTTTCCACGCTCGCCAGATTTGGCACTTGTACTCGGAAGTTTAATGCTGTTGGACTCATTTTTGAAATTCCCGAATTTGGAGGACGATAAAAATAACTTGTGCATTTCTCAGAGGAGGCCCAAAAGTATTCCATCGGCGCCGATATTTCCTATCCATATCAGTTAAATATCTAAGCTCTGGTATTTTTCAGGGAAGTTGCGGTTAAAAATAAATTATTTACAGCACCTTCTAAAGCTTGCCGCAGACCTACTAAATTTTCATAAATTAATGTAAACAACGGCCATTCTTCGGGATTATCAGAAAACTTTGTAACTCCTTGCATATCCCACTGCGTACTGCTGGCGTGCTGTGAGTTAAACGGGTTGATTAATTTGTCACTCGTTGAGTTTTTGGTGGCTATGTTGAGGATAATGAATTTTCCAGTTTTGATATCCAATGTATTTCTAACGCGTGAAGCTTCTCGACAATTTGTCTTAGAAATGGATACTGATCGATCTACAAAAACTTGCCTTGTGTTCCGAGCAATCAGCACTACTGCTATATTTTCTACTTTGGGAGTAGTAGAAAGCAAAGGGCTAGAATATTTACAAGTAGAAGCAAAAAGCAATTGAAGTTCTAGACATGATCGACGAGTGGTAAGCTGTAACTCAATAGGAAAGACTGTAGACTTAGACTGTAGACCACTTGCTGACGTCATAACGGGGCTAGGACACATCATTCTGCTGCGATTACTGTGAGAGACACAATAGAGCACTATTTTTCAACTGTCCGGCCTACGTGTGTATCAGGCTGCAGGCACTCGGCATTTATGTGCTGGGTGATAATAGAGTACAGTAAGCATTTTATCATTAAATCGTTTACTCCTCTTTCTATGAAACACTGAGAAATTCCTGTAGAAAGAGTAGAATGTTCTGGTTACATGTTCTGGTTCAGAAACAAAGAATTATAAAGACTTTGGCGGAAAGATCGAATCATTCATTGAAACCGGCAGACTGATCAAAATCAGACTGAAACATCTCCATTGAGTGGCTTCCCAGTTCACCAGATCATAACCAGCTCACTCCAGCACAAGTGCAGCAAGTGAGCTGAGTGATGCATAGTTGGTATTTGTTATCGGTTGCGGCGACCGATAAGGCAATTTAATCATTATTTGGAACTGATAGCGCTTATGGACTAAAGTTATTAAGCAGATTCTACTCTGCTCTACATATCCGGTGATCAGTGAGTGTAGCTTTTATACTGTGAATGGGAAAAGATGACTACTCACTCATCAAGATCCTCTTGCATATCATTCTTATTTCCTTCCTGCTGAAGAGCGCTGAAGGTAATGTTTGCATATGTTTCATGTACGGAAAACTGTTTTCCGAATGCAGCCTCTGTTCAAAATGCAACACACGCATTTTCATTTATATTGTGCCCTCGACAAGGTAACTTTTGACGGAACATGTATTATAACTCAGTCAGGCAAGATGACGTAGGTTAATCTATGTATATTCATTTGGATTTAAGCTATAATAGTGTACAGAACAAGGGTTGCCCGTAACCCCGCCAGGACTACCATCGTGCATATTGGTTGAATCGCTGCTTAGATTTCTTAGCAGTTCCAACATCTACTCTTAAGTATATGCGTATGAATGCCAGACGCTAATTAGTGATGCAAAATCTTCGCCTTGATATTCATGTCATGGTCTTCATTCAACTCCCTTTATTAAAAAAAAAATACACTCTCTCTTACAGACTGTCTCTTGACTCTAGTCTTATAGATGCAATGACCAGTCGCTGTTGGATTATAAAGCGGCTTTTTCATAATGAGAACAGGGTAAGGTAAGAAAATGTATCAACAAGTACATCCAATCGAATCTTCACGGAGACCTCCAAAGAAGATCAAATTCTTGGCGCTGTCATCTTTGTAGAAAACGACAGCATTAGAATACGCTGATCGTCAGGCAAACAAGTAAACTGAAATGGCTATAGAGGGACGAAGTATCTAGGTCTGTACTTACAGGAAAACTGCCTTTCTGTTGTGCTAAATTCACTTCCAATATCCAAACTAGTTCGAGAATCCTGGAACCCCGATTTCATTGAGTTTTTTTTACCCAAGTTCCGGGCCGCTAATTTGTATACTTTGAAATCTGTATACGACAATAAAAAATCGCAGCACATCCCAAATGTAATTACAGTTTAAATTAATTCCAATTGCGTATTCTCAATTCTGCCATAGTCAGAACTAATCAGAAAGCAATCTCATAATTCATATCATTTCCCAATTCTCATTACTGCTACTAAGTGTCCTATGAGACACAAATACAAAAACAATTTCCTTAACCAGTCTGATCAACACTTGGAAGTTTATGTGAAAAGATTTTCCGTAATACTAAATTCGCATCCATTCAGAATTTTCTAACTAGACTTGTACCGGATGTTGCATTCCAAGGGTAAATTATTATCCTTGTCAAACGAATCCAGAACACCATCTGAATTTATTCGCCTTAGAGTTGCGGTACGACACGAGTAGAAAGTTTCTCGTCAAAAATTCCACAGAGACTAGGTTTGTGTAGAGCTCAGGATTTAACCAAATACGCACATTGCCACTGCAACGAAGGTCTTGGGTCATTGAAATCATCCCAGAAGGTGAAACCGAGTAGGATTATTAAAATATGCATCTGAATCGAGACTCAGAATTGCTCAGGCGAAAATAAAGAAAATATGCCGATTTTGTCTGTGTATCTACCAATTCATTGGCGAATTGATCGAATCCAAAAGAACTGGAGACACTAGGACTGCAGTGTGTATCATTTATACAATGGAGGGGGTTCCAATCATTAACCCATCAATGTTTACGAGAAATGTCACAAATCCGATTACACTTGCCAGTAGCTAGGATATTGATTCGAAGTCATCTTTGCATTTTTATAGGATTTTTGAATTACCATGCAATGACCACAGAGTACACAGGGTACCTGACCACTCACCAAGTTATTCTTAATCGAATTTTTCCAAAGCAGAATACTCATACCCTGGTCGTACGCATTTCAGTTTCAGGGGTGGTGCAGTTATTTTGTTGGCTCGAGATGTTGCTTTTGAAAAATGTCCCGGATCCATAGACCTTTGGAAAAATGTCTCACCACATGAGCAGCAGAACATTCACATTCGCTGTTGCAGTTCATAGTCGTTCATCACCGTTTCAATGAAAATTTGTCGCAACATTTAATCAAAGTCGGCTACTGGTATTGATGTCGTTGAAGTCGGGTCCAACTAACCCGGCAAGGTGGGTTTTTCTCTGGAAAAAGCTAAAGTGCACCATCATGGATGACGACAACGACAACGACAACGACGACGACTTTTCATCGTCTATCCTTTCTCCAACAGGTACGAGTGCGAGTACATTCATATGGGCACAAAACCTTTCATACTCGTACTACTCTACTACAACAGATCCTCTGAAATTCAATTTGAAAGTATCTAAACTTGTACCTGCACTTAGTGCAGTACGCCAATCATTTTTGTTTCGGGTTGGTCTCATGTTTTTTCCAGCTACGGTTTTTGTAGGATATTTCGCTTGGTCTCATTGACCACAAAATCTAGCCAGAGGCTGGGAATCAATTTGTAAGCTGAGCTAAGCATTTTGGATGTTGAATTTTGGCTTTTCGGATTTGCGGAACCTTTACTCGTAGCCAAGTGTATGGTCACCTAATTCGCTGGTTGATTGCAGGGTGGTAGTACGAGTAGTAGACATCCTGAAATTTATCCGCAGATGTTTGTTCTGTAGCCATCGTTGGATATCGTTTTGTAGTGGACGTATGTATGAATGTGAACTCAAAGGGGGTTAATCTCTATGCTGCCGCTCAGAAAACTGTCCAGATTTAGATGTATCGCATGCTGGCAATGGTGACAATAATGACGACGATGGGAGGGAACTGCAGGTTGCAAGCGGTTTTCCATGGAAAAAATAAATACTTCATGTGACCAATGCGAAAAATGAGATAAATATCAAGGATTTAATCCATCAGGAAGTGTAGTGTGACGATGCGGACAATCCTTGGAGGAAATTTAAGCAGATCCAAGGGACGATATAGTTTGTATGCAGCGTATTATATGATACTCTAGAACTGCATGTCAGTGTGTGGACTGCATTGACGATGAGATTCTTTGCTTGTCAAATGATGACGGTGAAGCTACGCTGCTGATGTCCAACAGTTCATGATGGTTATTTTTATTATTTTTTTTTTAAATTGAAATAACAAGGTCTTGTACAGTGCTTCCGAAGATGGTTCACTGTCGAGGTCATCTGCAAATGCAGTAGTTTTACACTCAACATGATGTGAATAGGGGCCAAAGAACATATTTCATTTCATTATTCAAGCAGAAAACAGACGCAGACACCGATAAGCAAAGGAGCCTTTTAACAAAATTTTTGAAATATCTGGATATGAACGAAAAGTCATTACTCTCCGAAATTAAAATTTTTAGATAGGGCCGTCTGCTTACATACGGAAAATGTTGAGTTCTTTCTAAGAAAATATTCGACGATAGGACTGGCAATTCGAAGCAAACAAATATTGGGCTGAATAATAAATTCAAACCTTTTTGGAGGAAATATCTGACTAAGTATCACTAAGTAAGATGAGAAACCTGAGTACCTTTTTCTACGTGAATGCATCAGGAGTACAAATCTTTTCCGAACGATGAAGTCTTTAATAATAATCTAAAATAGGCATGCCTTATTATAACGGATATCTCGGGAGCTATGGCAAAATTTGGAAGGAATTCTCAGTATATTGGAAATGTACTAAGATATGTTCCAACTATGGGTCCAAATTGTAAAGACTAATTGCATCTCGTCTCAATAGAGTCTTCTAATTAAATCACTCTAAGGATATAGTGGAACGGAGTCGTTACTCGTCGTATGTACATCTTCTAGTGAAAAATTCGTGTACGTGTGTTGATGGGGTCACAAGCATATTGAATTACCTTTATAAGCGTATTATTTCTAAAGTGTACTAAACTTTAATAATTAAACAAAAACAATAACGATGAAGTGCAATTTGTGCAAGAGAGACATTGAGATTTTCGAAAAGAGTTGTCAAGGTTACATCATTGTGATCATTGTGTCTCTCAACGGAGAAATTCTATCTTGGCTGATAATATCTACTCCATGTTACGACGGCTCGTTCTCTTACAAAAATCCACCAACACTCTCATCAGCTGTTTGCGGTGTCACTTGGGGTCCCTCGCTTCACCTAGTGCTGGGTCTTTTTCACTTTTTCTGATGATAACATCTCACTTGATCAAGCAATTACGCTTGAAACTTGCTACCATGAAATTATAAAACTCCAACAACTTATGACGAATTGTGCATTACAAATTAATAATTTGGAAGAGAGGAACGTTCTACTTACTAAAAAAGTGAACGTTTTGGAACTTAAGCTGAATTCGCTAGAGCAAAGAGACAAGCAGTGTGCAATCGACATTATTGGGATACCAGATGTAAATAATGCAAACGCCAAAGAGAAAGTTATTAAACTACTCGCTGATGGATTTGCATTGCAAACTGGTTATGATGAAATTGAGGCTATTATGGAGTATTAAACGGAAAAGGGATGATGCATTGAGAACAACACCGAACATTTTGTGCGTATGATTTTCATCTCTAGAAAAAAAAAAACTAATAATGACCAAGATGCGCAAGGAGAAAATTCAACTATCTTCTGCAATTTTTGACGATCATCGAAGTAACCCCGGCAATGACACAAGCGGGTAGAATTTTCATCAACGACTGTCTTACTAGCTACACAAGATCTTTGTTAGTGAAGGCCAATCAGCTGAAAAATAATAGAAAATGCAAGTATGTCTGGACCTGGAATTCATCTCTACTTATTAAAAAAATGAGAAGACGACACAGGGTGATTAAAATTACTTGTTTTAAAGACGTTGCTAAACTTGATTGTTAAATATTTATAAAGGGTCCGCCATCTAACGGTTTTTTTTTTCAACTAGTGCTTATTTCGTGAATGGTAACACTTAGCTCATGTCTGATTTCACAGATAATTAGTTTTGTCCTTACGGTTAATAATGGAAAATAATTTCATTCAAATGGCTGCCTCGGCTGGCCATGCAGTAGCCTACACGATCGGTCCAATTTTTAAGCACATTATCGATTGTGTGCAGCTGTATTTCACCAATGGCTTCACGAATATTGTCCTTTAAAGCGTCAATTGTCTCTGGCTTGTCGGCGTAACAATTTACGGCACCCCACAAATAATAGTCCAACGGTGTCAAATCGCAGCTCCGAGGTGGCCAAACGACATCAGCTCTGCGGCTGATAATGCGATCTTCAAAAACAGGGCGCAAAACATCGAGTGTAGCTTCGGCTGTGTGCCACGTAGGGCCGTCCTGTTGAAACCAAATGTTGTCAATATCCTCCTCTTCAATTTTTGTTAACAAAAATTCGTTCAACATGGCCCGATAACGATCGCCATTGACTGTAACGGCCACTCCTTGCTCATTTTCGAAGAAAAATGGCCCAATTATGCCTCTGGACCAAAATCCGCACCAAACAGTGACTCGTTTTGGGTGTATCGGCTTTTCAATGTATGCGTGCAGGTTTTCTGTGCTCCAAATGCGACAATTTTGCTTGTTTACATACCCGCTAAGATCAAAATAAGCTTCATCTGAAAATATGATTTTTTTGGCAAAATCGGCATCTTCTCTAAGTCGATCGCAGGCCCATTTAGCGAAGCGAAAACGCATTGGATGGTCAGTTGGCTTCAACTCCTGAACCAATTGGAGTTTGTATGGCGTCATACCAAGGTCTTTATGCAAAATTCGTCTCAATGATGTCTCCGAAATGTTCAATTGTTGAGAACGACGGTGAATTGATGTTGATGGCGCTTCACGCACACTTTCTGCCACAGCAGCAATATTTTTTTTTTTTTTTTCATTTTCACTTTATTTCATTTATTCAATGCAATATATTTACAAGTTTTCAATAGTTATGTACAATCTATTGTCCAAATGACGAGAGTTGATCGTACAAAGAAGTCTATATTTTATAAAGACAATATTGACATAGTTGAAGGGGAGTTCGCATGTGGAGGCAAGGAAAGAAAAAAAAAAAAACAAAACAAATTAGGAGTTGTCAATTTTCAAACAAATTTTAGATACTCAAAGAACATTCAAAGAACAAAATTCATTGATAAATAATCTATTTATGGTAGAATAATCAAAAGACAAAAGCCATTTTTTAATCTCATTAAGAAATGTATTTTCCACTCTTTCGCATCTTATAATGTCTGGCAGTAAGTTAAACAGGCGGGGTGCCGTTGAAAGGTAAAATCTTCCGAAGTGAACTTTGTGAACAACAGGAACTGGGTTTCTCGCATTTCCTCGCAAATTGTAGCTATCTATATACCTAACTGAGTAAAACCCGGCATTTTGAAAAAATATTTTTAGAACTTTGTAGCAGTAGAGATGTGTTCAGTTTTCAGTGTTCTGAACAAATTAAGACTTGGAGTTCTGCGATTTACTCTGAACAAGATTCTTATTGCATGTTTTTGTTTTATTAGAGGTGGTTCAGTCTTGGTAAAAAATGCACCACCCCAACAAGAGATACCATATTCCAATTTAGATTTTAATAAACCATTGTACACAAGTTTTAAAACTGATTGCGGACAATAGAGACTTAAGTGATATAGTTGTCTTACCACTTTGTTAAGATATTGTTTAAGATAATGAGTATGATTGGACCAACTAAGCTTATTATCTAAGACAATACCTAAATATTTAAAACTGTCAACGCACTCTATTTTAAAACAATTATTGGTACAAGATGTTAAGTAGTTAAATGGATAATCTACATCATTCGTAAGAGTAAATAATTGGAAGCGTGTACAATCCGGAGAGTGATAAAATAAAGGCAAATCATTACAAATTATTATGTATTAAGAACCATCATTATGAGTTTATGTATTAAGAACCATCTCCTCAGTAAATCAAGGTCATGGTTTACCTCAGAGATAATATTCAGAAGGCTTTTATTTGAGTATGACAGCGCAGTATCGTCAGCAAATGCTGTAACTTTGCCTTTGAAAGGTTGGATGAATAGGGAGTTTACGTAGATCAAGAATAGGATAGGACCTAGTACTGAGCCTTGTGGGACACCAGTTACTATATTTTTATATATATATATTCTCGGGTGTACGCACTGTTTTTGGCTTTTCACGCTTTGGTTTATCGATGAGGATGCCAGTTTCTTTCACTTTTTTGACAAGATAACGAACATACGGAGCTGACGGTGCTTCTCTTCTTCCAAAATCCGTACGCAATTTTCGCACACATTCTGCAACATTACTACGATTTTCAAAGTAATGTCGCAATATTTCCCAGCGTTGTTCAAGAATATACACAACCATATTCGTTTAGCGGAAGGATAAAACTAATTATCTGTCAAATCAGACATGAGCTAAGTGTTACCATTCACGAAATAAGCACTAGTTGAAAAAAAAAAACGTTAGATGGCGGACCTTTTAGTATTCCAAGTATTCATAATATTTTTTTCATTTAAATTTTGTGTAAATCAATCAGATATTATGCCTTGTTCTGGCTTTTCAAACCCGCATCAAAATATTCGTAGTTTAAGAAAAAACTTTGATTGCTTTTACCAAATCTCAGTATCAGAGCATCAGAACCAAATTATTTTTTTGAAGCTACATGTAATGAGTCGTATTCTGCTGTCGGTGTGGCGGTATTATACAAAAGTGAACTGGACTGTGAGGTTATCAAAACTCGTCTAAATAGTGTTGACTTGATTTCTGTAAACTGCAATATTTCTAGTATTCTCTATAGTTTTGTTTGTGCATATCGTTTACATTATTGCTCAGTTAAAGACTTTTTAGAGGAATTTTCTAAATTTCTCCAAAATCTTTCTTGTAAAAATGTAGTACTTTTGGGTGATTTTAATGTCAATCTTTTGTATGACTTAAATGATGTAGATTATTTTTTGAGGGTCTCATGATCTTTTTATTCGAGCCTCTAGTGTTATAAACTACGCGAATTGCTACGAATTCCAACTCATGTCTAGATCAGTTATTTATAAGATTACAGAGAAATAACTTAATAGTTTTAAAGCTGATGTTTATTGCTTAACTACAATCCAATTTGATTTTGCAATAAACAAATCCAAACCATCGGAGTTTAAACAGTTTAAAAAAATCGACTTTACAGCCTTAAAAAGAGACTTATCTTTTGAGTTTTGGGACAAGTACAATATATAATGCTCAAGATCTGTCAGTGGCATTTGATTTATTTCTTAATAAATTAAAATTACATATTTCTAAGAAAGAAAAATTAACTCAGTGCTCGTGTTCGTAAACATCCTAAAACTACTAAGCTAAAACGTTTTTATGATAAACTTTATCGAGAGTTGAAATTAGAAATTATATCATGTAGAGATAATTATTTCAGAAGCGACCAGCTTACTGTATATTGCTGCAATATTGGGAATTCTAAAAAAGAGTGAGACACAGTTAATGAAATTTTGAATAGAAATAAGCCGACTGCACAAGTTGTTCTAAATGCTGATATATCTGAGCCCAATAAGGTTGTCAATATTTTTAATAATTACAAATACTGTTAATGATTGAGTCACTGCGATAACACAATAAGGCAAGTGCAATATCAGTCTGCTTGTTTCTACTTCAAACATTTTATAGCACTGGAAATACACAAAATTATACAGTCCCTAAAAAATTCACACTCTTCTTCACATGATAATATTTCTAGCTGCGATCTAAAAAATATCTCTTTTCTTATCTCTGATGTTTTTTGTCACATATCTAATCTAAGCATTCAACAGGGTGTCTTTCCTAATTCACTTAAGACCGCTTTAGTAATTCCTCTACACAAAAAAGGTGATACTACGACTTTGAATAACTACCGTCCTACGAGTATTTCCCTTTTATCCACCTTCTCCAAAATTTTTGAAGAAGCTGTTGAGTCCAAAATAGTTTCTTTTCTAGATAAAACTAAATTTTTCCGTGAACTTCAATTGGTTATTTATAGATAGCTCAAAAGCTTTTGATATATTGAATCATTCGCTATTACTTAGCAAATTGTACAATGCAGGTTTTAGAGATTTTCTACATACATGGTTTGCGTCTTATTTGTGGAACCGTAACCAAATGGTCAGAGTAAAGGGTTGTTTGAGCTCACAGAAAACTATAAATTTGGGTGTACCACAGGGTTCTGTTTTGGGTCCAGTATTATTCTTGATTTATGTAAACTCTTTATTTTTTATCTTTTAAAGGAAAAATTACAGCGTTTGCCGATGACACAACTCTAACTTACTCTTGCCATAACCTTTTCGATAGCAATGCAAACATTAATTTTGACCTAGATTTGCTTCGTAGGTGATTTGACAAACATAAATTAGCAATTAGCAACAAAACAAAATACAAAATATTCAAAATTAGGGGGGACTGCCTGAGAACTTATTTTCACAATATCATTCACCAAATTGCTTAAAATTTAATCTACGCAATGCCTGTGCAAGGTGTAGCAACATACAATGCCGATAGTAGCTGTGCTAAAGGTTGTTTCGTTATTGAAATTTGAACAAACAAACAAAATTGATGTTGACTCGATGATGTCTCACAAACAAGTGACTTTATTTTTCATTATAATAAAACATTACATCTAATGCGAGAAGCTAGTGCGTGAACAAAATTATAAAAAATATTAATTTGAGCCGTGGGACCAGGTAAAATGTACAAAACACACGGGATTGTATTACAAATTGTCAGTACAGACAAAATTTGGTTCCCACAGTTTTGATGTTGCCTATCACACGGTAGCTCTCGTTACAACAAACTTAATCTAGATATTTACATTGTATACATAACATATGATCCAAGTTTGAACAAAATTGTTGAATGTTTTAAATATTTGGGGGTTATATTAGACTCAAAGCTTAGTTGGAGAGAACACACCTTGCACTGGAAGCAGTACTTTAACTTAGTTGTTAGGCAGCTCTGTCACCTTAGTCTTTATTGCAGACTTGGTATTTTAAAATTGGTATACAATGGTCTTTTTAAATCCAAACTGTTGTACGGTTTAGCCTGTTGAGGCGGTACACATTTCAACTAAATACAATCTTTGCTAATTAAGCAAAAACACTGCATACGAATAATTTTCACAGTAAATCGTACGACCCTCAATTTTAGACTATTCAAGTACCTTAAGATACCTCTACCACAAAAAAGTTTTAAAACTTTTCTTTCAAAATTCTGGCTATAACAATGCTAGCCTGTATGGCAACCTTAACTTGCGGGTTAATTCTAGGAATTTTCTAACTTTACCAAGAGTCAATAAAGCACTTTTTTTCTCGGTTTTTTACTATCATTGCACCTCGCTTGTTCAATAATTTACCGGAATGTATCAGATGCGGGAGAAGGCAGGCTTTGTTTTTACAAAATATTATCACTTGGCTTTTCTCTTATGATAATTACACAATCGATCAATTTTTTACATATTAAATGAATTTTTTCTTTTTGCATATGTGCATAGCTTTCTCTTTGTTTCACTTTCATTGTACTATTGTATGTATTTATTATATTTAACATTTTCCCCATCAATAATTAAATAATCTAATAGTTACAATTTTTGTTTCTATATAATGGTACATTAGCCGCTTGTCTTCAGGCAACAGAATGTCCCTAACTATTTCATATATAGTATGGTATTTAAGTAGAAAATTGCTAATTTTACAACTTCGGGTTTTAATAGACTGCTTTTCGATTAAAAATTTCGGCCAGTCCGTCAGACTGTAAAAGGTATGGTGGAATCTTTAACATCTTAATGGCATTATTTTCGCAAATTTCAATAAATTCCGAAGATTGAAAGAAAGCCCCATGGTCATTGACAGACCAAAGACAGCGAACCAATTACGAAATTTGAAAATGATCGTTTTCGTATGAGTATTTGTCATTTCTACAATCTTAATCCATTTAAAGATAGCTCCTCTAATAATGGAAACTTTAACCCATCTATATAAAAAAAAAATCTACGTGAACCCTTTTAAACGGATAAGAAGAAGGAATCCAGCTTAATTCTTCAGTTAACTTGGTAAAATTTTGCATCTGAGAGCAAATTTAACAACATCTAAGCCTCTCCGCCATTCATGCAATATTCTGATTACATCATGTTTCAACGTTTCAGTTGTAATCGCTCTGTTCCCATAATAAATGCAACCATTATTACACGAAAAACTTTAACCCCTATCTGTAAAATATTTCGTTCCCACATCAATTTTAAAATTGTCCCTATTGATAAGCCAACTATAAATCTTACTCAAAACAAAATCTTTGTTGGTCTCAATTTTAAAATCCTCTGGTTTCAGATGTTTCATGTTGTCAGGGCCAAACTTCATTACATTTATGAAATCCCAGCAAAGGTAGCCTAGATAATGCATCTGCATGTTCTACTTGCAAAGCTCTTTTATGTTTAATGTCGAAATTATAACGGGTGACCGTCAAAGTATTCAGCAAGATTTGTCATTTCATCATGCATCATTCTACGCTTGCCGAGCGTGAGGAAATTACAAAATATTATCGAAATTCCGGCTCAGTTGTAAATACGCAACGTGAATTTCGTCATGAGGTCAGTGGTCATAATGGCTTCAGTGCCAGGCAGGCAAATTGTCGAACCGTAAAAAAGTTTGAGCGTGAGTACACTCTTTTGGATCATAAGCCACCAACCAGAGGGATATTGGTGCGAAATAAAGAAAACATAGCCGCCGTAGCGGCCAGTATCGAAGAAGACCCAGGAATGTCGATCTGACGCCGATCAGCGGAATTGGGCATCGCCAGAGTACGCTAATTGGGCGCTAGAAATGTTGGCCGGAGATCCTAATTTCGACCAAAAAATCAACTTCTCGGACGAGGGCCATTTTTGAGTCAGCGGCTATGTCAACAAGAAAGTTATTGGAGCGAACACAATCCACAAGTGTTCGGCAGAGCATCAATGCAGCTACAAAGATTGACTGTTTGGTGTGGTTTATAGCATGGCGGCATCATCGGACCTTATTTCTTTCGAAATGAGAAAGGAAACACCGTTACCGTGAATAATCTCAGACATAGAGCGATGTTAACCGACTTTCTGTGGTCAGAGGTCGACAACGTCGATATATCCGAGCTCCAAGGTTCCAACAAGGCAGCGCTACATCCCATGCAAGCAACGCTCTAAGTTGTGAAGCAAAAATTTACCGAATTGGTCACTGTTAGGACGCAAGAGTTTTTACGACCCCGAAATATAAAAAAGAAATAGGTTTTAGAAATGAAACTCGCGAATGCAACTTTTTCTAAAATTTTATTTCACGATCTATGTCGTTTCAAGGCTAAGTGAACACTATTACTTTCTTTTGTAAATTTACAGCTTAGAAATCCTGTTGGCGGTTTCCGCGGTACAATTACATTTGCATAATTATAAATGTATTTATTCAGCAAAACATATTTTATTATATACAAAGTAGATATAATATCAATATGTGAACATTTACAGTCTGTTTCAAAAGTTCAATCAAATATTATATTTATTTACATATTACGAATAAATTAGAAAATATTAATCTGCTTTTGATACGCAGCAGTCATCTTACGCGATCATGCGATTTGACACCACCACCACCATTTTCTCTGGAACTACGTCAAGTCCTTAGTCTACGCTAATAAGCCAACCACTATGGATGAGTTGGAGGACAACGCTTTTGCCTGAATAAAGGCGAACATATTGGGCCAAGTCATCAAAAATTGGACCGACCGCTTGAAGCACTGCCAGCGAAACCGGGGCAGCCATTTGATTGATGTACTATTCCACACATAATGGTTCATGCTTCAAAGTAACGCCACAATCAATTTTATATCTTACATCGTTGTTATTTTATTTAAATTTTTCTTCCTATCGTTATTATCTGGTTACACTTTACATTGCCAATTGAATAACCCATCTTTGTAGTCTTGCTGCCGCTACAGCTAAGTGCCCTTTCTTCTCACTAAATATTTCTAATATTTCTCTACGCGCCTGATGATCTGTCATAGTAGTAAATTTGTGTCCATACAAATGTTTATGAAAGTTTTTAAGCGCATAACTGATCGGGAGAGCCTGTCTATGAGTTTGCGTTTAATTTTGATCCAATGCACTTGGTGTTGCAAATGCAAAAAATACTGAAGGCATTTTTGTTAATGTTGTTACGTTCATAAGAAAAAATTAGTAAAACTTTATATTTATTGCGAATTTTCTGGAGAAATGTGACCTAAAGTCAAAAATTAGCATGGGCAAGTAAGATTTAGAAATTGTAGATCTAAAGATTCAAACAAGATGTCAATTTTATTTAAACGCAGTTACAAAGGCTAATATGTCCTCTAAGAATGAAGTCCGAAGAAAAGTGTCTACCATTAGTATTAACAGCGCAATTTCTGTTAAAATGGGTCGGGATACACCAAAGTAAACTTTTTTTAAATCCTCGGTAAATGATGTCGACATTGGAGATAGACCCTTACTGCAGAATCATTTTTTTAGAATATACCCAAAATCATTTCCCAAACTATCCCTGACGAATTAGAGGGCACCCTCTATAATAAAGGGTGTTTTTTTAAGAGGTATACAAATTCAATATGAAATGAAACACTTGAAGCCAATGTTAATGTCTATAATATTAACTTTATTTAATAGATAATAGTGTTTAAATATGATATCGGGCATATGAGCGCCCCGGCTAGCTCATATCGTGAAGTCAAATTTTCAGAAACTTTATCGAGCAACTGGGGCCGTATATCAAGAATAACACGGTGAAGGTTGACTTCAAAATCGTCCAACGTCTCCGGTTTATCGACATAGACTAGTGACTTCACATACCCACAAAGAAAGTTTACAGTTCACAGGTCCATTACGCGAAATTATGCGCTCAGCAAAAGTTTCCCGCAATAATTAGATGGTGTTGCGCACCGTGTGGCATGTTGAGCCATCTCGTTGAAACCAAAGCTGTGTCACGTCAATGCCATTCAACTGAGGAACGCTCTCCATTGTCGGTAACATTCTGACCGGCATCGTCCTTAAAGAAATATGGGCCGATGATTCCACCAGCATACCAAATATTGAGTTTTAATGGTTGCAAGGGCGTCTCGACAAAGGCTTCTTGGTTTCTCCACTCCAAATTCGGCAATTTTGCTTGTTTACATATCCATTTAACCAAAATTGGGTCTCATCGGAGAACAAAATTTTGCGTTGAAAATAAGGATCAAGCTGAATCATGTTTTCGACCCATTCACTGAACCTGCAACGCGTATAATGATCACGCGAAGATCTTTCGGTAAAATCTTCCACAAAGTGGATGGGCATAGCTCCAATTGCTGTGCACGATGGCGAATCGACTCAATGGGATTCTCTTCACCACTGCGCTGCATAACGGCAATGTGGATGCGCATTATCCACTAGAGTGTACGTGGAGTGAAAACGATTCATCGTGTTTCGAATAACTTGCTTAGATGGACGATTATGTCAACCGGAAAATGAACATAGCGCACGATAAGTTTGGCGAACCGAACTATGGTTTTCAAAATAAGTTTGCACAATTTGCACGCGTTGTTCTGGTGTTAACCTATTTATCATAAAATGGCAAAATGTACTAACTATAAATCAACTTTCAACTGTCAAAGTGACAATTTTTGTCATGTTAAAAACCAAACCTCTAAAAAAATCAAAAAGATTTGAACTGGAAAACAAAGTATACAATTACATTTTTGGTTTCAGTCACTTTTTCAAAATTATTGGATCCCAAAAATATCAATGAATTGATGCTTACATCTGTTACGAGAGAAACTTTTTGATTAGTGTTAAATTCTTGAATTTCTAAAACATTTTTTAAGTGCAATTTACGCAAATACTTTAAATTTGTTTGTATATCCCTCTCAGTTAGGTTCGTCTGAAAGATAGGAGGTAGTATTTTGTGCGCTCTAACTTCATTATTCGTGTTGCAAGCACCAAATGCAGAATGTAATTGCCAACTAAAATCGTTCGATTGGCATTTATATCTTTTCTTCGGCCTTTTTTTTATATTTTTTTTTTACTTTTCCCTTTTTTCATCCAATATTCTCAATATTCGTGCCTCCTGTGAGGAATTCTTAAGCGGCTTTCTATCATCAATCCGCATCACTTGGCTAGAATCTCATCATTTTACGGAACAACAAAATACGAGGTAAGTGCATATTCAATAGTAGTCGGTTAGAAAATGCCTGAGAAGCCCGACGCGTCAACTGTACTCCCTGGTATTTGTATTTGTATAAGGTATTGCCCTTAACCTCCGACGAAAGAGCTCAACTGCTTGTCAACGAACAAACTCGTCTTGTGGAAGTAGTAAAACGGTCCGAGACGTCGCACTCTCCATCATTTCGGAAAACAATCGGCAGCTAGTCAACTCGCCACGCACAAAATAGTTAAATCAGATTATTTCGATGCCCAGGTAGAAGACTTATTTGAAGAAAGTTACATCAACATCTTCGCATCAATTAAGAACTAACGCTATAAACACCATCCGCCATAGCCTTCAGCGACAACGCCGACTGCCGAAACATCAGCGATCGTACCATCTCCAATGATTCGGCCTCAGCGAGAAGTACGACTCCCAGATGTAAAACTCCCAGTGTTCAGCGGCGAATATACAGAGTGGTCAGTATTCCAGGAAGTTTTCATGTCACGGATCCATAATAGTCAACAGCTTTCCGAACAGCAACGTCTGCAGTAGCTAAATGGTCTTGTAAGCGGAGCAGAAGCTGACGATATTAGACACATCACAGTTATTGGAGACAACTTTGCTATCGCTTGGCAGACACTAACTGATATATATGAAAACAATGCAGATTTTTGACAGGCAAGCCTTGTATTTAAGGACGACCCTGCCACACTTCGGAGCTTTATCCAAACAAGTCGGTCTTGGCTTAATGCAATGCCCAAACTCGATCCTTCAATCGACGAAGAAAATCGATTATTAGTATATTATCAAAAAAAAAATATCAAAAACAATTCCTACATTTAAGAATCTTTGTACAGTGTTAGAAGAACATTATCAGATGATTATTACATCGTCATCTCTTGTGAGCTTTATTAGTGGAAAAGAAACAAATACCTAAAGCAATCTGCTTGTGCTGTAAAAATGATAATACTCGTAACTTTCTTCGCCGATGCCCTCCATTCTTTCATTTGAGGTCAGTTAATAACCATGTACTAACAAAATAGTCAACGCAATTAATCTATATGTAACGCTCGCCATCAAACACACTCATTCACGTCTCGCCTTCAGGAATGGTAACTGATGTGATATCATCAATGCATAGGTCGGTTTCCACACCAATTTCCGTACAAACGACGATACCTGAATGTGAAGTGGTTCTGCCTACTTCAGCTGTAACTATTTCCTATACAAAAGAGCATCAACTCACCTTTTGCGGCTTTCTGGACCAAGGGTCACAGGCAAGTTTCATTACTGAAAGAGCCGTTCAACTTCTCCAGCTTCCAGCTGATCCGAAGTTTTTTATTTCAACTCAAGTCGATTTGATTATTGATAAGGATGTTTACGATTCTCTTATTTTGTCAGTAACAAAACGTCTGCCAAAAACATTGCCTTTTGCACAACTAACTGCACTAGGGTGCATTATTTCGGGGAAAATAAGCAAGTGTACCCCACTCATCACCGTTTCTTCCATGCATTTATAAAATACATATATGACTTAGAAGGTTCATCGAATGAACAGTCAACTTTAGCAGATGTCGACTTATGGTGTGAACAACGTTTCAACGAAACACATAGATAATTAGGAAATGGTCAGCAACTGGTTCGCCTCCCGTTCAAGTCAATATTTGACCCAGCACAAGTGATTGGGCACTCATGTCAGTGAGCATTTAATATTTTTTTATCAATTTAGAGGAAGTTACAACGAGGGACAAAGAGAGGAATATTTTCGTCTTAACCAGATGCACCATGTCGTCGCCTCTGAACAGCATCACTCAAAGGTCTCTTCTGAAGGAATAGACGTGTCATGTTGTTACCTTCCCCATCAGCCCGTTATTAATGATCAAATTATGTCAAAGAAGGTACGGGTTGTCTACGACGCTTCAGCCAATACGGATAAAGGGGAAATCATTAAATGACATTCTCGCTGTGGGCCCACGTTTGCAAAAGGATCTGACAGATGTGTCACTCCATTGACGTTTTTTCAGACTCAAGCAATTTACAACCCCTAAACCCTTTCTTCGAATATACTTTAATACGGTCTGGCGTTCGTCTACATGACTCGCTCCTATCGGCTAAAGAAAAGTTTCCAATTATCTTCCCATTTCACAGAACTCATCATACGTCACAGTCACATGATCACGCTCCATGGAGGCGTTCAATTGACACTGAATCATGGAGGAAAACAATTTTGGATCATCCATGGGTATAACCCAAGCACTTCATCGATGCATCATTCGCTATAAAAGTAAATCAAAACTATTATCTCAGATGATGGGAAACTTACCCAACAAAGAATTCGTCCTGTTCGTGCATTTGAATCAACCGGCGTTGATTATGCCGGACCATTTTACATAACTCCGAGTAAAGGAAGAGGCATAACATCAAGGAAAGGTTATGAAGCATTATTTATATGTCCCGTAACGAAAGCGATCCACCTGGAGGTAGTCAGTGATTTGTCATCGAAAATCTTTTTGATAGCTTTGAAGAGATTTATCGGACAACGCCGTGGTATTTGTAATAACATTCTTAGCGACTGCAAGACAGATTTTGTAGGAGCAAAAAAATTATGGCGAGTAGACTGCATGACTTACCGGAACTTCATCACAAGACATATAATTCCACACCTAACCGATTTACATATTCAGGGGCACTTCATCCACCCATCTTCGCTTAATTTTGGAGGACTGTGGGAGGCGGGTGTGAAGTCCGTTAAGACCCACTTGCGACGAATTATCAACAAACAAATATAGCGTTGTCCATCGGTTATGATGAGGATAGAATATTCAAAAATGCCTGCTGTTGCACACACCAGAAATGTAAAAAGGAAAATTAATGCTCAGAAATATTTTTGATGTTTGATTGGACTATGAAGCTATTGTGATCGTAACCCTACTATCTTTAGAAACTACAATATTTCCTTTTTGAAAATTGGTTTTTACCCGAAACATAAATTATATCTCCAATATTACAAGTTGTAGGTTTATGTCTTTTCACAATATTTCTTCGGAGGATTATGAGATCACTATTTAGTTTGTCCTCGAAGTTTAATAAATCTTGATAGTTGATTCGTTGACTTCTATCCAAAAATATATCGTCTGGTTTTTTCTACTGTTGTTAGATGTGGATAGATCCACAATCTTCCTATAATTGCTATACTCTCTTTGTAGACATATTACTAATTCTAAGATCGCCGAATGTACACGTTCAACCATTCTATTTACTTTACTTTTATCTGTAGGTATTCTGTAGGTTTTGATACCTACAGATTTAATATATGAGGGCTGCAAAAGCTACCTTCATTATATCTATGACTAGCATCCTGGGTACTGTGAAGTCCTGGAGTATTTTGGTTATCTTTTCTCTCTGATGAAGAACTAAAGAACTGATCTATCCTTTATACGGCAGAGTTTCATAGATTTGGAAAATGTATCGATACAGGGAATAAACTTGTCGTGTTCTATGTCCATTATGCCTATTCTATCGATTTGTAAAATTTTTGATGGGTAAGTGGGTGAGGTTGTAAGTTAGAGTTCTGGTTTGTATGGGTGTCTGTCAGATTTGCTTGTAGTACAGACATCTTAATCCTTAATATTTTAATTTTTTTTAATTTCTTAATTTACTTAGTCATCTGTGGGGAATAATATCTTTCAAACGTTTGGTCTTTTTTTTTCGGTAGCGCTACGGTAAGCTCTAGCTACGCATTTCTATAATGTGTTACATTTTCATCTGAGATGTCTTCTGAGATTCGCTGAGTTATTCGTATTTTTACCTTTGAGAAATGGTCCTTGTAAATGACTTGCAATGAGTTAAGGTATTCTTCCGGTATATTGAAGATCGTTTCAAATTAAGTCATTCCTTTAAGATTGTTATATATTTCTTGTTGATCCCAGCTGTGTGCATATAATATCTAGCAAGCGTGTGGTTGTTCATGAGCGTTTACCTGACCTTTTCCAAAAATTATTTGCATCCTACTTACGTTTATTGGTACTTCACAATGAGGTATTAATTCAGTGCTGCCCTCAGCCGTACTATGCATCGCTTCGCAGTATCTGTGCTTTCAGTTAGCATATTCCACTCGGTTTTCAAGTTTTCTTCTGAATGATTTCAATGACTTAAGTTGTATTTCGATCGTTATTACGGCTCCTAACTCTCGAAGGATATCATCTCCAATAATACCGTCAAATGATTTCAGACCCGGAAGGATGAAAAAATTTATAACTAAACCGATGCCAGTACAGGCAAAAAACTTCCCACTTATTTTACGTTTAATTCCCGATTCAACGATAGCTGATTGGATATGAAAAGGTTTTTTCTGTTGGTATAGAGTTGGAGCCAACTTCATTTTTAACAAAATTCTTGTTTGGCCTGTGTCAACGAGAAATTTCAACACTTTCCCTCCTTGGTTTTATATTCTAAGAAGGGGATGCTTAGAGAGGCATCCGTCATAAAATTTGCTTCTTGGATCTCCTCCCCCGAAAAATTATTAATTTCGATCTCGTCATTGAATCTCTGCTAATACTCTTCGTGTGATTCGGTAGTTTCGTCATCAGCTTGAGTTTCTAAATTATACACTCTGTGTTTCTTATGGGGAAGGTTTAGAGATTCATTTTCTCGTTTTCCTGTATTGAACTGATGAAAATTGTTCATATAATTTACTTATTTCTGTCGAGGAGTTGGGTTATAATTCGGTCTTGGTGAAACCGTTTCCCCTCGTTGTTGATGCTGAATATTATGGGCTGCATGTGTTTACTGCACTGCTAAAGGTGGTTTCCTCGGTGGTTGGAAATTTTTTAGGGTATTGATCTGATTAATTGGTGCGGTAATTACGTTAAAGTGATCTTTTTTTTTTGAACTGACATATTACAATTATTCATGTTTTGGATTTCTAGACACACAGCGTGTGTTTCTGGAAGTGTCTGAGGTCTATGTATCACAGGCATTCTACTTAAGTCTTCATTAAGATCTCCTATAAAGACGTCTAAGTCTCTGTTATGGTACGTTTCTGCAAGGACATTCGCCGCTTCAATTCAATTGAATAATCCTCAATTGATGACCAACGAGAACTGCTGACTCACATTGGTGGATAACTCATTAAAAGACATTCCTGCTTGCCTAAAGGTACTTAACTGGTATTCGAGGGTTTGTATGTCCTTCTTCAAAGATATAAGAGGATATTGCCGTACACTTTTTAACATGACTCTATAAATTGGCTTGTTTTTAACAATATTATAATCTCTGAGGTTACTTTCAACAATGTGGACCCAGGATAAGTATTCCACTGGGTTGCCATCAAAGATTTATTACTGTTTGACGCAATCTGGTAGTTTACAGATGTCCTTCAGGTATTGCTCCATTGCTGGAGCTTTAATCCGTGAACAATTTATGTTTGTCACAGGTTTATTTACCATTTGGGCTTTTACCGCCCCGGTTAATTGGGTATTGACTTACTCCATATTAGCTTAAATGAAATTCAATGAATTTAATTGTGGTTTAGTGTTTAACTGGTTTATTTAAGATTTGCAAGTATAATTTTATGTTTTCTGTTTTCATATATTTCCTGTATAAAAAGTACTCACAGCAGCAAGATTAATATATGGTGGGTAGCTCCTGTCCTCATAGTTGTGTTCTTCTGGATAAGTCGCAGTGTTCCTTTTTTACCGCTAGCGTTGTCCAAAACGTTATTCAACTAATATGTCTTGTCTTATTTAAGAGATGCTTTAGATTTTTAATTTTCTGCAAACACAACCTATCCCAAACAACGTTCAGTTTTATCTTCCAATCATATTAAAAACTTCTAAAGAATTATAAAAGTGTTCGGTACGAAAAATTCCGAAACTTGTCGAAAATAATGCACGGCCCTATGGTGCTAATGTAAATTTGTTCCCCACCGCAACCAGAGTCGTTCTTTTTTTCATGTTAATTTTTTTCTGATCTGAGCATCAGCAGGAGGAACAATTTTAACATGCACCAACACCGCCAGTTAATTATGTGTGAATTCATGAAAAGTTGGTTGGTGATGAAAACTTCTCGCCTACAACCACTGACAGCCCCATATTCTGACTGCATTTTCCCTGTTCTATGTACTTTTTGTCGCACGTAGTTTTTATTATTATTTTACCCAACGTCCTATTCCTTTCGGTTGTTTTCTCTATGTGTGAATATCCTTTTTTCAGGGCAGCGGAAATATATTTTGTTTGAAATTCGTAACTATTGCAGTGTCGGTCTATGCGGGTAGAAGATAGCTTCTATTTAGGGTTGCATTAAAAAAAAACAGAAAAACGAAAAAACAAAATGTATAAAAACTTAACCCAGGATAGGAGTGACCATCTGTTGCATTAAATACGTACTGCAGCGAATTCGTTCGACGATTTTTTTTCCCCCTGAATTCTCATCCTTTTCGCAGCTGAAATTCGCTAGCAAATGTAGACTCCATAACATCAAGGACGCAGCTTAACTTATCCATATACGAAAATAGCTACGAATATATCTGAATAGAATAGAAATTTGCGAAATTTAAAGGTTCGAGCCGTAATTTATTCTGAATAACCATATGAAGTTGTTCCAGCGAACGCGATTTTTTTTCAATGTTTTTTACCAGTTTAGATTGTTGGACGTCTGATGTGGATAGAGGGCGGATGGAGGATTTTCGTTAAACTCCAAAATAATTTATAGGGAAATGTATCCTTGTAAAAGTTTTTTTTTTGCTCTGTTTAATTCTGTGTGAAAAACTTTGTTGAAGATGTTTGACTGGCAGCATGTGCTGTGAAATTAAAAGTGCTCCGACATTTTTTCCCAAACCATATGATTTTCCAAAAGGGAATAGTTGGAATTTTTCAATTTAGAGAATGACAAGAGTCTGTGAAAACATAGACATTAGACAAGTTGACCAGACTTTACGCGAATTAAGGCGGTCTAAGGAATATTTTCAACGATTCAAGACCTCTTTGCAAATAATCATAAAAAAAAACTTAAATTGTGGCATTTATCACTATGATCCACTCGATCAGAACTTTTAATAGACACAAATGGTATACTCAAAATAAATATGTATTTCATTACCGAGTACCATAGCTTCCCTCATATAAACTCTTGAACAACTAGAAGCTCAAGTAAAATCTTCTTCGAACCATCAGATGACACACAATAGGTCGTGTCGGGATTTGAGAAAACAAAAACAAAAACACAATCGATTCATTGCGTGGAAGCTTTGACGTAAGTAATTTTCAAAGTCTATTATGAACAGCAGATATGTGGAAAGCACGCCAAAACACACCATAATCACCTTTTAATCAAACCATCGGCAATAACCAATCACCATCATCATCATCCACTATGTCATCTCCAATTCTATAAGATATAAAAGCTGAATAAGATAGTCAAGCGGGGGCAGTTGAGTGATCGTCGATCAACACACCAGGCAGTGCAGCAGCATATCATACATTGCTTTGATTTTATTTTCTTTAATTTGTACCAAATAAATGAATTTCCTTTTTTAATTAACTGATGGATAGCGGGGTTGTGAGTGAAAATTTTGTTGGTGCACTGTTTCATATTGTTGTAAGGGCATAACACCTACAACAATTTGATTCGGTAAACCAACGTCAGAATTTCCACTTCGCAGCCTTGCTTAGTATCGTCGGTGTTTGTGTTTTCTGTGTTTGTCTGTGATTATGACTAGGGAATTCAGGGTAGACGTAGCCAATATACGCGGGCTAAAAAGTAATCACTTTTCTGCGTACGTCCACGTCTGTAAGTACAGACCAGCTGTTTTGGCACTTAGTGAAACACAGGTAGATCCCCGCCCACACCTCTCAGATCATTCTGATCTGAAGCTACCTGGCTACGAACTAGTGCCATTATTCTTCTCTCACCGCGGTCTCGCCATTTATGTGCGTAGTGATGTAGCTTACCAAACTCCACCACAATGTGATCCATGTTCCAATCCGGAATTCAACTTCATGTGGTTAAAATTCCATCTCCGTAAGCAAATTATACACTACTGCTTTATTTATAGAAGCCCCAATCTGGACAGCAATTCAACCTTTAACGAGTTTGATGCGCTGTCTGACTCCATTCAAAGAATTGTATCCCTGTATCCTCATACTGAAATCGTTATTACGGGCGACTTCAATATACACAATTCTGGGTGGCTTCGACATTCTGGACAGACAACACCCGAAGGACGGTGTGTTGAGATCTTCACTGCGGAAAACAACCTAACGCAGCTTGTAAATGAGCCCACGCGAATACCGGACGTTGATAGTCATACCGCCAACACCCTGGACTTGTTTTTAACTTCTCACCCTGATAAGTACATCATTGATGTGCTCTCCCCTCTAGGTTCGTCGGACCATTGATATGATATGACACAGCTAATTTCTCGTACACCGACCACACAGTTAGAAAAAAAAATCCTAAAAGAACCGTATGGCAATACGAGAAAGCCAACTGGAGCGGTCTTAACAGCTTCTTTAGGAATTTTAACTGGTCATTATGCTTCCTCGATAACGGCGTGGATGCCGCTGCTGATATGATTACAGACACCATTCTCTTTGGAATGAAATCTTTTATTCCTCATCGGATGAAGAGTATCAAACCAAAAGAAAAGGCATGGTACGACTCGAGCTGCAAAGAGGCCGTCAGGGTTAGAGAAATATTTTTTTGGGTCCTACAAGACCAACCCGACAGAGGAAAACCGAAAAAAGTTCAAACGAGCCAGAAATGACTGCAACGTCTTTCTTAAGCGTGTGAAATTCCTATACGACCAAAAACTCAGGCAAAAAATACTGCAATGTCCCAAAGGCAGTAAAAATTGTTGGGCGTTCGTCAAAAACATTAGAAATTCCGCCTCATGCCATGTATGACATGATGATGACCAATTATTTTTCTTTCTTTTGTTCATTCGTTGTTGATCCATGAAGCAATAAAGTTGTTAGTTCTTTTTCAATTGTCACATTCGGGTTAATTTTTTATTCTCTCTAAAAACTATTAGAGCGACATACAAGTATGTTATTCAAATCTTCGTTAATCAAAGCAGCGACTTCGTCTAAGACATCAATATGCGCACTCAAATACAACAGAACGTCATCGTCATACATATGGATCAAAGAGTGATGGATAATTTATTAATGTACAGGGAAAAAAGTATTGGTCCAAGTATTGAGCCTTGGGGAACGCCGCTCGAAATCCTAAGAAAACTTGAAAGCTTATCGTTAGCCACAACACATTGCTGCCTTTCTGTCAGGTATGAATAAATAAGCTTTGCAGATTCTTTGGAGAAGTTATATTTGTTCTGGAGTTTTTGACATAGAAGAACACGGTTCACTGTGTCGAACGCTTTGGAAAAATCTAAAAGAACTAGTAGAGTTAGATACTTATTATCCAAAGACTTCCTGATATCATCTATCACAGACAGCAATGCGGTCTTACAATTGTGTTTGGGGCGAAAACCGGACTGAATACTGCTTAAAAGATTATTTTGGAAGAGATACGTTTGTATTTGCTTCAGAATTACTTTTTCAAACACTTTGGCCGAATCGTAATGTGTCTGTAACCACCATTTGGTTTTTCAGGTATTTTAATTACTTTGGTCTTTTTCCATTGGTTCGGGTATTCAGAAGTTGTGATTATACTGTTGAATATCTGAGTCATATATGGTAAGATGTATGGAAGCATAAGTTTTACAAATCTGGGATCAACTTACAGTTTTGTTTGACTTTATCGGCAGTACTGCTTCGACAACATCTTCATCACTAAAGCATACGAAACCAAAGGATTCGTTGGTGATGTTGGTTTCTGATGGTTCTAATGTATTGCGTCCGGTTTCACCGGGGAAAGATGTTGGCATTTTGACTATCTCAGCATTTAGAAGCTCACAGTCAATATCATCAGGCAGTTTTGGGTTCCCTTTTCCAACACCAAGTTCCTTTAAAGTTTTCCATGTGTTTGTCACCGAACACCTTTGACTTAGTCTATTGCTGTAATAGAGCGTTTTTGCAGCTCTAATGTCCAGCACCACTTTGTTTCGCAGACGACAGTACTCACGATATAACATCTCAAGTTTATACCTCTTCCAATATTTGTAGGCTGTATTACATTGCTGCATCAGCTGTAGGATATCATAACCAAGACAAGGTGGTGATGCTCTGCGAACAATCTTTGTCTTGAACGGGGCATTTTTGTAAAAAATATTCCTGACCTGCTCTTGTAAGAATACTACTTTTTCGTTAACGGATTGCATGTACCGCAAAATGTTCCAGTCACTACTATGTATGTCGTGCAGTAGTTCAAGGTGATTTAAGTTTTTATAGTTTCAAAACTGGTATCTAATCTCCTTACGTTTGTTTTCGAAATTTAAGGTTAGGTAGATCATATCATGCCTTGAAAAACCGGAGACCGAGACCTGATTATAAAGCAGGATCTTACGTACATCGCTGACAAAACAATGATCAATAAGTGAACATGAGTCAACCTGAAAATGAGTAGGACTAGTAGTATTTTTGGAAGTAGGTTCAGCACTTTAAAGGCACATAGAACAGCATGGGAGGCGGTACAAGAGAATTACGAGTACTTAAGAATTGAAATTATCGGCATGCAGTCCACATATCGGTTTGCTCTGTATGCAGTACCTAGAAATATTTTTTCATTCTCGCACACGATATTGACGAAGCAGTGTCCTGCATAGATTTGCAAACCAACTTACATTGTATCCCTTCGCCCACATAAATAGCTGAACCTCCCCCTACACGACCCATTCAGTCAACACGAATCGAGAATCCGTAAACTACAATATGCTATTTCCTAACATGAGAATAGAAAATAAATCAAAATTTAGTTCTTTCCTTATAATCTTTCCTTATAATACGATTTTATTCATTGAATTTAATTATTTATGCAGAAAGCAAATGTATCACTTTCAAGAAAAGGGGCTACCATCTTTATGGCCGATGTAGTCGCCGGATTGTTGGCCTACGACAATTTTTACCAATAAAACTACGATGATGACGGTAACCAGTCTTAAATTTAAAACTGACATTTCCTACGTTTACTGCAGAATTTGATGCAACACTGAAGATTTCGCTCACGACTCATTGCATTTATATTAAATTGTTAACCTTGACATTTGTGTTTTGTGATGACATTTATACAAATTCTCTTAATAGAGTGTAACTAACATCTTTTAAAAGCGTACAATTACAAATAAATGCTTAAATAATCAATTTGAGAGCATTGTGTCTTTTTTTTTTTGAAATCTCGCAATAGAGCTTGAAGCCTTATTTCATGCTTAGTTACAGCAAAAAATTGGAATATAGAACAGACAAGGACATCGTAAATTACGAGAGTTAGTTTTGAAAGAAATATAATTGTAAAGAGATGGGTAATCAACAGAACTAAAGAGCAGTCGACTAATGAAGAGAATGTCAGCTACTTCTCTGCGTTTTTCGAGGGTTTTCAGGTTAAAAAGTTTGAGGCGATTTTTTAGACAGCATGTAGAAAACCTGTCAAGGTCTTCTTGAAGCATAATTTGGAAAACTTAATGTCGTCGGCGTAAATGAATAGGGATCAGTGTGTAATAATCCTCTCAAGATCGCTTATAGTTAAAACGAAAAGAAGGGGATCTAAATGGCTGCCTTGTGGGACACCAGAAGTGGCTTAAAACGGGGTTGAGAAGCCTGACCTAAAGCGCACACTATAATAACAGTTATCCAGATAAGAAGATATCCATTTTAATAATATAGGGTCAAAACTGAGGGAAAACAATTTGAAAAGGATTAATTAATGGGATATTTTATCGAAAGCCTGATCAAAATCTGTAGCAAATAACATCGATTTCATTGCCATTTTCAAGGGCTGAAAGCGCAAATTATACGTTTGTAGTAGTTGATCTACCTTTCAGAAATCCATGCTGACTGGTGATATAAGTAACTTGCACTTGCACTGACATTTCAGAAATGTGAGAAAACTTAGCAATGGGACGGTAGTTAGTTACTTCATTTTTTGATCCCTTTTTGTGGATCGGGGTTATGAAAGATGTCTTCCAAACTTGGGGGAATTTCCCTTGTATAAAGATAGATAAAATAGGGAGGAAAGTGGGAGGGGAAAAATTCGTCATTGAGAATTTTTTAACTGTTCTTCGATAAGAGTAGGGTCAAAAGCTTGAAAGGGAAAGGGGCCAATGGAGAAATTGAGAAAGTACTTAAAATACGAGTACCTATATGGGGTTGGGTACGAAGAAGTTATCTTCGAATGATTGTCTAAAAACGGTTGCAAAATTGTTGAAAATAGTATGTGGATCTATAGATGATATATTATCGAACGACGGAGAGGGGAGATAACCGTTAGATTTTCTTTTGTAATTGAAAAATTTGTAAAAGACTTCGGATTGTTCAACTGCGCAATGTCAAGAAAATGCTGATAGAGTCAGTTATATAGCTGGGTAAATTATTAAAACACCACTAACTTGGATGAACTAGCGTTTGACGCCGTAGAAAAGAATTGGAATTCACTTCAGCAGAGGCAGATTAAAGTCACCAAAGATAAGGATATCGTCGATGGAATCAGTTAAGTCAATAAGTTGGTCAACCGCCTTAACAGCAAGGATATAGGATTCGAAGGGTTGAGCTGGGAGTATGCAGCAACACATATTGTAGAGGGACCAATTGAGAAGCGCTGTATTAACTGAAACAAAGTCAAGATCCGCAGAAGAAAACATAGCCATGAGAGAAGAATTAATGCTATTGTGAATGGCTAATAGGACGCCTCGGCATGGATAATCAACTTTAGGCAGGGCAGGACCATCAGCCGTAGGGAGAGAATGATTGTGTAATCTCGAAAAACATTATAAGAAGATGGGAATAGCTCCTGGCTCTTTATGTCGGGTATCAGATCGGATAACAAGATACCCTCACTCGTTTCGAGAGTAAAATACTTTGACGGGCTTTGGAGAAGAAGATAAAACAACGAACTATACGAGCTAATCAGGAAATTGCGCATCAGTCGTCTGAGATGGCTATGACATGCAGAGCGAATGGACACCAACACTCCGGCTCGCAGAGACTCCGAATATTACCTGTAGAGAAAGACCTCACATTAGGTAGAGTGGAGAAGTAGAATGGGACCTCAGCCCGTCCTGGAGTGAGCAACCTGAGGCAGTTAGCTATGGTCCGAAGAGGCTTGTTAGTTGGAGACCCAGGTTCACCCCGATCTTTAGCGGCGCCTAAATGGGTGAGTAAAATGTATTCTTTCTAAAATCGTCACCTAATACTTACCTTCTTAATCAATCAATTATCAATGAATTCTGTTGGGCATTATAAAGTTGGTTGAGGTTCTCTTCCACATTGCTTTACAAAACCTAGCCATCTCAGCTGTATATTGTATATAAATATATATGTATATTCTGGATCGCGCATTGGCTTGTGAATTTTGCATAATTTTCTCAAGGGAAATATTAAAGAAGTCACATGATAGCGCATGATTTTTATAAGCACTTCTTTCTTAACAATTCACAGTGAGATAACTTTCGATATTAACGGATTACAAGCATTGTGCTTCGTCACTCTTTACAATCTCAGTAGTTTGAGCAGAAATATTAAAATCAAGATGGCTCTGTATAGCTCGTCTCTATAGATGTTGTATATGCGGCCGTGAAATTGAAAAGTGGGTTTTTTGGGTTTCCTAAGATCTGCCCTAGTGTGAATATTTGGTCAATATTGGAGTTATTGAGTCCTAAACCACACTGATAGGGGCCAACCAGGTCGGTAACAAATAGTCATCCAACAAACATGTCGCCAAACCTTGATATTCAAAGTCCAGATTATTCGATCTAACAGCCGATTTGATACGTTTCGAATGTAAACAACAACTATTTGTTGACATTATCCGTTGACTGAATGAGAATAAGATATTTTTAAATAAATATTTGGCAATATAAGGCAACTTTATCATCTTGGCCTCTACTGTAGTCTATCTACGTTAAAGTTGGGGTGGTACTTAGTTCAATAATATAGAAAGTAAATCGTAGAAGTTCTAGTTTTGTGCACTTCAAAATGTTAAGAATTCCCCCGTTAAGGCATCTTTGTTGTGTTCGCACGATTAAAGGAAAAGACCGCCGTTCTTCACAAGCTCAGTTTATTAACTCGTTTGTCATACATAGTAAGTTATACTCCGGATGTATGCAATATCCATTGTACGTATATATGTGAGTATATAGAGAGAGAAAATGGTAAACACTCCACATACTGATATAAGGTCTTAAAAATATTTTTTGAAAATTCCGGCTGCTATGCCTTTAGATTTCATCAAAATCTTAATTTACGAGTTAACACCAGAAATTTTATAAATGTGCCAGCAATTTATACAACACATTTTTCACGGTTATGTAACTTCGACTCGTTTGTTTAATGCAATGCATGTAAATCTTAGATGCGCGAGAGTTTAATAATCGTTATCTAAAAGAAATGCCTAAAATTGGAATAAAAATCTTGACATTTATTATCAGCGAATGCCTTAGGTTACAATATTTTCCAGATGAATGCAAACTAGCTGAGGTAGTCGCAATTCCTAAAGCGGGTAACCCTCCTAATAATCCTGTAAGCTACAGGCCAATTAGTTTACTTAGTAATTTGAGTAAAATCTACGAAAAAATACTTAAAGATAAAATTGTCAAACGTATCGAAGAGCAAAAAATATATCTTGATGCGAAGTTTGGTTTTAGGCGTAATTATGGGACATCTCATCAGGCTCTCAGAATATGCAATCTGATAAAGAGTAATCGTACAATAGGTAAATCAACTGGAATGATTTTGTTGGATATTGAGAAAGCATTTGACTCCGTTTGGCATGATGGGCTTATCTACAAAATGTTAAATAATAACTTTCCTCCATTTCATGGTAGAATTGTTCTAAGTTTTGTGTCAAATCGTCGCTTTAAAGTATTTGTTAATAGTAATGCGTCTGATGTAGTCAATATGTGAGCAGGTATACCCCAAGCCTCAGTGCTTGGTCCTATCCTTTACGATTTTTTTACGTCTGAACCCCCAAGTCTTCCACATTGTGAAATAGCTATTTACGCTGATGATATCGCTATACTCTCCTCGCATGAGTTTGGTCTCAACATAGAGACGATAGCAAAGCTATCTGTCCAAGTGAAAAATAAAACTAAACGTGGAAAAAATCCAAGCTATATTTTTCACCCGAATAAGAAGGCCTTACTTTCTTCCAGCGAATCAGTTCAGAATCAATGGCTACTTAATAGCATAGAAGCCATTTGTTAAGTACCTGTATTTAACAAACACGTTTTAGAAGCAATTAATAAAGTTAAAATAGCCATAGAAATGTTATATCCCTTTATTGATAGGAAATCATAACAACATGATAATTCATAAGACGATTTTCCAATCTATTTTATTGTACGGTTGTATGTATGGTGTGGAGTACGGGTGCTGAGTGCTATATTAGAAAGCTTCAAATATCTCAAAGTAAAGTTTTAAAAATGACGCTTAATTTAGTTTAATGCAAGCTAAATTATATGTTCATGCTAAGATGTAATATTCCCGACAATCTTCTAGTAAATCAACTCAATTTATCGTGACACATACAATACTATTGCTTTGTTTAAACATCGATATGTATTATCATTTCTTATTCATTTATTTGGTTTTGTTTTGTTTTGTTAATTTAATTTATTTAATTGTAAGCAAGCCTCTGTAATATAATAAACATAATGCTTGTCTATTTAATTATCTACCGATTTATTTATATATCTACACGTACGTGCGTCTGAATATTTATTTATTTATATGTTTAATACTTTCTAATTATTTATTTATTTATTTTATTATATATTTTCTTTTTCCTTTGCTTTAATTTGATGTTTTTTTTTCATTTTTTTCCTCAATATATAGTATATAAATAAATTTGTCCATATTTGTTTGTACTTTGAAAATGTAATAGATAATGATTCAGTTGAAAGACAAAAATATGTCGAATCTTTGCAATTATATAATGTAAATTGTGCGACAACATATTGTTATTTCATAAAACAAGACCTATTAGGATGCGAGAGTATTTTTGAATAATGTTAGAGAATGGCTTATCTCTTTTAATCATGCCACAATTGATTTATTTTTTACTCCAAGCACATGATTTAATTTTCTTGCTTTACCTTCATTTCTTTAACTTTGAATTACAGAACTCTTCCCCATCAATAGTTGTTGTTCTTAATACGAGTACTTTTTTTTAATAACGATAAATACACTCGCCTCTTGTCTTAAGCAATAGAATGTATCACACTATTTATTAATTGAAAGCATTTGGCTTCAGTATTTAATATTATAATAGCTAGAAGATTCTGATATGAAACAAAGATTAAAAATTAAAGATTAATGATAAATATATTATAGTTGTATAACGAATGGGCGGTACACTACCGTTCGGGTGACAACTGATACGAAAAATTGATACTGACATTTAAAACAATAATCCGTCGTGAAAGACACGTGGGGACAGATGGACCCTAAAGCTGGCATCAATTCACAGGTGCTCGACCAGAATCTTTAAAATATACAATTTTCACCATAATGCCCCAATAGCTAAAAATAAAAAACAGACGCATTTTTAAAAATTTATTATTTTGAAATTTTTCGCCAGAATTAGAAAAAAACTTTCGCCTTCATCATCATCATATCTTCGCAATTATCATTGTCATTATTTTGCAGAATAGTGGGTGATTTTAATAAATTTAAGGCTTCTCCAAGAAGATGTTGAAGTTTTTTTCACCGGTAGCTTTCGTTTACTTGTAATATATGGATCTGAACTTAACAAGGTTCCCTATAGTTTTTAAAATCCTTGCTTCTTGCTTCTTGTGCTTCCTCACTCAACTGTGAATGAAATATTTATGCAATGTGGGTGACATGATGTACCAGGGGTAATTAGATACAAAGTATCTGGCTGTTTCGTAAGAAAAAGTTCTGAACCGGTTGACATCAATTTCATGGCGACTTGACACAACTATCATAATTGTGTGCATTTTTTTAACCAATTCAATATCTAATTTTGTTATTTCAGCTGAAAGCTCGGCGGATTGAAAAAATCATCTGGCCGTGTTGCCATCATTAGGTGTATGAATGATCAGCCTGCATTTTTCTCTAAATTCCCTCTGAATTCGCGCTTTTTCTGTATTTGATCGTTTCCTCTAGCTTGCCACTTTTTAATTGGTAATTTATAAGACAAATGAAGAAGGCACTCGAAGAAACATATCCACCCATGTAAAACGGAAAGCCCGAACTCTAAAGGTTCTGTTTTTACAGGTAATTTAATCATTTCCTCAATCTGATTCAAGTTCTTAGAAACAGCGCAGCATAAGTAGCATTTTTGCGTCAATGACCATTGTAAAAATTAAGTTGTGACTCACTATAAATAAATATCCAACATTGTTTTAGTACTTACTAACTCTTTAATCTCGGCATTTACTCTATTTTTTTCTGCTCTTGAAATATCTGCTGTCTCTTTACATATTCAATTTTTAAGGGTCGACAGTATCTCGTAGAAGCTGGACGCAGGTTTTGCCATAAAATCTTAGCTCCGTAACTGAGACGGAGTGGAACAAGGCAAGTGATAAAAACTGCCGAATCAGAAGCTTGAAGCCCATGAAAGGCTTGCTTACAGGAGCTATGCCCCGAGCTGCCATCAAAACCCCACTGCATTTTCTAATAAATCAAGAACGGTTTTTTGTGTTTGAAGTAGCCGCTGCACAGTGAGATCAAGCAGAGCTTTTAAAGTTGCTTCAACTAAAATGCTACTTACTTTCATATGTTCCTGTGATGGGTAGCATCCTTTTTTGCATTTTGAACAACTTTATAGGACGGGATTCTCGATTTTTTTTTGTCTTTTGACGTTTCGTTCGCGTATAAGATGACTCAAAAGAAGTAACTGGACGAGCGCGTTTATTTCACTTAAAAAATGCACTTAAAAATGAAATAGATGTTCCAGCCACGTTTTATTTTGCTTTAAAAAACCGATCACTAGTTCTACTGGCTTTAAACCATCGTGGCTTGTATTCAGATTTAAAATGTGATATTCGTTTTAGCGGGTCCTTATTATCAAAATGTTTTGTTCGAGATTTTAGTTGTTCTGTTAGAAAGTCAAACTGCTTTAAATATCCAGAACTTCTAAGCTCTTGTCTGGTAAATAGTGTATTAGAACTTGTTCCTAAATCAGAAAAAAATTAATATAAGTACAGGAAAAGAAAAAAAAGCAGACATTTATTTAAACACAAAACCACACATTAAAAAATATACTATAAAAAAGGGGGCAAGTACGGGCAGACAATTTTAACGATTCCTAAGTGAACAAATTCCACTCTTTAGGATTCAGTAAAAAAAAAATTCAAGACTGACCCGGAACATAATTAATTCAATCGATCTTTGATAGTAAAGGAAAAAAAAATTACTTTTCGCAGTGCCATATAAATTATAATGAAAAATTTCATCGGAAAGCACTATTTCAAAAATAATATTTGCTTGAAGCTTGCTTAATACCTGATGTTGAAGGTTCCATAACAAAAAAAATTGTTTGTGGAATAAAAAGCAGTGAAAAAAATCAAGAAAAATCGATAAAAAGCAAAGCTGAAAGAACACAATTGTTATCACTTTGAACTAATGCCTGCAACTGGTGCATATTTTGTGAGATTTATTAAAGATAAGGGATTTTCTCATCCGAAAATAATAGCGTAAGAACTTTACGTCGCAATTAAATTTTCGGTTCTATGCCGGCTTTGGGTACATTCTGCCCCACAGTGCGACAGCTCAAACTTTTCAAATTAATAAATAACAGGTTTTCATTTTATATTGGTATTGCGGATAACCCTTTTTAAACAACCTAGGATTAAAAGTTACAAATTTAAGAGATTAAAACAATTCTCAAGTCACGTGTTACCTCGGATTCTAGGTATTGTAGAATCGTCTGGGATCGAAACAACTGATTTGTGTATATGTGAGAAGTGAGAAGAAGCAGTTTGTTCTTTAGGTTACCTCACGGTAGTTAGTACGATTTTGAATTGAGTAAACAAACACATTTTCATTTCATTTAAAATACACAAATCTAATAAATTCAATTTATTTTCCAAAAAAGAGGAAACACTTAAAAACTACGTTAACTTGATCTTTCTTATTTCAGCTTTTAGGGCCTATGCGGGCACTCTAAGCTAAAACTAATGTTTATTATATACCTCCCAATGGAATATTAGTGCTAATAAATTCAGTTAAATGAAATGTTAACAAAACAATATTTATGCCTATGTAAAAATAAATGAAGTAAATGATCAATATTTTCCTTTTTTTATTTTATATATATTTTCAAGTTATTTCTTTGTTTGTGTTCTCTTAAGAACTACCATTTTACCAATACTATATAAGCCAATCTATTAGGAAATAAACTGATTAACTTTTCTCTGTAATAATACTACCTCGGAGTTTTCCACCAAAATTCCTTGCGCTGCCGAGCAAAATCCATTATATCACGATTCCCTAGTACTCTATTGAGGCGGAAGCGCTCGGCACTGCCATATGCGGCGTCTCTGTCTCTGTTGAATCGCCCCTCCACATCTGTTCGAGTGACTGAGATGATTTGCGGTGCAGCTGCTCTATCCTTCATAAACGCTTTTTTATCGAGATAGATGAACACTTTTAGAGGAGCAAATCCACTGAGATGCACACTCTTTTAATAATTGCGTTTAGAGTAATAAGCCCCGGATATCAGATCATAAATACGTCATGGAGTCAACTTAGTATTGAAATTGTTCAATCTTTTTATTCTTGCCCTATTGTATAAGACCTCATTAGGATATAATTTTCTGTACTATGACTCTCTCTACACCCGAAGGCAAGGCCTTCCATGCACCTAAATCTTTTCCAATAAACTTACTTTCAAATTAATTCACACAGGACATCCAAATACAAGCATATACCGGATGAGGGCCATGTCGCAAATAATCTTCACAGTCTCATCGGGCTTGCTGCTAAAAAACACTATTTCTGTAAGGGCAAAAGCACCTTTGGCTCTTTGGCCAAAGCGAGTGGTTGTCAATTGTTTCTGGTAACCGTCGACGCCCCACACAAAGATCTTCAACTGCATGGCTTTGTAATATCATTTTATTTTATCGAAGTCATATTCCATAAGTTTATTAATAACTTTTTATACCCGTTCCGTATGCAATCAAGTCTTAGTTGCGGTATGCTGAAGTGATGCCGTTTGTGTTTATTTTGAATAGGGTCGGTGCAGATCGTTATTAGTTTCAAATATTTCAGCACAAATCTTGTTACCACTCTTTACGATGAATTGCCTACTGGTATGTAATAAATGTAAAGTAGTGGTTCAATTATGCCCAGTCTATTCAGCTTGAAGAAGAGTGCCTCTAAGCCATTCAAGTAGGCATCCTCACATTGGTTTTTGGTTTTATTCCATTGGATATTGGATATCAGTTAAGACTCGACATACTTGTATGAGATAGCAACCTCGAATTGATTATACGGAATGCTGGAACACTATTTTTGCCCTCAACCCAGTAAGTCACCTTTTCGAATACTTAGCTGGAATTTTCAATGTGACTTATCAACCTACAATTCGAAGGATTTGACATGTCTTTGTCCCTATTGAGGTTTGGATGCATCAACGCTATCTTCTAATCTTCTGGATAATTGGCAACAAAATTGTTCACCAATTGTCGGAAATGTAGAAGCACAATATTCGATATCTAATCGGTTTCCACTGATTTTTAACTTCTCTGAGATTCAAAAATCGTTCGGTGCTCTTAATGCAAAATGTCATTAAACTTAGTAAAACTTGAGTTCTCTAATTATCAGTTCTGCATTTCATTTCGAATGTTGAAATGCGAACTCGATTCTCCAAGTCCTGGTTCTGGCCAGTAACACCACTTGTCTTATAAACTTCCTGGAAAGTTACTCCAATTACTTCGAACTTCTTTTGCGGATCTTAGATTACAATGAATAGCTTTCTTTGGATCTGTACCTGCTGTCAGAAGTATTGGTGCATTGTCTGCCGTTCGGCCGATCATAAGAAATAAAAAAGGTCGCATGCCTTTTCCACATCAAGTCAATTAAGCCAACTCCGTCACAAAATACTGTTTTTCGATAGAAATAAGGGTCCACTTCAAGTTACTCAGGAACGGTATTAGGGGGCTCCTGTCCCGTTGGACATAGACTGTTGAGCTCCAAAGAAGTATTTGACTTGTGCTTGACTTGACTTTGAGCTTTGTTTTTCCACATCTTGGAATACTTTTTAGAAGGGCCTTTTCCTTACGAGATTCATGTGTGTGCATTATTAAGGCCATTGGATCGTGAAATGTGTCGGGCCCTTATTGAATGGGGTCAAAACTATTTGCAAGATGATCCGGAATTTGGCGGAAATATTGTATTCAGCGAATAAGCAAAATTCCCATATATAGACGGAGAACAACTTCCTAATGGCTCTTCAGACACCACAAAAATGTGCTGTACGAGTATAGCATGGTTTGTAGGCTGTTGGCATCATCGGGCCTTATTTCTTTAAGAATAGTGACTGATATAATAAGATGATCAATGAATAATTGTATTCAAGCCAACATGACAACGATGTGGACGATTTTTGATTGGATTGGAAAACTCTCAGTCACGATGCGCATATCTCAGAAATCATCTTTAAATGATAAATGATAAATAATTATGTTTCAAATAAAAGCATATCTTAGATCACACATTTTACATGTCAACAGCAGTTAAGAAAAATTTGCTGCAAATCTTGTTTAATGCAGCTGTTTAATTTCAGACCAATAACTGGACTGCCTTAATGTCTTTTTGCTTAAACTTTCAGAATCTATTAGGTTACTATCAGGATTTAGTTGCCTATGTTTGCACCTCTGGTTGACATTTGACCGAACTTTGATTTTATCCTTTCTACGGTTGACCTCAACAATTCCAGAGTGAAATTTATTTTACAGGAAATAGAAAAAGAAAAACTTTACGGACATGAATCGCAATTCGCCATTGAAACCATTAACCACTTACAGTTTCGAGTATGTGAAGTTCAGATTTCACTTCTGAATTTCGTTAGAGTTTTGCTTTTTACTGGTTTCTCAGATGCTTTACACTGAAATTCCATTTTACGAAAAAGTTACAATCAACAACGAACCTATTTGAGCACTGAACAAACGGTAAATAGTTTCCAAAGTATTGATTGTATTTTCTGAATGCAATCGTTTAACTTTTTCACATTTAGATACAGGTGAATCGTTACGAATTGTATTTGTAGATTCATCTTCCAAGTATTGGAAAAGTTCCTTTTGCCCAAAAATTCAAGGAGTAGTTCTACGGATGTGTAATGAAGTCCTACGTACTGTTTATTGTTGTGGCGTATCCGTTTCGTACAAACATACATCAATATCATTTCGTTGGATTGGAACAATTTCAACTTTAGATACATACCATGATTCTATAAATTCTATAAATTCTCGTTATATGTTTACACGTTCTATGAAGTTTCGTCAAAATGGGAATTCCGTGTTAAAAGTTTCATTCTTCCGTAAATGTTTTGGAAATTTATCTTTTGTACGAAATTTCGGGTGTCCGAGTTCAGTTGGTGAGTATACCAATAAACTGAGAAATTGTGATGCAGCAGCATGGAGTACTTACATTAACTGTTGATGTGTGAAGTTAGAAAATGAATAAACCGAGGTGGTAAATTTTCTACCATGAAAATTGTATCTTATTACCTGAGAGAAGAGCCATTAAACTGACACTCGTTTCAGCCAATTTCATGACCCTATGTGTAGAGAAATGTTTGTTGACAGTTTTACAGGTCCCTTGAAGTAGCATCATTCGAGATAAATTCAATTTTCAACATATGAGTACCATTGCAAACCTCCATTACAACTGCAGACTTTTATACACGAATCCTTTGGTAGATGTACTCGTATCAGTAAAAGGTTTCCCTTTAACATTCGCTATTGATGTGTGCATACAAGGACAAGAGCTATCATATAGGTATGGGGGACTACTTGAGGACTGTAAAATTGCTAAAGTGCCATCGGTTACCTATTATTGTTATCATGTCGAGGATTGTACTCAATTTTCCACCATGGATGAACGATTTTCTTCTGAAGTGACATTTTGGTATTTTGAATTCAATTTGCGTAGGGTTTTGCCATATGTAAATTAAAAAGGTTTGCAACTCAGAAGGAGAACGTAAGACGGATGATTTCAAGGGAGTGAATCAGCAGTGGCGTCAACAATTAACATTGTAAATTGCTTAAATGAGCTTCATCAACGTTTTTGGAGCTGAAATCAATAAGAACTTTTAACGACTGGTATTGTTTCTGTAATGGATATAGTCGCGGATGAAACCTTACATATCATCGACGAGATGGTCTGACTCCAACATACAAGCTTTTACCATTGTGGCGATGAAAAAGGCCTAATCTCCTAGAGCAAGGCGTAGTCCGAGGGGTTGATTATCCGGCCACTCCAAAACCCTGGAATGACCCACGCAAAAGGAAAATGGGGGATTCTAAAATACACATGCTACAAAGAAAGAAGCAGGTATATTTGGATGCAAATTTTTTTGGCAGCGGCAGAATAGGCGAAAAGTTTTGACCGTTGTGCACGTAAGTAAACATATTGCAATAATCCGCATCAAGGCTAAAATCGACATCATCAACTTAACATCCGGTTGCAAACCGACTTAAGCTCATTCACTTTGCTGAGGAGTGGAATATCGATTAACTAACTCATTTTTTCCCCACCTTAATATTCACTAGTATACCTACTCATCAAACCGTAATATAATTTATCATACTTCGATTATTATATGTCTAAGAGCAAGTTAAACAAGTTAAGCTTACGAAAAAAAATTTCGTTTCTTTAGTATGTAATAGTCAAGGTTTAACCCTTTCGCCCCGTGTGGGACATAAGTAACAATTTAATAGTTTCTGAAAACAAAATGGACAAAAGGTTTGATTTTTATTGTTTTTATATTAATTTTTTTTACACATGAGTCCCTCTAGGGACTCCATTGTCCCATTAGTATCCAAAGAAATTAATTCGAAATTTTTACAGATTGACTGAATCTGACCTGATAGCCATGCTATGTGATTCATATGATTAGGATGATGGAGACTTATCCCCTGACGACTCTGATGATAGCTATGTTCCGGAAAATTAGAACTTGGATGCGTTTGAGGATGATAGTGAGGGCAGTAGTGGGGATGGCATTAAAGAGCCAACAATAAAAAAAACTCACCAACACCTCCACCTCTGATCGAGTATCAGAACTCGATGTATTTTTCAAACTTTTTCCAAAAAGTTTATTTATGTTTATTTCATATTGCAAAAACGAGAGAATAAAAATGATGGATATGAGACACAAAGAAACGGACATGTATGAGATAATGGTGGTCCTAGATTGTGTAATGATCATGTCTTGTAATCGGGTTCCAGCTTTTGCCCATTATTGGTCAAACAATGAATCGTTAGCAAATTGCGCTATAAAATAGCAATTAGCAGATATACGAGTAGGTGCACATTTCTGTTATCCAAATTATATCATAATCTGCCAGATAAGCCTGATAATGCTTCTAAAACTTGTTATATAGATGATCTTTTAAATTGTTTGAAGCAAAAATTTCAATCTACTTGATCAGAAAGTTCAATACAGAGCATAAATGAAGCTATGGCAAAATTCAAAGGTCGTTCAGCTATGAATCAATACCTGCTTCATTTACTCTATGATGTAAATGTATATTCGGGGAAAGAAACAACTAAAATTCAAGACACAGAGTTTACTTTGGGTGAACGTGTCGTTAGACGTCTGGCAAGTACGATGCGATCAATGAATACAACTCTGTGTTTTGATAGATATTTTGCAACTGTAAACTTGATCAACACAGTTCCATTCCCTTGCACTGTTATGGCAAATAGAAAAAATCTACTTAGTTTTGGAACACTAGAAAATAAAGGAGACAGTATTCAAATCTCTAACGAAGTGGGGTCCTTAGCTATGGTCTGGAGAGATGCAAAAAATGTCTTGCTGCTTTCAAACTGCCACTCGAATAACATACAAACGAAAAATGAAAGATGGCTCAAGAATCGATATTCAATGCCCTGAAGATTTTGTTTTTTATAATGAATTAATTTGAGGTGTAGACTTGGCTGACCAAAAAGTATCGACTTATGGCTTGAATCGAAGATCTAAGTGGTGGCGAAAATTTTTTTACAAACTTATGCTGATTGCAGTTGTGAACAGCTGGGTAATATTTCAAAAGCTCAAGCATAAGAAAACTTCTCTACTGTCTTTTCCCAGAAAAACTTCGGAAAACAGCGGTGTGACCAAAAGCGAAGAAGTTGTGGCCAATTTGCCCAACAAGAACAAAGACTTTTTGTACAGCTTGTGAAATTGTTTTTTATTGCACCATTCCTGATTTTTGTGGAATTTTTTATGTAGCCTTTTTTCATACATAAACTTATTTTATAACTTTTATATTGTAGTAGCTTATACCAATAAATTTTAGCATTCTAAAAGTTTGTTCACATTTTTGTTTCAAGAAAAGGTTATTTCAGAGGAATGGGTAAGTGCGCTAAACCAAAGCCTGGTGGAACAATATTGTCCCACCAATAATTATTATTGGGACACATACGAGTACGAGTATGTCCCATTAATTAATTATAAATATTATTTATTTATTTTAAAACTTTTCCCTTTTTATCGATCGATAAATTGATGACAAAAAGTGGATTGTCTTAAATTTTGCAAAAACAAAAAGTGCCGGGGCGAAAGTGTCATATGAACCTACTATTGTTTCTATGCCTTTTAAAAGTGCTGCTATCTTCAAAGCCACCTGTACTTTATCAAATGTTACATGTGCTATAGTTTGTCAATATAGGCTTCAATTTGTGCCTATGCAAATGTTTTTGAACGAATTATATATAAATGTAAGCAATGAGAAAGCGGCTAATCTCATTATAATTGTCGATATTAAAATACAATAAATATTTTTAGTTCCACTACAGCAGCAGATTCTTACGTAACCCTGTTAGCTGACCATGGATAAGTTTTATTTGTTAATAATCAATAAATCATTTCTTAAAGAAATTCAACTGAAACACAAGTTCCGTAGTATGACCTATATACATCCATCCAATTTTGTTTTAAAAAATCGTTATACACATTTATCAAACAAAAAAAATCCAAAAGCAAATTAAGCTCTGTCGTAACAATTACTATGAAAATGGTGAAATGGTGAACTGTATCATTAATAGAAAAACAAAAACGCATACCGAATCGATTTCACTCAAAAATGGCAATACTGATGCAAGTGGTGCAATAGCTGTTTCGAATGTATTTAATGATTACTCTGCCTCCATAGTGTCAGATATCTAGACACTTCTTCTTCCTTTTTATCATGTAGCTTTTGTTTTCAACATAAAATATACAAAATACAGTGGCCAATAATAGCATCGTTTTTATACCCATCTCGGGTCTTGACTTATTAAAAACGATTAATCCACTGAAGAATTCGAACTCATGTGTCGACGATATTCGATATTTCGAATTCCATTTTAAAAAGTATAGCTACGTGGTTTATATTCTGGTTCTGGTTCTGGTGATTATTAAAACAAGCTATTTTTATTCCCATTTTTAAAAAGGGCGAAAAGAAGGTCAAATTAATCACAGACTGGTTTCTTTGCTTCCGTCTATATCAAAAATATATGAAATTTCTTGGAAAGATCAAGTTCTTTAGCAAAAACCAATTTGGTTTCAGGGAAAACCATTGCACTGAAGATGCTCTTTTTGGACATCAAATATATCTACAAGGGACTCGATGACAAGAAATGCTGCGCCTGACTTTTTGTAGATATTACTAAATTCTTTGATGCAATAGATCACAAAGTTCTATCAGATAAGTTGTATTGTGTTTGTTTTCGCGGCCTTATGCTAAATTGGTTTAGTTTATGTCTTATCTTAAAAACAGGTCAGAAAAAGATAAAATTAATGGAAGTCTTGAGGGATTATTGAAGATTATTAACCACGGTGTCCCTCAAGGTTCCGTCCTTAGTCCAATATATTTTTTTAATTTATGTTAACTCAATCTTTAGTATTCCATTTATCGTTAAGATTAAAGCTTTTGATGATGACTTTGCGTATGACTCAGTAAATCTTTTAAACCTAGTTGCTGAAATTAACCATGATGCTCATCTGCTACGACTATGGTTTGCACAATACTCGTATAAATTTATAAATTAATAATAAGCATTAAACCAAAGCTTTTGTACTTTAGCCTTAGCCCTAAACAGTCTACGGATACTAAATTTCTATTTCATATAACTGGCTGCCGTAAATTCAGCCTGCTCAACTGCAGCTGCGTTACATCTTATAAAGAAAAAAACAATAAAAAAAATACCTGTGAACCTGCCTGTGAAACTAACTGCTTTCAAATTGAAGTTGCAAAAAACTATAAATACTTAGGCGTAGTAATCGATCACAATTTGAGTTAGTCGGATCGAGTTTCTATGTTAAAGAAATATCTAATATCATAGCTTTCATCGGCTTCACCATTAAAGGGTCTTTCAAAAGTGGCTCCTGGATGTCAGTGGTGAATAATTTCTGAATTTTACGTTCTTTTTATATCATCTTTGACATTTGTGAAGCAGACATATGTACAATTTTAACCACGGTTAGTTACATTCTAGACCAACTCACTAAAGTTATTCAAACTCATCGATCTTTAAATAATCATCCAAATGAGTCAACAATTCAAAGATTAGTGAAAAAAAATGTGAAGAAACTGATTCTGTCGAGAATAGAAAAAGGTCTAGTAGACCAAAAAACGGACGGTCTACTGAGAACATTGCTGCTGTAGCATAAAGTATCGCTGCTTCAAAGATGCAAATGAAAGAGTTGTTACTGTCAATACTATGGACAAATGATTGAAGATTTCTTCTGGCCTTAAATTGAAGAAATAGACACAGACGATATTTATTCTCCACAGAATGGAGCTACAAGTCACACAACACGTGTAAAAATTGAGCTATTGGGGTCTAAGTCTCCAGGTCAATATTTTCACGTAATGATGGCATAAATTTGCCACCATATCATGCGATTTAACACCATTAGAATACTTTCTTTGGAGTTTTTTTTGAAAAGTAAAGTCTATAAGCCAACAACAAATGCTGAAAGCTGAAAAACAATATTCGGGTCGAAATTGTTGAACTTAATGCAATAATGTATGAGCGAGTCCTTGAATATTTTGATGTTCCTATGAGAACCTGTAGTCATTCTCATGGTAAACATTTAAATGATTTTATTTTTCACACATAATTATTAAGAGCCATATTTTTACAAAAAGAAAAACACCAGAAAGAATCTGCGTACTTAGATGTTTTATTTACAAAAAAAAAATCATCTAGGCGCGACTCTTAAAAAACCCTTTGTCAGTGTTCTGAAAAAGATTTATGATGGCATCTTCCATTCCAGATTACAATAGGGTATAACTTTCTGGGGTGGTACTTCCACTTATAAAATACAAAATACAATAACTCATCAAGTTAAAAAATACGCGATCCAGAAATTATGCTTTTCTTTTCGCCTAGCAAACACCTTTCTGCTTTTCAATATATACAATCAGTGCCATCGATACCCAAAATCATTCAGAAATGCCTCAAAAAACATAGCTTACCTACGAAGAAAGAGTTAAAAATATCGGCTGTTTCCGAGAAGAAAATACAGCGATCGCCAAAGTGGAGAGGTACTCCAGACACAACTTTCGGGATTCTTTACAAAATAGAACGTGTCAAGTCAAATTGATGTGAATGGAGACTTGTAGAAATGTGCAGGGGAGTTTAATAATAGAGTCACAACTGCTGCTGGTGATATGTAGAAACTATTTCTACAGACTGTTTAATGGAACACATCATTACACTTGGATGAAGAAAGCCACGATATTCTACCACCCGACCAAAATAAAGAAGAGAAAACAATATTATACTTAAGTATTTATAACAAACCATCGGACCGGACCCGTCTTTTGTCTAGGAAACTTGGTAAAGTGTACTCATATATTCAGTTATTTCCACTATACAATCGCAAGAAAATATGCCGGATGAATGAAACTTCAGTATAGTATATGTATTATAGTACAGTATAGCTTTACCAATCCACAGAAATTGTACCTGTAAACTGTACAAAGTATTTGAGCAGCAGCTTCCTTAACTTCTCGTAAAAATTTTGTCTGATGTAATGCGTAAGCACCTTAAGCCATTTATTAACGATCAGGTAGGCCCATACCAACCAAGGTCCAAGAGAAACCCTACAAGTCCAGATCGATACATACCATGTCTTCTTCGATTTTTATTTCGCATATGACAGGATCAATAGAAACGAGTTTTAGAGAGGCATGTATAGTTTAAGGATCCCCGCCACACTTAGATTGTACAGAATGATGGGATGCACCAATCCTCTAATCTCAAAAAGTGCGTTATATGGCTTTTTAACAGCATTCTTAATAAAATTGTGCGGAACTCACAAGCCAACACTATAGGCACTTGCATACATAATGGCATTGATATTATTTATCACAGATATCATTTATGGCAATAAGAAGCGACTCAGAACATCTACCAATTGGACAGAACGTCACCTTGACTAGATTGCTAGCTCTGATAATGACATCTACTCAGAATTCAAACGAAAATGTTCACTTGCCAATTGTTATTTCCTTGACCTTGAGTAATAAACCTTTGCAAAGCAACACTAAGTAGAATCTATATAAGACCCTTAGCGTCTCAGACCCGCTCTATAGTGCAGATGCATGGATTTTATCGAAAACGGATGAAGTTATCTTTAATCGATTTGAACCCAAGATTTTTCGAGTTGGTTTCGGTCCCGTTTATGTTGACTGGCTCTACAGCGATATTGACTTTTCAAAAATAAGCGCATTAGTTAACGCCTTAGGTGGTACTAATGAGTGGGATGGAACTTCAATTTGGAGCAACAGGACGCAGTTGGTCAAATACCGCCCAATTGGGAAGGTGTTGAAACCCAAATCTGTTCCGCACTTTAGCTTTATCTAAAGTGGAAATAAGTGAATAAATGTTGCGGATTCTGTGTCCGGTATGGTTAGTTAGCCAGTTAAAGGTGGTTGATTGGATTTTTTCCCCGGCTTTAACAAAAGGCGCTGACGCTCCAACTTAAGGCAATCGAATAACATGATCGCTACCAAAATATCGCAAGCCCAAGGATTAGTTATAATCATCCAAGAAATTAGTTAACATCATCCAAAATTCTACATATGTATTTGTATAGCAGAGAAATTCGTGATATACCTATAAAGCTGAAGTTTTAGGTACGACTATGATTAGAAAACATCGTCACTATTTAAATTGACAATAAATTAATAATTCCCAGCTCTGAGTAATCTGAGGATCTTGTACGAACAATTAACAACTATTTGTATGGAAACAACATCAGCCAGCAGGACAACGTCCTTCGTTTTGAGTTGAATGACCTAAAGCCTTGATAATAGCATTTAGGCTCGAGAAGATTAACGCGTCGTTATTATAGATGATGATAATGATGCCTCATGGAGCCTTTGGGTTAACTAAGCTGTCCCTAAGAATCGAATCATCGGGTTCGATCTTAGATGGACGGGCAGTAATCTTGTTTCTACGTATGCACTACATATTTTATTGGTCGATTATAGCGCTGCTTTGCAAATATGTTTTGCATTTGGCTCATTAAGTTCATTTCAGAATCATGTGTTATTATATGAGGTCAAGGCTATATTGTCGGCTGCTAAGAGATCTGGCCACCTTGAAAATCTTGCCTCTACCCCATACAAGTGTCGATCTCTTGGATAATTATTACCAAGTCTAACAGCCAACATCTTCGCCTCTGACATTTGATATATTATAGACGAGTGTGGCTATAGATGACTATAAGGCGTTTTATTTTTATTTGTTGCTGTAGTAAATCCTTATTTATGCAGGTTAAAATGACAATTGCGTCCTCGACCAGTAGCATAATACTAGCCTACGCCGTCAGGAGGCCAGAAGATGTTCAGAAAATGAGGCAAGCCAACTAATAGCCTTGGATAACAACGGATTCACAATTGATGACCCTGGCAAACGATTAAAGGTCAACGATCATCGGATCAGCATGTGAATCAGATCCTTAGAAAACCGCGGGCAGCCGAATAACTATCGGAGATGTTCGACTGCTACAAAGTAGACGTAATTGCCATCCCAGAATTGGGAGGAGTCCGATGACGCTAACATCGAGAGCAGAAAATCAGTCAGAGAGCCCGTCTCTGATGTGTTGGGTTTCAAATGGGTAGCAGGTATATGGGTACACCTCAGCAAGGTAGATTCTCGACGACCTAAGTTTGAAACTTGCTTATGTTACTAAAGTGGAAATATAATAAGTAGAACAAAGGTAAAGGACATAATTAGGTGAAAATGATACGATTGGTTGCTTACTTTTCCTTTCAGGACTCACTTAAGGGACACTTCTCTGCGCCTGCAAGGTAAACAAATTATTACATAAGATTATATGGATTAGTAAAGATAGTTCACATTATCGTTTTCATCTTTAACATACTTTTCGTTTATGAACATACGTGCATATGTTGTGTTTATACATGCATATACATAAGTTAATGGGTTTTGTAAGGGAATACAAACCTTCTCCCAGTCAGTTTAAAGCCAGCAATTTGAAATTCAGGAAATAGGAATCCATTCGTACGATGTCCGAAACGTGTTAAGCTTGTGTCCGGTTTATGAAAATGTTTGATCACTCCATTACAGTAGAACACATGTATATACATACGAGTATAAACGGGTATGTATATGGATATGAAAGTTATTTTCCTTCATCACCATTGTTCCTAAACAACATTCAGATGGTTGCCCTTAGCTTTGTCTTTGTTGTATAACAAGGAAACCACCACACGTCATGGAAGTTTACACTAAGAATTCGCAAGGATTTCTCATGCATGTGAAATTTTTCCATCAAATCCTTCCCCCAACTGCATGCAGGGATAATACATTTTTTCCTTGGTTTGTTTTACTTCCTTGAACAAGTGAATTCTCTTTGACGAAAGGAGCTCACAAATAAGTAGATATGGATAACATACATAAGTATACACATACATATACATATGTTAATACAGGGATAAAGAACATCAAGGACTCAATCGGTTGCTACTCGTACACACCACCACTGGTATGTATATGTATAGATACAAGTAAGGAACAAACAAATCTGACGACAGCATCAATTGGTTCTATGATAGGATAACATCTTCCTTTTCTGCATGATGCATCCTTGCATGAAGTTTTCCACAGACCAAGCTAAATACTCCCAAGACGGAAACGCAATTTATCTTCTCGAATGTGGAATTAGCCTTAAGTTTTTATCCTGTTTCATATCCGTTTACAAATACTCGCACAAAATCGAATGGCTTCCATGGGCTACGTATCATCCTTTTGTCCGTGTTTAGATTGGATGTAACCCAAAATTTGTAAATTGTTTTTACCCTAACGCTCAGACACTGGTCGAACGTCAATGCTCGTCACTTGAGATTCTATAGTGCAATTCCCAAGTGATGAAGTTCCATTCCTTAGGTTAGGAGTCTAGTTGCATTCACTTGCTGTAGTTATTAAACCTCAATTCTCGAAAGTGATTTGACGGAGTGACTGTCAGTCGTATAAATGTACATGCTCGCATATCTTTCGTTCAAGGATAACCAAACATTTGTACGAGTATATTTGGTTCTGGATAATTGCCTTTGCACAAGATAAATGTGAAGGATGTGCTTTGTAAAATACGAATATCTACGAGTATGTGGTCGTATGCTGTGGGAGTTCACTGAAGGCAACACATTTCAAAAATACAAACTGGATTCGGAGGAACTATCTTCCAAATGAAGTTGAGCTAGTTATCGCCTAGGAGTTAGTTTGATTGATATCACTTTTCTGTTTTTCTGAAAAGTTTTGCGGTCCAATTCAACGTGACCTTTGATAAAAAGTTAATTTTGACTGTGCGTAGTTCTGAGGGATGTTTTCTCCTTGGTTTACAAGTTCGTACTGATTTCGATAAATTCTTATTGGTCACACTTAAAGATAAGTTTTTATATTTAAATTTCGAATCGAGATGAGAATAGTTAGAAAATACCTGTATGTAACTCCATTCCCTAGGAGGGAAGATGTGTGATGACGAAGGACAAACATGCTCGTACAATTTAAAGTGATTGACTGCATAGTGTTATGCTTCAGAAGAGTTCTAGATCTTGAAATCCGCAATCCATCTCAACCGAGAAGTCTTAATACTAAAAGTTTCGGAAAGGTTTGCGACGTCCTTGTGGGTTCATTGCTCACGCTAAATCATATCAAAATGGCTCGCAGTACACCAAGTTGTACCAAATAAAAGATTCACTAACGTACATGGAATAAAGAGACGCCTGAGCCCACGTTCAATACAGCTGTAAGAATCGAATACCGAATTTCTGAATTTCCCTCTAAGCTGAATCATTAGAGCTGATCATTAGGAACTTGCATGAACCCATCTGTAAGAATAACAACCATCTATTGTTAGAGTGTCAGGTAAGCTAGTACGGCGTATGCATAATTAAGTATAGTAAAGTCCTACAAAGTCGAGGCAAGTTTAAGTATATCTGTGAAATTAAGCCGGTAAAAATAAACCCTACTCTCTAATCTGTTTTCTTATATATAGAACATTTTCAAGACACGATCATTATTGATCCCTTGCATCATAATAGTTCTGTATGCAAAAGCTTATAGTGATTAAGACAAACCTAGTTTTGCCATGAACTTCAGATCGAAGAGCATTAAGAGATAGGGGTCTAGCTAAATGAATTTCAGTTCATCGGTTAAAACGGCTAGGACATACGAAGAGTATTTTTGTATTTTTAAATCAACGTCGTGCCAAGTGATAATGCAATTTAGAATATTTCATTCTTAATGGTATACCCTTTTCCTTAGCTGCCATGTCACGATAAAGAGGCTAGAGTAAAAGATGCTGTAATTCTCAAAAGCATCCAAGTGAGATGTCGAACTATGTAAGCGCCAAACACTTCCAGACTACACGTTAAATGGAAGTAACCCCAGTGAATTTTGCTCCAATAACGATAATTTCCTCGTGGCTTTTTTGACGAAGATAGCAATATGGATTCTGGAGGTTTCAAACATACTAAATCTTTCATCATCTTGAAATCTTCATCAATCTTTCAATTCTGATGACATATAAGACTTTTTCCACCACACGGTAGAATGGGCTGGAATGATGGAAAGGTACAGAGAGGATGAGACTGTTTCGGTTAAACTCTGTCAAAATGTCAAAATAGACAGGCTGTTTATCAGAATGCTACTTCTAAAGACTCGTCTCCGAAATCTAAAAAGTACAAGCGGTGTCCCGAATAGTGACAAAGGGGTAGTTAAAATGCATAGTAAAACTAACTAGTAAATATTAAATTGAGACGAAAAGTGCCGTCGAAGGCGTCACTCCTCCTGTGATGTCAGGACAAGATGGACGGAAGTGACATCTACCGAAATCGATCACGTACATTATCTATTTTCATTTTAAGCAGGGCCATGAGGAAGGAAGCCTCTGGCACTCCCTCTGTCGGTGGATTTTGCAATGGACGATCCCTATATGAAAGCGCTTCTGCAATCAACAAATAAAGTGCAACCAACGCTACGGGTAACACGATGACCGGATGAAACCGGGGTCACAACCAGCAAAGACCGTAGTTCTGATAGACGAAACACGATTCATGCGATCAAATACTCCGTAAAAAACAATCCTAGTGGTGTCTTTCTTTGCGCACAAAGTCTTGCTGAATCCGGGTGATCGGAATTTAGGTTGTACGGGAAAATCCCGAAGAGCAAAAGGGGACATAGCTATCTCCTCTCTGAGGACTCGAATTGGGGTGGCTGGCACCACAGTGTTCAAATAGTCACTGTGTTGATCAAATGTGGAAGCTTGAACTAAAAAAGGATGTAGACTGGTCTTCACGGAAGGCTCCAAATCCGACCTAGCATGAGAAGCTCGTGTCTTTTCAGAGGACAATAACATTGGATTTCATTCTTCGTTAAACAAGTTGACGTCTGTGTTCCCAGCGGAGTTACATATACGCAAATCGGATGTCAATTTCTTCGTACCGCTTATCACGTAGTCTCCGTAATGGTGGCTACATATTGTAATTTTTTTTTTCAACTGATTTAAAGGATCCGGTTTATTGGTGTGTATAAGACGTCCTTACAGGAAAAATTGAGTGGGGCCAAATCAGGCCTACGTGGAGGGCAATGACCTTTGATAAAAAGTTGCAGACTATACAATGTCTGATGAATGGAATTTCAGCATCGTTTGCCCGATCGACAAGTATACCTTCAAAATTTCGAAAAATATAGAGGCATCAATCTCATTCGTCTCAATCAGCTCGCGATTAGGCAGGTTATGTCAACAACTAACCAAGTGTTTACACTACGGTAGATCCTAGAAGAAACTGAAGAGGTCCATGTTGATACACACCAGCTCTTCATTGATATAAAGACCGCAGCCAACATTGACTCGGATCACCATCTTGTTGTAGCCCAAGTGCAAATGCGGATCTCCAAAGCGCCACAAAGCGTGAGAACATATAATGTAAAAAAGCTCAGACCGCCAGAATTTTCGCCAAACCCTTATCCCAAACCTCTCAACAAATCTATGCTGAAGACCAAGTTGCCAAAGTGTCGCCAGAGACGAAGCAACTGGTATGCTGGGTATGAAGGGACGCGAAGACCATCGGCTTCACCAGATGAAGAAAAAAGAACACGAGAAGCGCGTGATCTAAGGTATTGAGAGGTCAAACTCCATGAATAACGTACGGAAGTTTTATTGTATGTAAAAAGAACGTCTCGAGACAAGAAGACCCGTACAGAAACCAGTAGAGATGAAGAAGAAAACCTTGAAGTAGAATCACAGTCGTTGCAGACTGTATAACGGCAAAGAAACCAGACGGAATAGGCCATTCAACTTAGATGATAATAAACTTCCGTCCACCTGACCAAAACGAAGTATGGATAGTAATATATATCTAAGCCAAAATATAACAAATCATCTGGACCTGACGGCTTACTAGCCGAAGTATTCAAAGCTGCTGGAAATAACTTTGTGGAGAGCATGCATCAACTCCTTCCCAGATCTGATCAGAAGAGTGTATGCCGCACCGTTTGTTCTATAAACAAAAAAGGAGATCCCCTCAACTAGGCCAACTATACAGATATAAGTCTTCTCAACATTGCATACATTGTGCGGAACTCACAGGCGATCATCGGAGGTACAATCTTTCAAAAGTCTGTGCAACTGATAACATACGCCAGTGATATCTGTCACCGGTGCGTTCGCTAGTATTGAAACGAAAGCTGCTAAAATTGGTTTAGCGGTAAATGAGGGCAAAACAAAGAGTATGCTATCAACTTGGAAGGACATACAACACCGAAGAATTGGACTGAATGTCACAATCGATAGCTATAAAATGGAAGTAGTAGAGGACTTTGTCTTCCTTGGCTGTACTATAAATTCTGCCAACTAAACCTCAGGCTCTATCCCGAAGAACTAAGGAGTCTCTATATAAGACCTTGATTATCCCAGTCCTACTTTATGGTGCTGACGGTGCTGACGGTGCTGACGGTGCTGGACTCTATCTAAAGCGGATGAAAATAGCCTCAGTGGTTTCGAGAGAGAAATACTTTGAAATATATTCGGTCACGTTTGCGTTCATGGGCTTTGGAGGAGAAGATTCAATGACGAACTATATGAGCTGTACAGCGACATCGACTTAGTCAGAAAACTGCTACAGGTAGAGCGAAATGATGATTTTTACTTTTTTTTTATTAAATATAAGTTAAACTCACAAACTAAGTAGCGTCTTTCGTTAATGATCTGTTCAGAATCAGAAAATATACGCTCACAAGGAATGGAAGAAGCGACAATACAACATTTTTTTACCATTAAGGAGTAAACATGATGGTATACTTTTTTATGCTCTTCCCACCAAAGTAAAGGATCCATTTTCTAGTTTAAATTTTCTTCAGCAAGATAATCATCTAGCTCTTTAATTGAAGCTTCAGCCTTATTAACAGGTTTCCGAATTGATTTTATCACCTCGTCAAATGAATCCCAAGTACGTGTTTCCTTTGCTGTGGATTCAATGAAACCACTTGAACCTGCCGTCGCTTCTTTTTCTGTTTCAGTTTCTTCTATATTGACATAAATACCACTTATTTTGTCTCAGTCTTCAACTGCGGTTTTGCAGGCTAATGGATCTTTGAATGTGTTTTCTTTGAAGCGTGGGCCCAATAGTGTACATTCGGCGTACAAATAGTTCTTCTCTACATCTTCGAATCGCACTTTCATTTTAGATTTCAAGACTGAAAGTAATTCAGCTACCTTGTAACTTTTTGGATAACATTTTCCAAGAAAATCTTTCAGCAGATTGTTGAACACTATTATCTTTGATAATGTCACATTCTTTTCCGCACTTACTCATATTTCTTTGGTTATTTCGTAAAATGGCTTGAGGATTGGCAACGTTTCCTGAATAACAACCCAGTCACTAGAACTCAGTGATAAATCACTTCTTAGTATTGGAATCATCATTTATTGTTTAAATACGTTCAATTTCAGTTGTGGAAGGCTCATTTGTTTTTGTGCATCTTTAAGCTTATTTTGCGCTTGTAAACTTCATTTAAAATATTCAACGATTGATTTTACTTTCGATAAGGGATCAGCTATTTCTGTTGTGGCTTTTTGAACCACTAAATTTAAATAATGAGCGAAACACCCTATCGATTCCCATCCACCTAGGTTAACAGCGGAGAGAATGTTAGAAGCGTTATCACTCACAATAGCAGACAATTTATTTGAAATGTTCCATTCCATAACTACCATTTTCAGTAATTTGCACAAATTGATAGCCGTATGTCTCTGCTTGCATTCATTGCATGAGATTAAATATGAGCATAGCTTTGTGGTTGACTCAACAAAATGAGCAGTTACGGCAATGTAACTCACATTTATCCTTAAAGTCCAAGTATCTGTTGATAGGCAAACTGCTGGTGCAGTGCATAATTTTTGCTTTATTTCAATCTCAAGTTCATTATAAATTGTTGGTAATAGATTCTGAGAAACCGTTTTTCTTGTTGGTAGTTGATAACCCGGGCAATTTTTATACAAGTTCTATAGCTTTTTTAAATTCCGGTTCATCTACAATTCGTAGAGCGTGGTGCCCTTTCGAAATCATTTTGAGAACTTGCCTGCCAATTTTTTCTACTTTACGAATTGGTGGTGGCCTACGAAAATGCTACAAAGTCGTTTCTTTTTTTGTTGGGGTTGAGCTTGAAATGTGGTTGAAGTAGAAGGAATACACACTACATCAGGTTGAGCAACTTGAGTAGATGACACTGCCAAACCAAGATCTTCATTATTAGGCGTTTCATTTTGTCGTTCAATTGGTATTTGCGTAAATGGATGCTTTGCTTTCGATATGTCGATAGAGGTTCATAATTGATCCTCCAGATATATGGTACTTAAAAGTTGAGCACAATACTAACATTTAGTCTTATTTTCAATTTTATCACTGAAATGCATCCATATTCTACTATTTTTTTTTTAATTTTGGCAGTTTTAAAGTACGCCATTAGAAACCACTGTAAGCATTAAAAAACACATAACTATATTAAAACTATGTAAATAGCTTAATTTTCATTAGCCTTAACACTTAAAACACCAAACCTCAAAACCACTAGAACATTATCATAAAGCGCTTCATAACGTATAACATACAAACTACTCAAACTGCTTTCTTTTCATTTTTTAGATTTTGATTTTTTAAATAAATCCTTGAGGCATGGTATTTTAATAGATAAGATAATCAAGTGGATTCGGATTAAAATGAGAACAAACTTACTTCAAAGGATGAAAGAACCTTCTTGCTTTGCTAAATTTGGATAAAACCTATACTTCCAAGAACACTTTATACACTTTATATATTTAAATTAAATTATTTTTAAAATAAAATATTTAAAAAAATTATTTCAGTACGATCAGTGGAAGACTGACCGAAATTCCTTATTGTCAAATCCAAACTTATAACAATTCTAGTTATCTACATCAATTTATAATATTTTATTCAGGTCATTGCCCAGTTGCAGATGCATTGTCAGCAGCTTCGTATTCGAATGTAAGGTGTTGTATAAGGACGTATGATTGCGTTCACTTGTTAACGTGGGAAAATCATGATAATGCGGAATTTCAGCGCTCACCAAATCTCTTTATCAGTAGTTTCATGAACGAATTACACTTTTTTTCTTTCTATCATCATGCTTCCAACACACGCACACAGTGAACGAATGAGCTATGTGGCTGTATCATTGCTGCCGGGAGCCAGGATGTATTGTTATGAACTATGTAAATGGTTTTCCAATAGGGACTTGACAACTTTACATTTAATTTGTGAACGCACTCTTTGACTAATCATCAAAATGTCACTGTCAATTTATTCAGTAAACTCAACATTTTCATCATGGTAAAGTACACGAACGAGCAACGTCTGCAAATTATAAAAATTTTCTACCGAAATTCGGAGTCGGTGACTGCAACTTTAAAAGCGTTAACTCCAATTTTCGGTCGTAATTCTCGCCCTAGTAGACAGGCAATAATAAGATTAGTGCAACAATTTGAGTCTATATATTCGTTGTGTGATGTTGCCGTGTCAGTGAGACAACGGGTTGGTCGAAATGTCGAAAATATCCCTGCCGTTCAGGCGTCCGTACCAAACGATCCAAATCAGTCAATTCCACGACGTTCTCAAGAATTGGACATCGCTCAGACCTTGGTTTACACCCATACAAGATCAAGCTGACTCAAGAATTGAAGCCGATGAACCATTTGAAGCGACGTACGTTCTCCGATTGATGAATTTCATCGCAAAATCATCTTCAGTGACGAAGCTCATTTTTGGCTCAATGGGTTCGTCAATGAGCAAAATATGCATTATTGGTTGGGTGAAAATCCACATGTGCTTCATGAATCACCACTTCATCCACTGTTTGGTGCGGTTTGCATGCCGGCGGCGTTATTGGGCCATATTTTTTCGTCGCCGATAACGATCGTCACGTTACTGTGAATGGTCAGCGTTATCGCGCCATGATCATTGATTATTTTTGGCCCGAATTGGAAGATATGGACTTGGACGACATGTGGTTTCAAAAGGATGATGCCACAAGCCACACAGCACACGCTACAATCGATTTATTGAAGAGTAAGTATGGTGAGCGTGTTATCTGAAGAAATAGGCCAGTCGATTGGCCGCCTCGTTCGTGCGATTTAACGCCGGTTGACTATTTTCTGTAGGGCTATGTTAAGACATTGCTTTATGCCAACACGCCGACGACGTTGGAAGAGCTCAGAGCCAACATTGAACGCGAAATAGTGGCCGTTTCGGCTGAAATGTGTGGCCGAGTAGTTGAAAATTGGGTCCAACGAATCGACCGCTGCAAACGTGCCCATATGAACGAAGTCGAATTCCATTCATAAATGTTTTGATTGTACTTCAAGCCGATAATAAAGTTTTTGAAATATCTCAAATGGTTTGCGTTTTATTTAAAAAAAAGTTGTCAAGTCCTTATTGGAAAACCCTATAGTTCGTTCGTTCAATTAACCGACATAGGTTAGTTAGTTCGTTCGTTCGCGAACTACACAGGCCTATTGCCAATCTCTAGGCTAAGAAGACGGTTGAATAATATGACCTTATTAAGAAACACTAAGAAAGGTCTAAATAAGATCTATATCATTCCAAGTCTGCTCTATGGCAGGGACGAAGAGCGAAAGCGGCTGAAGATATTCTTGGCCGAATTCTTCGAACGAACGATAGTTTTGTTTGCGTTAACGGGGTTTGGGGGATAAGGTATAACACCTAGGACATGTATTGTATACGAGTAGCATATGAATATCAACAATTGGGGCTGATGAGGAGATAATGCGGTAGAAGAAAACCTCGCTTAGTTAGAACGCATAAGTGGAATGGAACTTCAACCGTCTCGGAGTGCGTTACTAGAGTTAATTAGACAAGTCTGCGCTAATTTTAGAGGTATATTTGCTTATTGGTAAGTAAGTACACCAACGCAATAGATAACTGATTTGACGACCTTAGAGAAACGAATTTTTTCCAATTTGTTAAGGATTCAGGTACGCTATTGAACACATTATCACAAAATCGTAAAAGCAAATTCCTTGATGCATCATTTCTGCGACCTAGCATAAGAAAATGAGATGCTTTAATACTATTTAGTGCAATGACTATGAGTGCAATCCAGAAGGACAGTAATGAAATTGATCTGCCTATTTAATGGGTGAATAAGCAGGAGGGCTCTTAAAAATATTACTTCGAAGTGCTTATACTACTCGTATGTATAAAGTTCCAAAAATTTACATTGCATTACCTTAATATTGTAGTATAAATGGAACTGATTTTAAAATGTTTGAAAGTAAAATGAAATTTAAATTAAAGTTCATTTGTCTGCCCTCAGAATTCCAAATAAAAAAATATACATCAAAAGTAAATTTGCGAAAGAAAAATTCTTTAAATTTATTTTGATTCATGAATTGCTTTCGATTGGTAATGCAAACTAAACCACGAATTGCACATAAATGGACTCACCCCAACGTCAAGGACATTTTAACTCGTCTTCATCCTTCTGCATGAGGCATTAAGCAATTGACGACGAACTTCAATGAACGGTTTGGCAACGAGCCAATGCCAATTCTTATTCTTACAGCGAAGGCAGTGGAAAATGTTTCAAACCCAATTCATTTAATACCAAGGGAAGAAAAATAAGACTCCAATACGCATTGTGACAGTGGTCCATGTCTTGGAGTATACCTACAGCCACTATAATTGGACATTTTCATCAATCTGAATTCATTATGATCCTAATATTCGTAGAGGATTATGTTGTGTTGGCCCTTGCCAATTGTTTATTGGAAGCGGGCAGACGTTTACTCTTGATTTGAATTTTAAAGAAAGACAGAATTGTATGTTTAAACATTTAGAATACATTTAACTTTTTGAACCAAGAACTAAAATCCTTAAAGTGAGAATAAGAAAAGTGTAAACTTTAAGAACAAAGGCTTTTACGTCAGTCCCGTAAAAAACTAAAAGGCTGTGAAAGTACTCACTTTTACTTAGGTTCTTTGACCACTTGTACTCGGAGTTCTGCAACGCTTTTGTGTTCCCTCCAAGTCATCCCGAAAGAAGGCGGCCCACCTGTCTACCTAATTGGGTAGTTAGATTCCATCACATGGCATTCAGGCATTCTTTGCTTTGAAACTATCTTCGAGTCAACAGTGTGACCAATTTACTGCCACTTTCTCCTCCACATTTGCAGTTTGGTCAGGAGATCCTTAAGGTATTGCGAATACATCTATTTTTAAATGTTAGCAACTCCCTTGCGACGCTGTTTGTTACTTTTTAGGTACAGACCCACTGTTGCCGCAGGAGACAGTGTCCTGTCAGGACTCCTATGACTGTCCTAAGCTTATCCCTATTTAATTTTATTAACTTCTCAGATCTTTTGCCGTCAAAAAGTGGTCAAAGAGCCTTGCATACTCTGTGTCCTTCAAGACTTAACCACCTTAGGCTTACAGTCTTTGTGATTTTTTCGTCGATAGTGACCCTCACTATGCAAAAGGGTGGTTTGATGTTGGCAACCTCACTATTGTCGAGTAGCCCTCCTTTTCTTGTAAGCTCGTCCGCTTGTTCATTTCCTTTAATACCGCTGTGTCCTGGCACCAGCACAGTTTTACCCGATTCTGACTGCATAGTAACTTAAGCGGTGTGCAACAGCCCCTTACTGTATCAGATTTGACGTTGGTTGATTCCATTGCCTTGACTACGGCCTCAAGGCGATATCTCTTTCGGATACTGATCTCATATGCATTAGCTCAGCTGCCCTGAGGGTAGTCAGTACATCTGATTTGAAGACACTGCTTGCGTCCGATAGTCTTATAGACACTCTTAGTTCTAGGTCTTCAGAGAAGATACCAGCACCTGTTCTTTTCTCTGTTTTTGAACCATCTGTGAAACGCTCTAGTTATAGAAATCTAGAATTTTGGGAAGACGGCACAGAGGAGAAAACTGACATTTTGCAGTGAGCCCATTGAAGATGTGAAATAGAACAACTAATTAGGAATGTTAAAATTCGAGTATCTTTAGCATAAAACAACTTTTGAAGGAAAGAGTTTTGCAGTATACTTGGAGGAACTCACGAATGTGCACAATTATATGATAATGAATGAGAGTATAGTGCTCTAGATAGATTTTTTAAGCTAAGTATCAAATATATCCTGAACCCGCTATGTCTAAGAGCGGAACAACTACCAAGAAGGGTTTTGGATACAACGAAACAAAAAATTTGGCGGATATGCATAAAGCTTGAAATTGATCGGTAATGCGCGGAGTGGCTGAAAAAATGGCTTTCTGCTTTTCAATCGCATATTTGCCTTCGAGTAAAGTATATTGAGGAAGCAAAACATCAATTCACACAAATATCTTCAAGACCTTGAATTTTAATCTAGATTCAGCGGACTATCACACTTTCATGATTCATACAAAACAAAAATGTTTTGTGCAAGACGAGGGTTATTGATTCTTAACTTAGCGCAGCACAGGCTTCAACTAAATTAAAGTTTAACTTACACTACCCGGTATACTAAATATCAACCTAAACAAACTGAGGTAAGGAACAAAGAGTAATTTAATGGGAAAAGCAAAAAACGTTATACTTTCAGAGAAAGAAGGATTATAGCATGTCTTATATACATATGGTACATGGATGTCTCTGGTTAACTTAACAAGTCGGAGATGACTCTTCTAAACGCTATCAGGTATTTTCGTGCCAACAAAATTACCTCAAATGTCTCCATGAAAAACGCAACGAACAATAAAGTCGTATATGGATATAAGAATAGCGCTTCTTTCCAAAAAGATCCAAGATAAAGCTCGGCATATTAAAAGAATTTGGTGTCCAATTAGCATCTAGGATGAGTATAACCTGTTTGATTGAAGCCGAACTTCATAGCCGAAGCGAAAAGAAGAAGCCTCTTGTGGCATTAAATCAGCGTAAAATGCAGGTTTCCTATTGACCATATGACTTGGCCAATAAATCAATGGAAGTTTATTGCTTTGAGTAACGAGTAACGAGACCAAAATAAACCGCATAGGTTCTAACGATAGAAGATATGAAAGCCTTAAAATACTATTAATATATGTTTAGATCAATTTTTCCTTGATTTGGGGTTGGACGCCTTTATCGAATTGATAGGATTTTGACGAACAATGAATATGTTGATATCCTCGAGAATTTGATGCCGAAGTGGGCTCAAGATAATATGCTCTTATATCCAAATTTCAGCACGATTATAACCTTATGCATACGGCAACACCCATAAAACAATGGTTCGAATTCAAAACACCATCAGGGTTCTCGATTGGTCCCCATTAGCTCCAGACCTTAACCCCATAAGGCATTATTGGAAGAATAACACCCCTGAAAACTATTAGTTTGCTTAATTTCATAAGCACGTTAATAGAAAAAGTGATTGAAGAAAGCATTGACAATATTTTAACGGGGAAGAATATTTTACCAAACTTTCAAGTTAGTTTTTAAGACCCCAATATTGCAGACGTAAAATTTCATCATACTAGGAGGTGTATGACAGAGCCATGTATCACACCGTCAGTAACTTCGTACGCATTAATTCCATACATCGAGGATGATTCTACTCGAGAGATAGCTCGTTATCATTTTACGGAAATACTCCGTTATTTTAATCCGAGAAAGGCAGTTCATAATCCGTTCCCAGTTCGGCGAATTAGATAGGTTCTTCACGTCCAAGGTTGTAATGGCAAAGTATTTATTGGCAAAGTATATATTCTCCAGCGCCTGTCCTGTGTAGCGTTTCGGGCTCTAGTTATTACCGCATTAATTGCGTCAATTGTTGACCTTGATTTGCTAAAACCGTATTGCTGTTCCGGAAGACCTCCTGCTGATTCGATTGCTAACAAGAGTCCCGCTCAAATATTTTTCCGACAGTGCAAAGCCAACTAATAGGACGATAAGGCGACGGATCATTTTGATTCACTTTTCCCTTGGCCGTAGCAGTAGCCGAGGGCGCTTATACAGTTTCTTATAGCAGTTTGTTTTCAAAATAATTCAAACCTTTCTTATTGATAAAAATTTTGTGGTCATTAATTAGATATATTCAACTTGGGTACATCAAGGTTCCGTTCTAGGGCCTACCTTGTTAAACATCTACATATGTGACTAAGCTCGTCTAGGTATAAACGTAATAATTGTAAGATACAATCTACGGGATTATTCCAATACTAGATTTAATATGTGTGTAAGGGTTTTTGTTTGTAGTTTTCCCTTACACACAATAAACCTTGTTCAATTTTTGTTGTATAATATTGTATCTTAATTTTAGAGAAAAGAAGTGTCCTAAAACTCTCAAATAAGAAATATGAAATATTGTTGGAAGAACCGTTGAATGGAAAAAGAGAAAAACTGAAGGTTTAAATTATTTTTGTATGGCTGTACATATGCAGCTGCGAGCAATTAAATAGCAGTGCACTCAAGAAAGTAGCGTTGATCAAAAATGAAAAGAAATCAAAGTCATTTTTTAAAATGTATATTAGTAACATAAATAGCAATATTTTCTTTTACTAAATAGAAATATTAATTCATTTTTGATTTAATTAAATTATCATAAATATTCACAAATTCATTTTATCAAGAAAGAAACAGTGCTGTTTCTTTATCGGCTTATTTGATAAAAATTTGCGGTGGGCACTGCGACGTAAAACATCGAATGTACCACAAAGTCACTATCGTGGAGATATTTGCAGTTCCCCAGCCACTAAGATTTATCCACGCTTTCACATGCTCGGAGTAAGTATTCTGCGGTTAGGTCGTCTTCCATACCAAGGCGACTTTCAATTTTCTGAATAATTTTGAGTTTGTAAATGATATCGAAGCTACCAATGTCTCGTTAGAGAATTGGCCAGTCTTCTGATATTATATCTTTTGAAGTTAAGGGATAGTTTGGATTTGTTTTGAAAACTCTTCCAGTAGCTCTTTTAGCTTGTCGAAGACCTAATATATTCTGTCAATAGGATACACTCACGTTGAGTTAATTGCTACGTACAGGATGCCACGTAGATGGCCTGGACCATCGAACGGATTACCTCAAGCTATTCTTACCAGTTCATCGGCTTTTTCATTTATTTCAATACCCTTGTGTCCCAATACCCATCAAAGCTTGACTTTATTTCTTTTAGATAAGTCCTGAGAGGATTAAAGCATTAAAGCACAAGTTTGAGTTTAACGTTTTCAGTAATGCTAGACTGATGGGGGAGTCTTTCATTCCTGTTCAAAGAATTGTATTGGCACATTCTTTGATGGCATGAAGTTCAACGTAAAAGACGCTTGCACTTCTTCCAATTGGCCTTGTGAAGTTTGTGTTTTGGTCATGGATACTTGCACTTACTAAAATATTTTGGATCCATCCATACACCAATTTTTATTTTTAAGATTTGATGTTGGGTTTTTGAAGTCCCAAGCTTGACGATTTGGGATCACTATGTTAAACTTCCAATCGAAGCATAAAGTTGTTGGTGTGCGATCATTTGCCGCGCAGATCATGTCGAGTTGAGGAATCTCTTAGAGGATGCTTACAAAGATAAATTTAATTGCGAGTCTTATCTCTCCCGTTTGTAATAACCTGGCTGTACTGCGAATTGCCACTTCAAATCAGTTAGTATTTGCCTTTTGTTGGCCATCAGAGTTGCGCAACGATGTTTCATAGAGTCAACCAGATAGTGCAAATGATATCTAAGCCTGCTTTTAGGCCGTTGAAAACTCATTGTTGTTTCTTCGTTTCACATTCACGAATTCACGATTCTTAAATCCCAGCCCATGGATTCCAATAGGATTAACATCGTGAGACTGAGAGAGAAGGTCATTCCGTGAACTCAATCCTCAATCACTACCTTGTTGTTCTGCTTGTATATTTCGGCTCGTTGACTTGCTGGAAAACCTATTTCAGGAGCATTTTATTGTTGCAGATTATCCAAATATGAGTTCATTATAGTCAATATCCAATTTATAATAGGAAAAGCATCTCCAAACCATGATACTAGATTCACAATGTTTTATAATTTTGAATTTGCGACCATATTCTGTATAAGATGGGCGTTTTACAAATTGTCGAGATTACTTTCCACCATATAGAACAATTTTCCTCTCGTCAGACCACAAAATGTTCTTCCACTTCTCAGTGGACCACGACAAATAACCTCTTGAAAAATTCAGCCTTTTAGTGTTGCGGACATTTTAGAGCGGTATAACTTTATGTGGATTGTGAGCATTCAAATTGTGCTCACTAAGGCGTCCCGAAATTTATTTCATCCACAATCTGGGTATCTGCTGAAGAAGGACGCATTCCGTAGTAAGTTAATAATTGAAGAAGGCAATATTTTTTCCCGGCCGTGTGTTTCAACTTCCTGTTGATATTTGATGGTATTGCAAACCATTTTCGCGGAGTATCCCATGAGTTCTTGAATTTTTTTATAGTTTTATCGATAATTTATAACCGTCCGGATTAACTTATGCACCACCACATTAAAAAGAAAATTCCTTTTCCAAAAATTGGATTTAAAACATAAAAAATAAGATTTTAGCTAATTTCTGTATGATTCAAATCCAATATTAAATTAAAAACGCCGGGGATTGGCGTTGCAATATAACATTACCTGAACGATTTTTAGTTTAGTTTATTATTTCTTATTTGGTTTTAAGGAATGTAAACAAATATTTCAAGAATTTATAAAATTTTGAAAATAAGGAATAAATAAGGACTAAGTGACATTCAGTACATTTAGATATAAAACTATAAAAAAAATAGAATTGGGCGCAACTAAAATAGTCTTATTCAATTGAAATTTACAACATGTTGGGTGGGGTGACCTTAGAAGAATAGCATTAATAGTAATAAGATAAATTCAAATTCAGAAGACTCGTGGACACCCAAAAAACCAAAAATTAAGTTTAGATTTTTAGCTAAAATCCAGGCTGATATAAAATAATTATTGTGTAGTTTATTTAAATTATAACCTAATGTATAATAAATAACATACTCGTAAATTTAAATTTAAACCAAGATGTCAGAAATAAAAGTTTCTAAACTATCGTAGTTAAATTGGAAGAGCCAATGTTTTAAGAGTTTGAAGATGGAATAATATTGATATTATTTTATTAATATGTTATTTAATTTTACTTAATTTTGGTGCGAATACATTTAACTTAATTTATAAGCAATACAATACTTTTTTTTTCTTCTAAAATGTTCGAGATATTAAGGGGTTACATATGTTTCTCCGCTCAAAAACGGAGCGTTTTTCAAGATTTTTTTCGCTACGATATTAAATTAATATAAAAAAGTAGAATATACATTGTGTAAAGTATTCCTTAACGAATACAAAACTTTATTGACAATTGAAGAAAAACAATCGCCCATCTCCGACAACCTCTCTTCAAAAACGTGCTGAGCGATACCAGGAATATCTCTGGTAGGTTTCATTTGAAACAAAAACAAAAAACCTGTTAAAGTAGATGGATAAAACTAGTCTCTATCATAGCCGTTTTTAAAAATTTTCATTTTTAACAAAATGGCAGCTTTTTGAACGTACGAGGCTATTTTTGACTAAAAAACTAGCTACATTTTTATTTATAACAAATCTAAAAATTAAGATATCAAAAAAATCCTACGTAGGAGACTAGATAATGGTATTAAGAATATCCGTGCGAAATGGCATGCAAATCGGTCGAGTGGTTCAAGAGAAATTTCTGGTACCGACTCGGAAAACACTGTTTCGAGAAAAACGCAAACGAAATGCAAAATCTGCAGTGTGTCTTGCCTGCGTGGCTTCGAAAGCAAAACTGAAAATGTGCTCGAGTAGAATATTCTGAATTCTAATTATTATACAAGGTTTAAATCTATTGCTAAACAGGTATAAATATTTGCGAGGGTATAGACCCGTCATTAGAGAAGGTAGGAAGGCAGAGCTGGCACGCAGCTGCTCATGTCCCTAATGAGCGCTCCGCCCGATCCGACGTCTAACGGTAATAACTTTCTTAATTATTGGAATTTGTGCGGCATTTGAATTGCAAAAGAATATAGAATTTTTTCATGCAAAAAAAAAATTGATTTTTTTGAGTGGAGACACATATATAACCCCTTAATGAATTTTTTTTTCTATATATTTAATTTATTTTTGTTTTGCAAACTTTAATTTATTTAGTAATAGAATGAAACTGCACAAAATCTTTGTTGTGCAATACAACGTTGAATTGACTGCGAATCTTATTTGTCTGCGATTTCTTAATTCTTGAATTCTTAAGTTGGTCTTAACTTTTCCTGCAATATTTGCTTATAGACCACGCTACATTAACCATCTATATAACAATGAAGGGGTACCATTTCTTGTCTCGAAATCTTTTTCGGTAGCACGAAATGTACTCATCTAGCAAATCTACACTGCCCATATGAGAGTTTTACTAATAGTTCACATTTGGTTGGGTGTTATAGACCTCCCTTTTTTCAGCAAATGAAAACCTTTTTGCACTTTTTATGGGATGAGTGTCCTACACTTTGGATACCATAGTTACTAAGTGTTTGTCCTTCCATCTCGTTAAAATTTGGCCAGTTCCTTTATCGTAGTAAGAGATGAAGTTACCCCTATCTTTCTTTAAAAATTCTTTCTTTTCTTCTTGTTAATTATTTTTTAATCGGCTAGGGTCTGTCCCACCAAATCTCATAAGCGAAAATTTGTGTAAAAGATCCAGACTGGTAAAAAATTTATCAAATTTATCATAAAAGAATGAAAATTGTACCATTGATTAGTCAACAGATATATTGCTTTCAATCGAATAGTATTGCAAAGACTTTGTATTTAGGTGAGCAAGTAAAGGTAGAATCCGTTAGATATTACAAATATTTGAAAAATAAATGCTACATTGTATCACACTTACATTTGTGTATAAAGTAAAGATTTGAAAAAGTGTTTCGTCTCATAGCTCCAACAAGTAAATCATTATGAGATTCTTCGCGGGACTCCCAAAACATTCGCTTTCCTCGTGTATGAATATAGCCGCTTATTATAATAATTCCAATAAACGTATATATTTAATTTTTATCGACTTGTAGTATCTTATTCCTTCTAATAAACGGACAGGCTTTTGTTTTTTCGACAATCAAATTAATAATTTCTTCATCCATAATAAGTTCGAAGATATCAACAGGATGGCTCTCCGAAGATAGACACCCCTATTACGACTGTCAATTATCAAACAATTAACGATTGATAAATTTGTCAATAAAAAAAAAATCGGTATTGTGTAACTCATTTGATAAAATTTCTGACAATTGTGAATAAATTGTCTGCTGTGAATGAGACATGATATTTGACCAATTTGTTTTGTGTTTTATGGTCTTTGTGTTTTAATATTTAATTAAGAGAATAAAATAAAAATGAGTTCAGTGGAATTGTGGTTTGACGATGATGAACAGTCTTCAGTTTTTTGAAAACTATTAAAAGAAGAAGGCAGTTAAGGGATGTTTCCAATCCTCTAGAATTAGAGGAAAGTATGTAAGTAGATATGTAACGCCGCAATCAATATTCGTTCTTATGGGTAATGCTTTTCAGTTTTGTTAAAAATGTTTTTTTTATCGAAACCAGCGTTTGCCTATTTGTTGCGTGAAATAGAGGAAAAGTTAAAGCCAGCAATTAGAATTACATCGATACCAAACGTCATAAAGCTTGCCACAGCATTGCGGTTATGTGCCAATGGGTCATATCAAATCAGCGTCAGAATGAGAGTTCCAAAGGTCTGACTCAGTCAACTGTGTCTCTAGTTTTAAAAGACATTTTTAATGTACTCGAAGAACATATTTGTCCGAAGTGGATCAAGTTTAATTACTCCAATACTGAGAAAATACGGGTAAAAACATATTTTTACGAAAGAAGTGGAATACCGGGCATAATAGGCTGTGTGGATGGGACGCATATAAAAATTGCATCACCTAAAAAACAACTGCAACAAGCGTACAACAATAGAAAGGGATTTTATAATATAAATGCTATGATAGTATCTCATAAAATAGAAACTTTCAGTTGTTTAATATTAACTTATGTTCTCAGGTATGTGATAATGAGATGAAAATCCGTTTTTTTTTAGCGCAAAATATCCCTGTTCGGCACATGATGCCAATATTTTCAGCATGACTTCCCTCAAAATTAAGTTGGAAACAAGAGAACCAAAATGGAGAAAGGAATACTTGGTTATTAGGTACACAGTCATGTTATTAACTTAATACATATGTACTTATTTGCATGTACTATCTATTAAGTGATGGCGGATATGCTTTGAAGCCGTATTTGATGACACCATTCCGCAACTCTTACCCAGCTTCACAGGAAAGTGCGCTTAATAAAAAACACGCCAAAGCAAGAAACATTGTTGAACGGACAAATGGCGTTCTCAAAAACAGGTTTAGGTGTCTGCTAAGAGCACGTGAGTTGCATTAAAGGCCTAAAAAGGCTACTCAAATTGCAAATGTTTATGCAGCTTTACACAATATTTGTGCAGACTTTAATATTCCATTTTAAATCGGCCCATACCTAGATTGGGATTAGTATTGAAAAAGAATATTTTGTTTACATTAAATACCCTTTGCCAATCGCGCTGTGGAGGACCTAAACTGTTCAGCTCCAATTAAAAACTTTCCCACTTTTGCTGCAACATGCTTTTTGGGCAAATGTTTTTTGTTATAAATACATTAAAATATTACAAATACTTAAATTTTCCTTCGCAGCAGCTTACTCTATCGTCCTCGAAAAAGCGATTGACTAAACAATTGACATTTATCAAAAAAATTGATTTCAATTGACACTCACAATACCACTTCAACTTCATTCATAATGGACAGAAAGACAACGATCAATCGTTTATTGACAATTGACAATCGCAATACCAACGAGGTCAAATTTTTTGATAAGTATCGTTTATCGTTTATTTTTTGACACTCGCAATAGGGGTGAGAGTTAAAGGCTTCGGTTATCTTCGTCGCTAAGTTTCCACTTCTGAGGAATTCTGAATCTCACTTGGGTAGGAGTTTCAGATATGTTTAGAAGAACATCTGCTCTACTGTCCCCATGTAATAGCATTTCTCCTTTGGGCATAAGTTGCCTACTTCCCAGTCTATTTGTATCTTTATTTTCTTAATTACAATTTCATGCGGACCAGCATCATCTTGAGTCAAAATTTTCCAAAAACTCGAAAATTTACACAACACACTATGCATACAAAAACGAGATAAAAGTTGATTTTTAAAATTGAAAATTTAAGAAGTAAGGCCATCACCAAACGGTAGACAAATTCCCACAGATTAAGAAACTGCACTTATCCAAAGTCAGTGAAAACGAGAGCATAATCAAAAATACGAGTAATACTCTTTTTTCTTAGATTTGCATCATCGAAGAAAAAAAGAGTATTATTTTTGATTAATTATTTATTTAACATTTTGCAACATTTAATTGTGTTTTAAATATGTATAATTCAGATGCAGGTGTGTTCTCATATATTCATAAAATTTTATGTTAAATACATTTCTTGTTGTTTTCCGTCCAATTCCGTTCAGTTTTCTGTAGAATGATAAAGTGAATAATAAAGCTGCAATTGAAAAAAAAATGGGTGCAGGTTTTTGCAAGTTTATTTGTTATCTGTGTTAGAAAATGTGATAAAATTTTAAGCTTTTTCTTAAAAAACGTAAATTTTGACATATTTGAAGGATTATCCGGTTTAATAGTTTCTACCAAAAAACGCTTGTGATGAAAACATGTTCTGAAGTTGGGTTTAAAGCAAAATTGGACTACTTAGAAAAATATTTGTTAGATAAGGCTTGTTGTGAAAAGGGTCAACTCGAAGAAAATTATGTCGTTTAAGGTTTGAATTTAAATTAAAATAATGAAACTTATTTTGACTTATTGGAAGGCTTCTTTTATAGATTTGATTTTATGAGCAGATGGCTTCGTTCTAATAGAGTTGAAAAGGATATTTTAAGAAAAAATTAAACTTGGCCAATGGGAAATTTTTAAATTCCAAATAAATCTAGACCTGGACGGCCGCCATCTAAATCGTTTGATGATCTTTGCGTTCGTAGTAAATGCAGACGAACTGAAGAACTTCATGTATCTCATCAAACAGAAGAACTTACTTTTGCAACATAAATAAAATTGCGGGAATGTCGTTAGGCAATATCTGCGAAAGTCCTTAAACAATAGATCATTCTCCAGCAAAAGCCAAAGTTTGTAAGGAAGCATTGAAGAATAATCCTACTCCTAAATGTGAAAAATGTCAACTCTTAAAGCGCTTTCAATTCTTGTCGAAGCAGGTTTATCCCGGAAGCAATACGAAATTGTAACAACGAGTGACAAGAAACTGTTTCCGAGTTACAGTACATTCAAAAAAGCCAAAAATGATTGCTATCCTGACCCAGAGTCTTTCACAGTTACTGAAACTCTGGCTAAGGTTAACTTGCAAAGCTAGAGCTTTAGAGCTTATTTCAAAATGGGGTTGCGATGGATCACAACTAACCCAGATTTTGACGCAAACATATTTCAAAGTTCTTTTGCGCCTTTGTGATTATTATGCCCTTCAAATGGGAAAATCGTTTGGCAAAATACGGCGCCATCATCACCAAGGTATTGTCGACCCATAAGAATCATTTTTACTAAAGAAACTAAGGATATTACCCAAAGTGAGATTAGTTATATAGAATGGCAGATAAATTCTCTAATAAAAACAAAACTGGATGGTTTTGAGCCCATCGAAGTTGAACATACGTTGGCATTTACAATGATTGATGGCAAGGTCTGTAACCCTGCAACAGATACAAAATCAACTATGAAGTGCTATATATGTGGAGCAACATCTAAGGAGTTTAATAATTTGTCAAAATCAAAAGATATTCACACAAATGCATTAAAATTCGGATTATCAATTCTACATGCACGGATACGTCTTTTCGAAACCTCTTTAATGGTTTAATAATGGATGTACAAAAGCCAGGTTTCGGTAGTTAGCTCAAATGATGGCAATATAAGCTGTAGATTTGTTAATGATCCACAATTCCCTACCGAAATAACAGGTGTGGACACTCAGTTAATTTATAGGCTGAAAATTATATTAGAAGTTCTATCCAGTGGATATAAAATCGATATTTCCAAGTTTGGTAAATATACATTCGATGCAGCAGAACTTTATGTAAAGTTGTATTCTTGAATCAATTCCATGAATCCATCGTGATTGAAAATGCCATTTTGCCGATTGAACAGCTTTCCGAAGAAGCAGCGGAACCTCGAAATAAGCATTTTAGTCTCAATGGCTTTAATTACTCAAGAAAGAACTCAAGAAAAAAAATGTAATGTAGATATCCTTAATCGATTATTATTAACCTTATTATAATAATTAGCTATTGAAATGCTAATATCTGAGCATCCGATTCCACCTCCATTAGATGACTCTGAAGGAAAAGATTATAATAATTCTGACGAAGAGAACAGGTCTTGTTCAGAGTCTCTTCCAGAATAGCAATTTATTTTAAAAAGTCTTACAATTGTCAATTAAACTTTTTTTTTTAATAAAAAGCCTAACAATAAGATGAAATGCATGTTAAACGTCATAAAATATCATTTCAAACGGATATCTAACCATTGAAGCCAAAAAATAATTTTGTCTCGTTTTTTCATGCATTTACTCCATAGTGCAACAGTCAGAGGTTTATTCCTATATGAAAACAAAAACATATCCCATGGAAGCGTTAGCGCAACATCCTTATTCTGATTGTAATAATAATATGATTTCTTTATTATTATTGTAATCAGGTTTCTATCGTATTTTATTACACCTATGTTCTTGTAGTTTCAGTTATCCGGATGATTAATATTTATAAACTTTTATTAAGTTTTTGTACTTACAGTGGCGAGCAAAACCGGTCAAATAATTGTAAAAATCCCCAAACTCTTTTGTAATTTATTTATTTTTACGTTTTTTTAACTTATCCATTGATGTATGTAGTTAAATGGTTGATGTTTAAGATAATAAAAAGTAAAACAATATTCGAAGAAAAACGGAGAAAAATATTTAAAAAAAATAAATTGAATGCTCGCATTCATCCAATTTTGCACGTTTCATTTGTGGCTCTAAGAAATGGATTCTTGGAGTTAATATTTAGGTACTATTATATTTTTATTTTGATCTTTCTGTACTTGTGTTCTTCGTATTTACAATATTTTGTAGAGTTTCAGTTAAATCGATTCAATTTTGCAGGTAAAAAGTGTGTCCTAGAGTTAAATTTCAAAGATTAACTATAATATAATACAGAAAGGCCAAGAATAAGAAAATTATAGAAAATTATAAAATACATTGGCAAAGATATTTCTGCCAGGAAAATTGCAAAAGCACTGAAAATTAGTCATTCCACAGTCCTCATGATAAAGAAAAGTCGGAACTGTGGAGGTCGCCCAAGTCTATTATCAGATGGGGATGAGCAATCAAATCAACGTATGATGACATCAAAAAGAGCCAGGGCGCCAAAAGAGGCCGCGAGAGCAATAAAGAAGTAAGTGAGCGAGTGGACGGCCAGGAGAGCACTTCTCTGAGAAAAATATCAAGGCCCGATTGAAATTTCGCAAGGAACACAAATCCTGAACCATAGAAGATTGGAAACGTGTAGTCTGGTGCGACGAAATGAAAATCAACAGTTTCCAACCAGATGGAAATCAAATTATTAGCATCGGCCAATGACTCCATTCAAGAACATCAGGTCAATCAAATAATGAAACACGTCGATGGAGGTTTAATGGTGTGGGCGCTCTTCACTTGGTGGCATATCAGTCCAATTGTAAGAATAATGGGTACAGGAATACCTCGATTTAAGTCACTAATTGGTTCTGACAGACCCGACGTAAATCGAAAATGACTTAAACCGAAGCACTGAAACTGAAAAATGCATACTTCAAAGATTTTAGCTTACTTTTCATTTATTCAGTGCTTTTATATTTATAAATATGTGTGTATGTCTATTAGAAAAGTAAACAAACTGATAAAATAATTTAAAAGAACTAAAATAAATACATATGCAAATAAGAAATGGTTATTTATTGAAAAATTAATCTTCATCACTTGATGAAAGTAGCATTGTTACCGAATGTTGCTGGTTTTCTTGGCAGCAGCGGCGCGAGATGTAGTTGCCTTAAAAAAACTGGTTACAGTTATCTGTATGGCTTCCAGCTTCTTTGTTTTATAAAGGTTTTTGTATGTTGAAATGCTTTTAAAAATAGAGAATGCAACTGGTTCACTTCTTTCTTTGTCTGGGTCATTTTTCAAAATATTTAACGCCTCTTCAATGTGGTAAAAAAAAGCTGACAACTCTTTTGTAGAAAACTTGTCTTTTTCTGGTTGTTCAGGCAAATATTTTTCTTTTGAACCTTATAGAATTTGAAGAAGTTCCTTATCTGTAAGAGGCTCTTCTTGTTGGTTGATTAGCTCACTTATATCATCTTAAATAATTTCTGAGAACCCGATTTCTCTTGCAAAATTAAGAACTTCTACCGTCCATCTTCGTTTAACTGAGCATCCACGTCATGATCTCGGATACATTCAGGCCAAACTTTCCGCCAAACTCTACTCATATTTGATGCCGTAACATCATTCCAAGCATCTCTTATATTTATAATGGCTTTATAGATGTCGTATTTACGCCAAATACTTTAATGGCAGTTTCATTTCCTGTGTTGTCTAAAGATATGTCAATAGCTTCTATTATCTGCTTGAAAGTCCTTCGGAGGTAATATGATTTAAAAGAAGCTGCAGCTCCTTGATCCATTGGTTGCAGTAATGATGTTGTGTTGGGTGGTAGAAAAATCACTTTCACATTTTCATCAATTTCATCCAGACTGTTAGGATGGCCAGGGGCATTGTCAAGGATTAAAAGAATTTTATAAGGCAAATTGTTTTTCAAACAATACTCTTTAACGGCTGGACAAAACCCGTTCTTATACCACTCAGTAAAAAGGGCCGCTGTTATCCATGCCTTTTTATTTGACCGCCAAATAACCGGGAGTTCAGTTTTTGGTACATTTTTTAGAGCTCGAGGGTTTCTGGAGTTATATACAAATAGTGGCTTGAGCTTAAAATCTCCGTGTGCATTTCCTCCCAAAAGAAGCGTCAGTCTCTCTTTGGCAGTTTTGTAGCCAGGTGTTGTGCTTTCTGCGTTGGATATAAGCGTTCTTCCTGGTAATCGCTTCCAATACAACCCCGTTTTATCCTTGAGTTTCTTTGGAAAACTTGCTGCTGCCTCAGTATCGGCGCTTGCAGATTCCTCACTCAATTTGACATTGTGAAGCTGATATCTTTTTTTAAATTTGTCGAACCAGCCGCAGCTTGCACTGAAATCGATATCATTCTGGTTTTTAACTTTGTTAAATAAGTTCAATGCTTTTGCCTGAATGACACCAGTAGTCACTGGAATTCTCCTATGGTTACATTAAAGGAGGTCTGAGTTTGATTATAATAGTGTCTGAGGTAGATACTCCAGCTTCAGCACTTCCACGAAGTTTATCTCCACAAGCCTTCACAGTAGGGACAGTTGATTGAGGAAGTCCCATATACCGTGCAATATCAACTGCCTTATCTCCTTTTTCCAAGCGTTGTAGAATATCCAGTTTAGAGTTTATTTCTAAAACGTTTCTAGTTTTCCTCCTGAAAACTTTAGGTAGCTCACAAGCCTTTCTTTTTCCGTGCATAACAAAAACAGCTACAAAAAAATAAGTACATGCATGCATACATTGTACATAACACATGTTCACATGGTATGAATATTGCAACTTACCAAAATGCGTCACAATTTAACAGTAAAAAGAAATATTTAAACTTTTAAAATTAATTACTTTAGTTTTTCACTTTCGTAACTAACATAATTGAAAAAACAGTAAAATGAAAAAACAAATTGCATACAAATACGTAATTTGAACTGAAATGCAGGGCCTACTAAAAAAAATATTTCAAGAAAAAAAAATTGTTCGGAATTTTTTTTTTTAATTTTAAAAATTATGTACAACATATTGACGTATGTTCGAAGCAAAAACGTCGTAAATGGAGGTAGCTTCCTGAATTTTTTTGCCGTTGTAAGTCGAAATGACGTTAATCGAAGCGACGTAAATTGAGGTATTAGAGTACTACGAAAAAAGAAGACTACCTTGATATCTGGCGGACAAATCTACCCGAACCTATGGATGAAGTCACATATCCAATTAATGGAATGGGGTTTCTACAAGATGGGGATCCAAAATATACAGGCAAAATTGTAAAGAAATAGCTTGAGGAGCAGCAGTTTCAAACGATGTTTTGGCCGGCCCATAGTCCCAATTTGAACCCCATCGGAAATTTGTGGACATTCGTGAAAAAAGGTTGTTGTTAAGAAAATGTTTTTTTGCTTATTTTATGTTCTGTAAATGTCAGCCATTTAACTGAATCAATGATAAGCTTTATAGTGATATAAATAAATGAATAAATTTTTTTCAATTATTCGACCGGTTTTGCTCGCCACGCCACTATATGTACCATGCCATTTTCACAAACAACTTTAATTTTATTTCACGAATATGCTCACCAGAATAACACCATTTCGTTTAGCGAAAACTTTGAAATAACGCAAAAGGCAAAGCCTGCTATTTTGAATGTGTAATAGCATAACTAAATATAATTTCTCAAAAATTTTAAAATCGGCTAGGCTTACTATGTTTTTTGTTGCGTTAACGCGTAAATGGGTTTTACATAAACGGTAAGTTAAAACTGAGAAAAAATTACGATACGCAGTGGTACGGAGGCTTCTTGTAGATATTATAGTAGAAGTCGCGGGAAAAGTCATGGTTAAAAAAGTATTAAAGAAAATCTTCCTTGTGAGTGGCTCTGTTATTATTTTGCTTGCCACTGAACATACGAGTACATACATATGTTTTGGGTTGGGAAGAAATTTAGGTTTTTTTGTGAGGAATAAAACTCCTTTCTTTCTTTGTATAAAAAAAACTTTAATCAAGAATATATTTTCCATTTTCTTCGATGACCTTCTGCCATCTTTCTGGCAACTTCATGATTCCGTGCTCATAGAACTTCTGGCCTTTGTAAGCACAAAACTGGACCAAGTGCAGTTCCTGCTCATAATCATTGGTGAAAGTTTTACCATTCAGAGAGTTTTACAACTTCGAGGTATACGAAAATCTGATGGTGCAATCTGTATGGTGGATATGACATCGCTTCTCAACCAAGATTCAATAATGTTCCGCGACTTACCAAAGATGCGTTGTCATGGTGGAACACGATTCCCTTAGTATTTGCCAATTCTGACCGTTTTTTCTTGATTTCTTCCTCCAGTTTCATTAATGTTAAAACTAAACAACTGAATTGATCGTTTGGTTTCTTGGGAGCAGCTCAAAATGCGCCGCAACGTTTTTATAGTCCACGAAATTGGAAACATAAACTTATTTGACGCAGTTCAGCCTTTGATGTGGTTTGTGATGGTTCATCATGATTAGAGCATGATGGTTTTCGATTGATGTTGTCATATCAAACACCACTAATGCTGATTCTTCTCAAAAAGGATCAATTTCATTGAGTTTGAGATGCGTAATGCAAATATCGATTCACTCTCTTTCAATTGGTGTGGCACAAAAATACGTAGGTTCCTACTTAGGTTTTAAGAAAAACAAACACTTTTGCACGCGTTTGAAGTTTGAACGGAGTAACTCCAAAACATGCATTCTAAACGCATCAACCGCTTTTTCAGGCGTCGAGAAACGTTGACCTGGCAACTTATTTTTTACGTGCCGGAATAAAAAGAAGTCCTTGGGTGCCAAATCAGGGCTGTACGGCGGATGAGTGCTCAAAAAGTCATTTATTTGAGCCGACCTGTGAGAGCTTGCATTGTTGTGGTGAATTATAATCCATGTACCATTCGGAATTGACCGTTCTACGTTGCTCTAATGGCACTGTGGCGACAAGTCTGGTTTTTCCCAAGAAACATGTGTCCATTTGCTTGAAGGTGCTTCAAGCGCGAACAATTTTATTGGTTATGGCTAGCCTTGAAAGACCCATATAGTCGACTGCTGTTTAGTTTCAGACTCATATGTACCTATAGACTCATGATTCGTCGCCTGTCACGATCGTACAGTAGTCTTTTTAAGCACTCCGATCGAACTTGTTGAACACTTCTTTTGACCAATCAACACAAGTCTTCTTTGAGCGATTGTAAAATTATGCGGTATCTTCTTTTTTCTTCAAATATAATACATTAAGACGAAGTCTTGTATTGTACATAGAAGTTAGCTTAATGTATTGAAGTGCATTGAGGTAACATGTCTAACACATAACATATCTAACGTGAATAAGTCTTTTTGACGGCATAATGATCACGCAATACGAAATCGGTCCAGGAGCGAACGACGACCACGATTCAATTCGGAAAACCGGCGAAACACGGCTGCCCGGGTTGATGCTTCATCAGCAAAAGTTGAAGCGAGTTGATCGGCACACTGTTGTTGAGTTAATTGTTGAAAATCATAAAAAATTATCGCACGAAAATGTTGACGATTTAATTCCTTTTTTGGGCTGAGATGAATTTTTCAAATGTCTGTAAAAAACGCAAACAATATTTGTGTGACAAAACGTTCTGAACACCTGTACAATTAAAATCGTGAAAATTTACGATACTGTCATCAGATTAGACGCGTCTACACCGGTATTGCCGTATCTTAAAACTTAAGTAGCAACATATAGAGCCTTTTTACGAGTCCAAGACATTTTAAGTGAATTTCAATAGTTGTGTGTGACGCATTTAACCTCCATGCAATCTCTCTCTCAGTCATATGACGATCTAATTCAATTATGACTTTGTTTTGGTCCTCATCGGCTTCGGTTGATCACAAGAACGTTGATCACCTTTGAGCGAAAAATCTCAAAAACGGAATTTCTTAAATCAATTTGGACACGTGCGTTCTGTTAAGAAGTCAACGCCATAAACTTCATATATCTATCTTTTGTGTATGTACACATGTATTATTATAATATATATGTACGAGTATATCAACTGACTTATCTGAATGTCGTTCTCATTTAACTTTGAGATTTACACTTAAAAATAATATTTTAAGGTATTAGGTGCCACATTTTAAAAAAAGTTATAAATTTCTTTTTTTACCAAAGCATTTTTCTTTAAAATATTTATTTTAGAAGAAATAATATAAAATTTAGAAGACACAACACCCAATACAGGCGTTTCCTAGAGAATACCCACGGACAAAAAAAAAATTACAAAAACTACACGTATCTCCAAATTCCCCTTTTTTTATTGCATGGCATTCTTCACTGGCAACATGAACCTGCAACATTTCTGTTCAATGGGTGGAGAGCAACATGCAAAACAAAAACGAACGACAAGTAGTTGAATGCACAAAAAAAAACCAACAACATCATGCAAAAACTACTTTTACACCATAAACATCGTAACCAACACTATGTCACGTAGTACTTGTACACCTAACAACCACATAGCACCCTTATATAACTCAAAACCCGAGGTCAAATGGGCCTAGTGCAGTCGGTTTCATCATTTTTGGGGGTGTGTATATAAGTCCTACCCTTAAATCCAGTGCATATCCAACAATATAAACACAGTAGCAGCGCAGCAAACGTAATACCTCCCCTTCCAATTTATGCGCAATAAACATATGGCATAGATAAAACCTCACAGCCTCAGCATAACGCTCCATGTTTCCCCAATCCTTCATGATTTATTTGTTTCTGTTTTTTTCGTTTTGTTTTTTTTTCTTTTCTCTTTTCTGCATACCCTTTTTCTGGGGCTTAGCCCAACAACACGACATACTGTATGACATCAAAGGTCGGGGGGAGGAGCGCCAAAATTGTTGGTCCTGTGTGTGACTATTCCTTTAAACGTCCTTTACAGCTGGAAAACGCCCACACCAGTCGGATCGAAATAGTAGTCATGCACTTTTTAAGGGTTGTTAGTAATGAACGCGCATTCCCCAGAAGGAGAAAACCTGTCTGCAAGGACCAAACCATCGAAGGAAGGCATATTGCCTCATCGAGGAAGGAGCCTTTGGATATAGTCACGTTCGTAGAAATTCCACTCCTTTTAAGTCGTTGATGCAACATAAGCACGTGGTTGATGCAACACCGGTCCAAAATGGAAATGGCATGCGTTTGCTTAGACGGATACAAAATTAGTCACATGCTGTAGAAGAACTATGAGACCTTGTTTAGTTGGCACTGTCCAATGTGCTTCTGAGAAGGACAAGTATACTTTTTGGCGGAAAATTCCTAAAATCAAAACAAAAGTCTAACTGTCAATGATGGTGGAAAAAAGCACGTGGTTGTGTTCTTATTTGGTGAATTTCAGTGAGTGTGTGTGAAGGGATGTGCCGAAGTAATGTGCTTTGTTCTTGTTTCACGATTCTCTTTACATTTCCAATCCATTTGATTCCAGAGAATCAATCTTTTCGTGCAGAATTACCGAAATCTGCAAAGCGTTTTCGAACAAAGAACACGTGCTACAGAATATTGAGATGATATTTATTTTTTGTTTGGCCTTCATGATTTTATTATTTTGTGTACGAAATGTTAGAGCAAATAAATAGCGAAAGAGACAATTAACAGTTAGAAGATATATATACCTACATATGTACCATACATTCACGTGAACATGGGAACACGTTCACATGACACATGAGAGTGTCCGTTTAGAAACTGGCTTTTAATGACTAGAAAAAATGAAATTGTTATGGAAACAGGACTACCTACATGATTTATATGTTTATTTTTAGTGAATCTATTTTGATCCTATTTGTCCGCAGATTGGAAATGTTGCAGGATATGTGTCTGTCTCAATACATTGGGACGCAGATATAGACCAGAATTTACGGATAAGATTAGCATTTCGATGCTTGAAAGTATGTTTTGCATTGACCACATAAATACTAAATAGTGCAAGTTAAAAAAAAAAAACCCTACGTATGTATGTATGTATGAACAATGGACATATGTATGTATATGTACAGATGTCGTGTATAATCTTTCTTTCTTTCGGTGGCTACAAAACCCTTTCTGAAAGATCCGCTGTTCCAAATTGTTGTCGGTAGAGCAACTAGGTACCGTCAATTTTAAGGATGGTCACCTAGGAAGTTCAGATAATGAAATAGATTTAAAAAGTATGAGAATCAAGGGAAATCGGAGCGTATAGAGGTCTCCACATTTGAAGAAGTTTTAAGGAGAGTGAAGAAGATCAAGGGCTGAAGAATCTCAACTGATGGAAATCCATTTTTCTGATCTGCATCTGAGTTGATAGATAGGTTGCTAAATTCGATGGTACACATTAACAACTAATAAATATGAAATCGTTCGGGTGATCGTGATAGCTCCTTTAGAGTTCTGAATGATCACTTCTCTTTCGAGATAGCTATATAGAGTCCCCAGCTAAATTAGCACAAAATTACATTTTTATCTAATTCAGCACAAACTACAAAAACAAACAAAGATTGTGCCACAGAAATTTTATACCAGAATTTAGCTTTTGAACCTTAGCATTGAATCTTTCTGATGAAATTCAAAAATAATTTAATAACTCAAGTCTTAATTAGGACATGGATTTACCACTTACAGTTATCCATTATCTTAAATGGCGCATAACTGCAGTCAATTCTCCCAAAGAACCTGCTCATGAAAGCCCCTAAATTTAACTGCAATACTTGAGGTAGAAATGGTGGGCAGACCTTCGATTTCAACAAAAAGGAAAAATGAACAAAACATCATAACAATAATCACACAAAATTTTAATTTTCTACAGGTATAGTATTGCAGAAGGGCAAACCATTATAGAAAGTAATATGTATAAGCCGCTATGAAATGTTTACCACTAACCACTGCACTCTTGAATGAGTTCGCTGAGTCGCCTAAGTGCTTGGCTGAATGAATTGTCATTCCGATTTTAACAGTGAAAGGCAAATCTACTATTCTGCGTGAAATATTCACAAATAAATCCAAAAAATCTGCATCAATTGAGTTTAGTTATTAGCCGTATAAACTTCCTTTAAGACTTTTCCGTAATCAGGAGATCACAAGCCTCACGGACAGATTGGAAAATGACTCGACTGCTATCACAGAATCTATTCAAAAAATTGAAAAAAAAAATCCTAAAAATTTATGGAAACATTCTGCATTTTTGAAGCACAAAATTAAATTTTCCAATAACAATTACGCAGTAGTGTAGCCTTTGCGCATCATCAACCAGCACTCTACAGAATGGAGAGCTATACTGTTTAGAAGTTCATAGAATTAAATTAGGCTATGCTCGATAAATCTTCCTCGCGTAAATGGAAGCATACAATACTAAGGCCAAAAATGTTGGTGTAGTCCTACTTTGCTTCTGATAAGCTTTGTTCCTGGAATATAATATATAGATAGTATAGAGGGATGGATTATTATATTTGAAAGCAGTCAAATCTAACTACTTTTGAAGTATATTGTAAATTTATTCCCTAGAACTCGGGAATTAAAAAGTGGTCCTCTAGAGTTTTGCTTCTTTTTTGTTTTAAATTGACAGTGCTGGTCACACAGGTGTGTTGTGCTTTAGACCTGTATATGCCTTCGATATATATTTTTCCTCCGATTTGAAAGGAGTTCTTTCGCAATTTTCCAGTCCATACATGACCAGATCAATTGTGACGTAAGCCAATGTATTTCGAAGATTTTATCTTCTAACTGCCTAGAACTGTGATCTTTTTTGCGCACAGTAGCAGCACCCACCATGCCCGGAGCACCTATACAAACATTGTATAGGATTCCCAATTGATGGACAACAGGGAAGAATTCGTATGGTCTGCCGAGAGTCATGCAGTCAGCAGTTGTGCTCATATGAAACCCAACTGTCAATGAAAGTCCTAACGCGGACAGGCCTGAGCTTTCCCAAGTTTATCGGCGATTTGATTCCCGAGATCTTATTGTGACTTCGGACCCAAACAAGACGAAAAAGAGTGAAAGCTAACATTGTCTTCCTGCAAAACGACACCAACGACGCATCTTAAATCGGAATTGGAGCCATCCGTGAAGACCCGACTACATTCCTTTCCTGGCTCAGACTCCGACGGAACCCACGCCTGGGCAAAGGAAAAGTCGCTTTCGTTTTTTCGCAGCAACAGGGAAAATCAGTTTCGTATATTTGCAGCAACAGGAGTTCAGGTTTCTTTGCATCATTGGCATTTCGACAAGACCAATCTAAAGACAGCTGGTGCGTAAGGTCATCGGACCTGAAACGGAAATTGGATTTGAGAATGCAACTCATGACATGGCATCAAGGGGATAGAGATTCATCTTTGCGTCTGGAGCAGAGCCAAACTTGCTAAGAAAAGGCTCAATGCAGCTGACACAGACCGTCCATTGGAGTCTGGTAAAAACAGCAATGAGGTAAATTTGTGAGAGCTTATTCCCCACACACAACCGATGCATAGGATATAATTGGCCTCATCTTGGCCACATAGATCCAGAAGACCCTTCTAGCTGACAAGCCTCATGTCTTGCCGAAAGATCCTTTAAACTGCCAGAAGGCCGATAGCGACTTAGAGGTTTGTTATCCTGGAAGACACCCAGATACTTAGCTTCTTTAGATAAATGGATGGTAATGCAATTTGGGTACTATTCAGCTTTCTCATTCCTTAATTTTTGAGAGAATTGAATGAAAGCCCATTTTTAGTATTGGCCGCATTCACGATTCGCAATCAGGGTTCTTTCTATTCACCAACATTGCTTTTGTCCACAAAACCATTGATTCGCCTGTGCCGTATTGTCTGGTCGAGTTACAGATACCGTCGAAAGTTGCGCTGGTTAAAGTACCTTAAATGTTGATGAAAATGCTCAGCGAGTACTCCTTATGGAGTGGAACTTCAATTTTGTTCACCAGAAATATATAGTAATGTTGCCTCCAAGAACTAGACTAATATTGTAAACAATCAACTAGAAGAATACTCTTGCGCCGATCGCCCAGAAGTCTTTCTGGAAGATCTATGGAAATCAATCGTTAGATAAATCCTTGAAGTTCAATGATCACTTTAGAAGTTGGAGACACGAAGTAAAAGTAAATACATACGAATATGATCAAATATCTACTTTGGTAATACGAGTATACTTGGGAAACTGTTTTCTACAAATAATATATTCGGCGAAAATGCATAGTCTGTTGATGTCATTTACTCGTACAAACTCAAAATAGTTCAGAAATCGATAAAGAAAAAATACTCGGGCATACGTTTCCATGTTTTCTACAGCTTTATAATGCTGATTCCAATTACCATCAAGTTTTCTGACTCATAACGTTTTCCAATTGGGCCAACATACACTTTTACTGATTTATACCTTCTTGTATATATTTGTAATTAGCACATTGAACATATCCTTTCGAGTCAGGACAAATTCCACTCCACTTTTCTGCAAAGAATTCAACTTCGTATCGCCAATCAATCGTTGTAACTCTTAATACTTGAGAATCAGAAAGAAGGGTTCACTAGTAATTCGGATACGAGTACATCAACACTTCAACCGAACATCTAGTAATTCCCAAATGTGATCACTTTCAAAGCAAATGTTACCAGTGAATCATTTTTGATATTTAAACTGAATCTGAATTTGAAAGAGAGCAACATCAACCATCGAGTACAATCCAAGAGATGCATCTCCTGCATAGTTAAAGAGCAACACACTGTTAAATTTGTCAATGTATTGGTCCAGAGATGGTACAGAGAAACTGAGGCAGGGCATAAGCTATGCAAACCATGTGCTCGTACTCGTCATATTGCATCGTTGTAGTAGTATGTCCTTGCATTTACAGTGTTCCTTTTACACCGCTAACTTGTATGCAAGAACATTCGAGAGCAAATTCATAGGGAAAGAGGCGTCGTCAACTGTCACTACCGTTTCTATAAATATGTGCACTATCTATATCAATAGGCTAAAGATGAAACTAGCTTTTAAGGACATAGATTGAAAGAGAGCCACCGGTGGATACATTTCTTGTCCATGTTCTTTTCATTTACACATTACCAAGTAGTGTGCGTGCGAGTGAATTGCATTCAACATACTTGTAGGTTTGCGCTTACAGTCTGCTGTTTACATGTTGAAGAGCAAAATTTAAACCAGATTCGATGTAGAGGTGTAAGTTTATGCAATTTATCCTTTTGAATGTACGAGTAAATGTGTAGGCAGGATTTCTCTGTGTACGTAGATTCCTTACATTCACTTTGGGTTTTCGTTTGATTTTTATTTTATTTTTTTGTTTTTTTTTTTCGTTTATTGCTGCCACTGTTGCTGTTGCTATTGCTGTTGTCGATGCTGCTGGTTCGTTTCTGTCTCTGGTTCTGTATTCGATGTGCTTTCGGTTATGTAGCTAAAGCAATTCTCTCCTGCATGGTGCGCTTTACCATTGCACTAGATATTCTCTGTTTATATTCCTTGCTGTTATTGCCCTTTACCATGGCTGTGTAGTGGCCCCCCTATCCTTGCACCAACCAGTCTTATTCCTGCAGCAATAGCAATAGCCAACATACAGACAAAAGTGAACCAACAGAGGAAAAATAAAAATAAAAAAATAACGCACTGAACACAAAATCACAAAACGAAAATAATAATAAAATTCCACTCCATCCTAGAGACAGGATCAGGTATTATGTGAATCTGAAATCAGATTTTGTTTAGTCGAACGCGAATGCTCCTACAGTAAGGACGCAGTATTCTACATCTTCTATGTGCGAAAGTGTTGTTATTATTATCATTCTTCTTCTTCTTACATTCTGCTTACCAAATTGACTTTTACACCAAACAGATAGATTTAAATCTTCTTGTAAAAAGATATCTTTGTTTTTGTTTTTTTTTTTTCAATTTACTTTTACATTTCACTTGAATTTTCTTACATCGTGTGCAAATATTACTACTGGTATAAAATTGTGGGTGTTATGTGTTGAAAATTTGTATTGAGTGTGTCTATTGAATCAACAGTGCATGAAATTTCCAAAACTTTAGTTCTTACAAGCTGTTTTAATTGGTTTTCCTGTAACAATTTGTGCTTAAGCTCTAATAAGTAATATGTAATTTGAAAATATTGTACTTTTAACTTAAAATCAAAAATATGCAAAGTTAACCTAAAAAATGTATAACCGAATTTTTACTTTGAATTTAAATTTAGAAAATTTAAAAAGAGATACACCTATTAAAATAAATTATTTATAAAATGTGATTAAATACTTTAGAACTTTTGAAAATTGAAAAAAAAAAACAAATCTTCAAATGCGAGATTGAGTGGAGCTTAGAACAAAAAGTGCAATTTACTAGTTTGATTACAAATTTTAATGTATGAATTGTTATTTTGTCTAATTATTTAGTTTTTACAAGGGTAATCGTTAAACAAAAAAAAAAAAAAAATAATAATAAAAAAATAACGATTCCTAAAAGCAAAAAAGTTGATCCAAGTTGTTTAGGACCAAAATTGAAAATCGCCGACCTGGAGGGATACGCTCAAAGGTAAGTCGTAGGTTTTATATATATTTTCCTAAAACAGCTATCAAGGGTAAATTTCAATTTTTAGTTTTGGCAAAGGAAACAGTTGAGAAATAGATGTCAAAACATGTAATTAGTTAGTTTGAAAAATTAATCTTAAAGAAAACATACTATGGTTCGAATTCAATTTCATAATTCAAAAGATGCACAAATCTCTGAAAATAAGTATTTTATGATTTTTCAAAAAATATCTATAAACATCAGAACTATCACAAACTCATACCATAAGGTTCATTTATGAAAAAAAAATTCAAAAAAAAATGTGATCTTAAATATAAAAATAAAAATATATAATTTATATGCAATTCGCTTCTATTACAATTCTATGATATTTTTATTGGCATGGCCATCCCAGTAAATGTTCTCTTTTCTTAAAAAATAAAAAATCTTAACGATTCCCCAACGAAAAAGATATCACGTCTGTATCAAAAATCTGGAAAGTCAACATCCAAACTAGTTTAACCGAAAAGTAATGTTGACATTAATTTTGTTTTTTTAATTTTTTTTATTTAACGAAGTCTATGTGCCGCAAAATCAGAATCAACAAACATTCAGCTAACAATAAGTCCATTTATGTAATCAAACTTACTTTGCATTTCAATCGGAAAGCTTTTATTTTATTTTATTTTTCACCAGCCTATAGCTGTTGTTACGATCGACCCTTGACAATCTAAGTCTAAACATCAAACAAACTATTGTCTGTCATGTCCCCCCCTCTGCCATCACTCAATCCTACAAAATGATGTGAATGAATAATTGCAGTAGGTTAACGTATGGAAGACATACAGAACTCGTGCAGTCGTACTTAACTCAACAAAAAAGTAAAAAAAAAATCTGGCTAAATCCAAAAGAAATATAAGAACAACATGAAGGGAAATAAAAGAAAACAAAAACCACCATCAGGTGGCAGTGAGACATTCTTCTTTTCTGTTCAGCTTTTTCTGTTGTGTTTTTTTTTTTTTTGCTTTTTTATAGTTGGCACCGCTGTGAGGAGTAGAACCCCCCCCCCCAAACTCTATACAAATTTACATGAGTGCACCAGCCCAGAGTGAATTGCAAAACCACCACTGTAAAGAGTAGAGTAATGCAGCCATGACCAAAGCCAAGTTAACCCGATGCTGGTGCCGACTGCCTCCTGTGATTCCTTTACTAGACTTACATTACATTTAAATCTACATACAAACCTAGGCATTCATACGTACAAGTATAAAGTGCATACTCACTCACTTTTCGAAGCGGGAAGGTGAAACTATCCTCATAAACACCCATTGCGACCCCCCCAGAAGGCCTATTTCCATTGCCAGTTAACACACAACAACAAGCAGCATGGCGGCAGTAAGTCATCCTGCCAGCCAGCCAGCAAGCTAGCAAGCCAACCAACATGTAACTCCCAATCGCACTCACACTTGCAGAATATCCTTACAACAAAACTATAAACTTATCCTATCCAAAGGATGTACGACTGTATGTCTCTGCATATGCGACAGCTTTTCCGTTGGTGTGGGCTTTTAATTTAAAAAAAGAAAAGAAAAAAAAAACAAAAAAAAAATGTTTCTGGGGCCAGAATTACATCGGCAGAGAAAAGTGGAAAAATTCTCTAAATTACTTACTAGTGTGGCCGTATGCATTAAGACCCATTACATGCTAGTGTTAGAAGTAAATGTTTATAGTCACTACCGGAGCAAACAAGGACCTACAACAACAAAAGAACAAGGGTCAGCTTGGTTTTGAAAAGCCCAAAGGAAAACAACCGTGAAGAACTCGCTGCAAGTAAGATGTTTAGTTGTAGACTAGATTTGCCTTTTCATTCGTTGTTTCGTCTTTCGTCTCTAGCTGCTTTACTTTTGCTACCTACCATTCAAGTATTTCCTACTTGAACTGTTTTCTTTTACCATAGAAAGAGGGAGAAAAAAAAAGGAAAAAAAAAATAAATCAAAAAGTAGAAAATGAAAACCCATATCACTCGTCAGTTGTCCTAGTTTGAGAAAAGTGCGGTGATACCAGTGGTCGGCGGTAGGCGGCAGGCGGCGAGGCCGGCATAGACTTCTAAAGCCATAAAGGGTATATTCCTATAGATTTTTATAGATATACATACCTACATACTTACATATAGATTCAGAAAACAGAATGCAAGTAATAAAAAATAATAATGAGGTTGCAACCAAGGAAGGGATGACAGACACCCTTTGGCGCGCACACAAATGCACATAGCACATGTAAGCGCGTGCATCCGCATTACAAACATTGGCAGCACCCAAACATTATTCGGCGCCTTTCAAAAGCCGACCCCACACCGCACCCAATTTGTAATCCTCAATACAAAAACAAAAACAAAAACAACAAGCAAAGAGCCAAATAAAATCGCAGACTATACTCGTATAATACTTTGGCTCGTCTCAACTATCGATATATAGTTATACATACACAATACGTATACATATAGTCATGTGCCATCAACCAGACCGTCAGTCTGCCAGACCTCTGTAAACTTTCAACCACCCTCCAGTTAACAGTCTGGCTCTGTGGTTAACTTACATAAGCTATTATAACTAACCCCCTGAAGAGAAGACCTTTACCCCAAGAGAGAAAAAGAGTGTAACAGCGAAAGAGAATTCTGATAAGAACAGAACAACATTTACATTTACAGAGTTAAACGTCATTTGAACTTTTATTATGTAGTTCTGAATAATTCAGACACCCTGTGACGGCTGAACTATCATACATACTATCTTATATGAATTGAATCGTATTTACTCTTTCAATTTTGTCGTAAACTCTTATCATCGTCAGGCTCAGTTACTTTCTCTCTTTATAGACAATACTTGCTGAAGAATTTTCGTACATAAAGTCCCGACAAAACCCCATCTGAATTACATATCCAATCCCGTTTCCCTTTGTGTCGCAGATTTTATTGACACCTCATCCTCATCTCTTATCGGTGTAGTGCATCCAAGTGCAAGTCAATGAAAATTGGGTAACACTGGGTGGTGGGAGTCCTGTATGTTGCATCGGTGCCAGAGGCAAGGTGTTGAAATGGCGCGTGTTAAAAATTACACCTTCACATATATTCGTATGAATAACTTGTACACTATGGTTCTGATTTTATAGAGACATCCTTCCCATGAGTCCATACACACGTATTGAAAGGATACAAGAGTTTGTACGTATGCACATGCATTCTGTATCTAAAAGATACTATATCTGATTGATTACGATGTGTTTATTAAGTGACTGATTATACTCGTAGCACTCGGTTCATTATCAGAAATTCTAGATTGATATCGATTTAGGAGATGCCACGTTTATACGAGCATGTTTTGCTTCTCTAATTGCTAGGCATGTAACTTTTCAGTTTAAAATTGGTTACTAGTCATCGGAGTTATCGATTTTTATTTCTACCAAAGTTATCAGGAATACGACGGCCAAACCGATGGCAATTACGATCTATGTAATACGCTTCGACCACTGTCCGTCAGTTAAACCAGCAACACCCATAGATGCACTACACAAAGAAAATAATTAATTTGTCCTGCACTTGTTGTGTAGATACGACAATAAAAATCCAAATCCAGTTGGATGTTGAATGTTTGCTTCGACTTACGAGATTTTTAAAACAAAATAAGAAATCAGGATTTAGAAATTTAATTAGATGCCGGAGAAATATTAGCTTGAAGACGGTGGCAATAGAATTTGTGGTTGGGGGTAGAAAATTAGTAGACAGGTCAGCCAGACAAATACTAGGCATCACGGTTCAGTCAATTCAATTCAATCGTCAAGTTTTTAATTGGCTCGAATCGAATTATCCAATTAGATGAATTTGCGTTTTACAAAGTCTAGAGAAAGTGTGGGAGTTTGGTGTTTACAATAAATTTCATGGGCAGGATTTTTGAGATTTGTAAAAGAGTAGGTGTGTACAAAATTGCACTCTAACATATTGAAACTTAGTGTAATGAGACTTTGGAGGGAATGTTTTTATAACATGTTGTTCCTTTATTGCTTTCTTTAATCATTCTTGCGCTCGAATGTATCAAAAAAGTATTATTCTATTACTGTCGATTAAAGTCTGTTAACATGCCATAAACAAAGTGCTTTTGAATATAGCCACCGTTTGGCTTTATTACGGCGTTGAAACTTCCGATGCAATTATACCAATTTTTACTTGAAAAAAATTCACTTCCATTCTCGTCAAAGTCAAGTCTGCAGCATCTTCATATTTTTGTAATTCTTAGAGAACAACGTAACTCGCGATATGCACTAGATTAAAAAATCCATACGATCGTATCAGGCGAATATGCGGGCTACTGTAAGCTCTAGATGGTGGAAGAAGAAGATATTTCCGATTTTTACTGGCATCGGAGATGGTGCTGCGTAACAATAATGTGGCCGAACCAGCTAAATGCCAGCGGCCCCAAATTAGGTTTAACTTTTTATAATTAGCAGGTTAGCTCTAAGGATTAAGGACATTGAGAAAATTTATGAAATTATTTTTCTTCACACAGACATTAGAAATATTCTCTACGACACTCCAGTCTACAACCACAGATCGACCGAAGTGTTTAAAAAGTCATGAATCTGAGGGCTTAAAACTTAATCTATGTAATAGAAAAATAGAAATTTTGGAAGGTCGAAGACGTTTCATTTAAATTTTCTTTTGCAAAAAACTATTTATAATGTATCTACAATTAAAAAATATTATATATTCTATCATACGCATGTAATCAAGGAGAAAAGGTTAAGGCATTTTTGAAACGTTACGGGATTGAGTTAGGTGCCATTTTATAACAAAAGATTTTAGCATAGGGTGCACGAAATTTAAAATTTAAAATCGCTTATAAGAAATAAATATAAATAAATCACAAAAGTGGCACTCAAGAGGCTCTTATAAGGAAGATAATGTTATATATCCAGAAAATCCATTTTACAAAAATATTTCAACAATTTTAAAGTTGAATACGAGTACTGATAATGCGATTAAATATGCTCAACACAACATAGAATTGAAGTGCTGTATCAATTTTAGAACAATCTACAATATATTACATTACAAGTACTACTCGTATCATTATCAAATCCTTTGTCAATTGTGAACAAAACCTTCAAGACGCTGGCAGTGGGTAAAGATATCAAGTGAACATCGTGAAAATTGTCATGATTTAAATTAAAAGGGCGTTTGCACCGCAAACTTTCCAGTAAATGGTAGTTAGGATACCAAATTAATAAAAATTAAGGCATTGCAGAAAATTTTACCTCGAATAAACTCTTCGAGTACTTGGTTGAGTCACTTAGACTATATACAACTTCAACTTTTTGAAATATGTTTTAAGTTATGATCCAAACTAGTTATATAGCCTAATCGAATATTTCAAATATTTTGAAATCAGAATATCTTTTCGCCGCCAATCCTCTTTGTATAAAATATATAGAGATTCCCGACACAAATCCTAATTTCATAAAATTAAAGGGTATTTTTTAAGAGATGTACAACTTTATTTTAAAACAATAACTATAGGATATGAGTTTAAAATATTCAAGAATATGGCTTCGTCGGCTATTTCTGACTAAGGCATTCTCTTGGTCATATTTTTGTCCACTATTTGGAGCATTTGGGGATCTATCTAACCAATAAGCTGAATATTGGCTTCTAATAATTTAGAAGCGCAGCATACTGGTACACCAAAGAGTATACATAGCCCAATAAGAAGTATCCGAGTGGTGTCAAATCGCACGATATCAGTAGACAATTTACGGGTCGATTTCGCGATATAATTTTGTCGTTAAATCGAGTTCTCAGAAAGCTAATGGTTTCATGGGTAGTATGGCACGTAGCGCCATCGTGTTGGAACCACAAATAGTCCTTATAACTGGAAAAATAATCACTGGCCGGAAACGTTTTTTAGAACAAGGACGGACGCCCGTGTACAGGAGAAACAAGGTGAAGAATGGTATCTAAAAGAAGTTATTTGTCTAAATGAGATTAAATTTTTTATTGAATTATTGGGTATTTCCGTGGGATTCAAAGTATGTAATAAAAGTTTCTAATTTTGAATAGAATATATCAGGTTTTCTACTTTGATTGAAAATACTGTTAATTCTTTTACATTTGCTTACAGATTCCCTAAAAATCTAACTTTTTTATTGATCTCTTTGGATGATCTGTTAAAGCAACATTTTTACTAAATATCGCAAAATGATCTCACTTCTCACATATGTCAAATTAACGTGTGTATTTTGAGTCTGTAAGAAAATATAGAGAGCAGATCAGTCACTTAGTTCATGGAAAAATAAACGGTTAACATAACGCTAGGCATTGACTGTAGAACTTACGACTATGATTCACTGCAAACAGTGACTGCTACCTCGCATCTTGCCACTCGGTATGAGTATGTTTTTCGGCCTCAAAGCTTAAGTTATTGTATTAACTGTATCTTGTGTAGCTGCAAATCCGAGACATGATGTGAAATATGTATAAAATGCATTATTCCACTCAAAATTCTTATTGTAGCGATATTTAGGGGCAAATGAATTTGCTATGATTGTAAGTTATTTCGGTTAAATTAAATTAAAAGTAGCAAATCCATCAACCACAAAATATTGACAAGAGTTCCAAGATTAGTTAGTATCGGCATGAGTGATTTTGGGATCAAGTGACCATTTGATACCAGCTAATGAATACATATAATAGATGCATTTTGAATAATCCCAAAAGCTCAGGATAATCATTAAGCCTAAACATGAACCTGCCTTTGGGCGAGAGTCATAAGAATAATTGAAAACAAACTTTATTTACAAGTCAAGATATCAGTATAAGGCACTGATCGGATAATTTAATTCTTTTACAAAACCAACAACATCAGTCCGATTGCCAGAGATAATCTCGAAGAGCCTCTCAGTATCATAAATACTTTCTTGCTAACTTTCAACAATTCTTATTATATGGTTACCACATTCATAGTGAAGTATATTGAAAAACAATACCGAAATTAATAGTCAGCATAACGGCAATAATACCCTTAGAAATAACACTTGAAACTTCTTAAGGACGCTGTTGGTCTCTCTTGTCGTGTTTATAACCATAAATTGCTCAAATTTCAAGGACCAATTCGTAAATTCCTCAACGTAGATACTCATCACATTACCCCATGCAAGTACAAAATTGTAATCTATTTTCTATTACATAGGTGCGTTGCATAATAAGTGGACTATTTGTATGGCATCCAATTACAAAGGCAAATTATTAACGTGAAAAAAATATACTTTCAGATATTCAAATTATAAAAATCCATTCATGCATTCGATGAAGTTTAATGACAAGTATTTGAGTTGATGTACCTATACGTATTTTAATCACCATTTTGATAGCGCCTGAACAGTTACAAGAAAAAAACATATGAAATTCGTATATCTGCATGCATGAATTCAACGCACTTAGCAAGATTGTAACCCATGCGAATTTGTGCAAAATTCAAGGTTTTTGCCGTAAAAACAAAAAAGATTTGGATGTTAAAATGTACATGCTGTAAACAACTTATAAATAGAAAATCACTAATTCAAGGATTCAAGGTCTCTGAACTTTACCAGAAAAATATAATTGTGTTGATAGCAATATTTTTGAATCATAATCCCACATAATGTAAAATTTTGTATGACTAACAATACAACGGATTCTTTTTCGAATATACATACGGATTCACGTGGGTTTGAATAAGAATGGGAAAATGGTTATTATATAATTTTTCCTTCTAATTTGGTTTGATTTTTTTTTTGAGAATCAGGCGACAAAAAATTCCCACTTTAATCAATTGTTAAGCTCTCAAGGCTTTGTCAAGAAAATATTCAGGAATAGGGCAATTGCACTTGCAACTGATTTGTTTCCGTTTTTCCTTAATTTCCTCGCATTTTTAAGATCAATATTAGTACACCGTGGAAGAATATCAAGTAATCAACATTCTTCAGGATAAGTAAACTAAAAATTTCCCTATCTTCGATATTCGATATTCATACAATGGGATGCAAACTTAAAGCCATCTTCAGTTTACAAAAGCGGTCTTTGGTAAAATACACATTGGAGTTTTGATGACCTTGCGCGACAACTGCATTTTAACTCTGATCAAATGCTGTTGCCGAAAAAATACGAAATGGACTTTCGAGCACAATCTGAGCCAAGGAATATGGTCGAGACTTTTCGGAGGACGACAACATGAGATTTCTTTCTCTCTTCCAAGTGGAGATGTACGCCATCCAACGAACTATATGCATCTGTAGCTACAGCCAAATGTGCTTAGAGCCTCGCTGATCCCTATCACGACTTTCATACTACAATAGTTCAAGAATGCAAGTCTTCACTGAACGCAAACGAAAGACTGAATTCACCTAGTCATGGTAGGACTCATGGGAAATGAAATCGCCAGAGTTTCCAAGACAATGATCATACCTAACAAATGGCATGACTCTCTAGGTCGCCAGTAGGCCAAATTAATGATTCCTGATGGGTCTAAGAGGTTAGAGACTTTCCTGCCATCTCTCAGTAAGAAAAAATGCAGACTGCCTACAGAAGTCGTGACGGGGTACTAAGTTTTTGCCAAGCACCTAAATGCGCTGGACATTAGTGACCGTCTTGTGACGGTTGCTGTGAGAATGATGATGACACCGAAGAGCACTACTTCTATGAGTATCTGGCCTACGGGTCGCATCAGGCTGCATATACTCGTCACTGATGTAATAGGTACTGGTGCTTCAGACATTTTATCACTGAAGTGCTTACACGTCTTTCTACGAAGGACAGATAATTATTAGTAAAAGGAACATTCAGAGAGTTAAATGGACTAGTTCTTTTTCTGAGTGCTCTGTTCCGACAAAAAAAGATTGGAAGGTTGATTCAAGCTCGCCTTAACTTTTATTTGGCTTTTCTTACATCTGTAAGAAGCTAACGCAATGATAGGTTGACTGAACTTAGAAAAGGGATCCAGCTTTCTAAGTTATTTACTACCGTACACGTGTATTTACACGTACATATTGTATTTTGTGGATAAAGTAGTTCTCCATAGAATTGATGAACAGCCACATTATTTGTAATCAACCCCATCTTGGCGTCTTCTAACAGATGCGTAACTAAGAAGTGCTTCTCGTATCGAACAGGTAACATCGGACATTGCTTTGTTGATGCAGCGGTTAACATTTGCTCATCTAGACCTGCGGTTAAATTATTCGTTAGCTTCTATGTCAAGTAAATACAAGAGTTTTAGACCGAACTTGCTCCGAAAACCATTTCTTCAATTGCCGTATCTTTATTTTCGGTTCGGACAAAAGAACCTTGATTGGGTTTTGGGACTCTCCTGTAGATATTTTAAACTACTGTAAGTAGAATATTTTTTTGGTACGATTATATGTATATATTGCTTTATTTTCTGCTCAGGGAACAGAGAAACGACCATGGTCCTTTTCCGCCAACCTCCGTCGATGATGGAAATACCAAACGGTTTGCTTAGCCTGAAGTTTGTCCACTTCGGCTTTTTAATCGGAAGACTCCTTTGAAATACATTTCAGTAATTGGGTTTCTGGATTTGGAAAAACATTAATATAGGTGTTCGGATTTAGTAGTACTCATTCGTAACTCCTTATCTTAAAGCAACTTTATTCAACGTGTTTATTCGATGTGTCGTCTAAAGGGCTAACACATGGTTGCTCATGATAGCGCCTTCATCGGCAAAAAGAAAGGAAGCCGTTCCGGGCTCATTTGTGTGCTGCTTTAGTAGAAAATCTCGCACGACGTTAAAAAAAACAGTGGATAGTGTACACTGCCTTGGTGTACTTGGTCTTAAGTTTGACTTCTCCGGTCATTCACGCACTAACGTCACGATACACATCCCGCATCATTGATGTACATATAGAATACATATGAACCAGGAAAATTTTCAGAAACTTGCGCGGTACATATAAGATCTCTGCAAAATTTATCGATTCATTTTCCCCAAATGGATGGAGACCAGATATGAGGAACGCATATTTCGAAACGTCAAGATGTTTTTACATCATTACCCATAAGTTTTGCATCGCGTCTTATGTCGACTCGCCGGTCATGGGATTTAATAATATTGACGATTGTCTAGAGGTTTTTCGTATATTTTAATAGTATGCGACATAAGTATAAACGATCTGTAGTTGAGTAAGAAAATCAGCGGAGAGCGCAAAACTCGAAATCTCTAACAGAACTTCTGTCCCAGTTTTAATCTATGTACTTCCATTAAATTATACATAATCCATTCCAAACAAACCAACAAGATGTATATTAAGAAACATTCCACAGATGGCGAAAAACCCGCTCTTCAGGTTCACGCAGAATACCATCGTGCGACCACACTCCCAGTGAAATCATATCCCTGCATAGCTATCCGACATCCTCTAGTTGCCGTCGGTTTGGGCGATGAAAAGGCTAAGGAAATCCTCAAAAATGCTAACAAAGAAAACGATGGGAACTACGATCAGCGTGTTTTAAACACAATTCTTGCATTAAGCTGGCAAATGCAGATGAAACTCGCCAAACCACTGAAGCGTATCGCCCACACAGATGCCTTATGGTATACACACTAGCAAAGGCTATCGTTATGCCAAAGATCTCAGCAAAACTTAATGTTAACGTCAACGACTGCAATTTTCTGCCGAAGAAGAAATTATCACTTCTCAAGAAATACATAAAATCTAAACAGAGAGTTCCTACGCCAGATCTGGGCGAAACTCGTCTTCTATAGGTTAAGCAGCCGATCGCTTAACCATATGAACAAAATGGCATCGAGATCTATTTAACATAAATCCACGATTTCCCACTGTCGGAGTGTATTTGATCAGCCCCAACTGTAAATTGCTGGTTCATTTTTCGTACAGCTTCGCAAGTTTTGGTTTTCGGTAAAAACTGTCTTTTTGTCTTCGTGGGCGACATTCGAGGGAATTTTACTGCTCGGGTATTCGGGTTTAAATAAAACACCAACAAATTAACTTGATAACGATTTATTAAATTCATTCTCTTCTGCTATTCAATGTTTGAAAATAATTTCGGGCATATACCAACCTTGGCTCCTTCGTACAAAGCGCATTTTAGAGGTCGAATTTTCGACCACTTTTTCGCGTATATCGTGTATTACTCGAACAATGTTTTGCTGCAAAGTGTGAATCGTTGCTGGTTTATCGGCATAAACTAGTGACTTAACGTACAGAAATAATGCAATGGCGTCAAATTGCACGATTTCTATTTCCAAATCGTGCTTTCAATAAAGCTATGTTTTCATTGGTAGTATGGGGTGGAATACCATTCTGTTGGAACCGGCATGCAATCCACAACATGCGGTACATTTTTCTGTATGCAATGGCATCTGGTGAACTTCTTGAGAATTGTCCTCACTGCGTTTATACAGATATGAGACCCATCACGGAACAAAATGTACGATAAAAAAAACTAGGTCCATTTGCAGTTGATATAAAGCCCAGTCACCGAACACTCGACGCAATATATGGTCACGCGGCTTTAGCACTTGCACCACTTCGATCTTATAAGACATAATTTTCCAGATACTGGATAGACCAGGGTCAAGTTGCTGCAAACGACGACGAATCAATAAATTGAGGTCCTCTTAAACACAAGCTTCCATATTCGCGATATTTTGTTCCGAACGCCCTGTTCTCGTTCTTGTTGGTGTCTGAGTATCCATTATCGTGAACTGACGGCGGAAATTTTTCAATACTTCGATGAGTAGAAAGTTCAGATGGCCGACGATGACAGCTGAATGTGACAGCCGATTTAACCATATTGGAAAGTCTGATATTTATTATGATATTATTAGGTGTCCCTGTAATTGAATGATTTCCATGTTCTAACTACCATTTAGGGCGGTTAGTCTATCTCAAGACGCCCTTTATCGGTTTTGCTATTTTCGATGTGAATACTTAGGCAATATTTGAAAAGCTTGCTTTTTGTTCCTCGTCATACTTTTCTTCTCATTCGACCAGCACTTTTCAATATTAATGTTGCCCCGACCTTTTGAAATACCAAGTACTACTGTTACATTTTTCTATTACATCGCATAGTTTTCAGTTCCTTTTGAAAGCAAAGTACGTACAAAAAGAGCTACGACTATGCTGCGCATCTGTTTTTTATTTTTTATTTTGTGGTGTTATGGTGCAGTCAGTGGTTCAGTCACTCGGATACTACACCAGAGCTTTTGCCTTCAATTCAGATACCAAACACAAAAAAAAAAAGAAAAAAAAAGTTATGACTTTTTACTTCGCATATTCGCGCTTTTTTCAACACGTTTTCCTTCACCTTTTACCTCTTACGATACAGATTTAATTATGAAAACTGCTTTTAAGTTAAGAGATGAGCACTGACTAAGTGGCGTACAATTATTTCAAATACGCCCAAAGAAACCCGTCGAAAGTGATTAAATTCGTTGAGCACGTTACTCCGCGAATAAACTTATTCGTTACTTAATGTCCCATAACTATTGTGTCCTTTGCAAAATGCATGGGGCTCCGTTCTGTTCAAAACATAATAGTGTATGGTTTTGCATAGCTGGCTTATCAACAAAATTTCAACGCTGTCTAATATTTCAGGCAATTATTATAATTTTTCAGTAATTGTTCAGCAGTTAACAATGAAACACACAAAAATCGTACAATTACTGTACATCTGTTCGGTTTTGATGTTCCTTTTCCAGTATTTGCCAATTTGTGAACTATTTTCCGATCGGAAAGCTGATGGTGGTGAACTGTAGCAAGACGGTTTACAGGACATCATTGACATGGTTAAAGTATAGGCTCTACTTAACGCGATAAAGTATTGTAGACCCACATTCAAATCGGAATGGGATTGCTTTCTTGCTTAAAAGTTTTTCTCCTTCACTTTTTGTTCTAGATCTACAGCACTTTTGATTCTTTTACAGCTTTCATAACCAATTTACCTGTAGAGCATAAGACTATTTCGCGAAAAGTACGAGTATTCAAAGCTATAAGATTTTATCCTTCCACAAGAATACTAAGACAAAACAAAAAAGGAAATTAAAACCTTTAATTTTCGAATTGAGACGTCAGCGAGTCCATCCGTTGTTGGCTAACGTCTATTACAAATTCAAATAGGACACAGGAGACAAAACAATTTCAGATACCCATTCTGGAAGCAAACAAGACAAATGAAGTAAGCAATCCAACAGTCTCCTCAAATCGTCCCTTTTTTTTGAATTTTTTTCACTCATCCTTCTATTGCAGGACTTTTTTGTATTTTTTTTTCGTTGTTCTATTCTGTATTTTGCAATCTTCACAAAGAAAAAACAGAAAAAGAAATGATGTAAACTACTCAGAATGATTTTTTGAATAAATTACTGTGACATAAAACTCTCAGTCTGGCAGCGTAATCGGTTCAAAATGAATGATACTGCCTTAGTGTAAGAGAGCAAGTAAATAAAGAAAACCAACAAAAACGATTAACATAGTCGTGGATATTTGTATCTTTGATCATGCAAAACTTGAACAGCATATACGGTTATGCAGACGAACATGTAGTTTACAAGTTGCAATTTATCTAGGTTATGTCTAGTGTTGGAAGTTCTACGACTTGCAAATACGTTTTTTCTCTGCTTTAAAATGTTCCTAGGGTCCTATGATTTACATACATAAGTCAAAGCACATGTCAGGAAAGCAAGTACATTGTACATATATAGAATTTGATTTTGGTTTTTAGGAGGAATCTCATGTTCTAAGAGTCATATCGTATTTTCGCATTCCAAAGCTTCTACCTAAAGCTGATTTTCACTTCAGCACTTTATTTTTTCCCGAGTAACTTCGATTCCTTATCACCTATTCTGTGCCATGTGTGATTTTTGATCCTTCCCAGAAATATTTTTGGTATTAATATTGCCACTCCCGGACGACCGCCGAATTCTTTTTAGTTCCTACATTCAGGTTGCTCTTCCTTGAAAGCTTCATTCCCTTATTGGACAGCAAGCAAGCAAATATTCGTTTTCCCACATAATCTCTATGATTAGGTAGAGCATATGTGTCAATGTGCTTGTTTAAGAGTCTCGAAATCATATCGCCTAACGTTTACTTAATCTTGTAAAAACTGATGGCAGTCTCTATACTGCAAGAAGGTCTGGTGTACATCTGCGAATTTACTGCCGTGCATAGGTCATCTGAATCTGTTCTATTGACGTCTCATGGTTCAACATAATTTCCTGAAACTTTTGAACCGATTTTCATTCGAATTTTAAGTATAGCCGGTTAAACTTTTAACCAAGTATTATTTATAACTTTTAGCTCTCTGGTGATACTAAAAATGCTCCAGCCTTCTTTTCTGTCTGGAACCAATATGTCAACGTGGTTACGCTTGTCGCTACTCAAACTTCTTTGAAATTTCTTCCTTTTTCCGTAGAGCTGTGCCTCAGTATCTCAATGACAATACGTTCTTCGATTCGTCTCATGGTGGCTACCGATATCCATTTGCTGTTCGTTTTCGGCCTTCTGGTTGAAAGAACATTTTTCACAGCGTTACTGCGTTACAAATATGTTAGCATATATGATATTCGAAGTGAAACCATAAAAATAGAACAAGAAAACCGGCTGGAGTTAAATGCAAATGCTTGGTGAACACATTGTGCGAGAATTCTGGACGTATTCCAAGTCGAGGCTCCAATACAGAATCTTCCTCTCCAAAATGCGTATGACTATTTCCACTTGCAAAGAAACGAAAACGCATTTCAAAAGCAATCACGGCCCTCGAAAAAGAATGTATTTTTTGTTAAACGTCGTGAAATCCTAAACAAAAACAACGATATAAAAGTCCGCGCATAATGCAATAATGCTTTGCAGGCTTTAGGATATTGCAAAGTAAACATCAAGACAATCGAGGAAGTACGATGCTAAGGACTAAACAAAACAAGCATGAAGTTCTGACATTTATTACGGCGATCAAAATTAATATTAATTTGTATTATTGTTTGCCATAAATTGTTTGCAGTAAATTGAAGGTGCTCAATTATGGTCTAGCCTAATTTACTACTGAGGAAATTTATAAAAGTATCTCACCGCTAAGACCTCTAATCGATGTCTTAAATTGCCAAAATTGGCAAGGAGTATCTCTTTAGTGGGACAAGAGGTATGCATTGTTAAAAACGGCATGGCCACAGCACGTTGACGTCAGATATTTTTCTTTTATAGCTTTTCGGTGTATGACCTGAATTTCGAAGGTCAATCATTGCTCTGCGATGATAACAGACAGACAGATAACCAAAGACAAATTTATATGTAACAGAAACAACCCACAGTCCAATGAGTACGATTTTCAACAGTGGATTTGAGATTGCAGCTTTATAGCAAGGACGAGGATTTTTTGAAAAAAAAAAAAATAGTAAAAAAAATGATCGGCAACTTTTTGGTGTTTCTATCTCTGCTTTTATCTTTGATTCGATTGCATTGACATAAGATTCAGGAATTTAGAGAGTAAAATTGGAAACGAAAAAGGAACGTACGTTTCTGAAACTTATCAGCCAAAAAGAGGTCTGCAATCTTTCCGGTTTTTGGATGAATGTACTCGTATGTGAATGGTTTTAGTTAGTTATTGTTTCTATCACACGATTACATCATCTACCTCTGGATCAACAAACGCCTTAAATAACGAATGATACAACGCGCGCTTTCAATATTTTGGATATCAGAATCTTATCAGCGGTTCTCAAGGCTCCTAAAATATGAGAAGAATCATAGTAACATTATTGTCCTTTTTCAGATATCCCTGTGCATCACATAAAGATCGCAGTTCATATCTGAGACCAGAGTTCTGTTGGTTATCTTCGGTTAAATTTACAAAACCGATTTGTCATTTACCCCGAGTTGGTCTTGCTGAGTGTAAAAAACACTCTGTATGTTGATGAAAGTGATAAACGCGTGCTCGTTTTTGCAAAGTACAAGTTTTATCTGCCTTAAAGATTTTGTATCGCAGTCGAGGGAATTTTTACAAATAAAACTCACTCCAGAGTTGGCAGTAGATACTGCTAAGCGCTTTGAGCCTGAAAGTAAAGACTCTCCATCTCATGCTTGAGGCTCATTTCTCAGGTAAACTAATCAAAACCGGCTCGCAATCAGGTCCTATTAAATGCAATAATACTCGTACAACACGCTTTAGCTGGTACATCTCTTCGGTTGTGGTGACGGATGAGTCTATGCTTCCTTTGATGACTTCAAGTTGTCTGGCACCGATAGCATATACACAGTTATGTAACTGAGGAGAATTTTTACTGCTAGCCTGACATGCGAGTACATATCGAAAGCCTGACAAAAAGTGGGAACAGCCTTTAGGTTCTGGCTTATAAGTCTGCCTTTCTTCATGTTGAAGAGCGTGGAGAGAATAGTCGAGATCCATGTGAGCAAAACTACTTTGGGAATGATTTCTCTTTCTGCGATGAAACACACTTTCCAACGCGGAAGATCTTGCGAGAGTGGCAAGATCTGGTAGGCAGAATTGAAGGCGCACTGGACAAGAAGGAATGCGAACTGGGCATTTTCATCGGCGTAGAGGGTGCTTTCGACAGCGCAACTTTTAACAGTATGTATACCTCGGCCAGACTACATGGCGCATTGATGAATCTCCCTTACCTCGATATGCTGCACTCTCAAAGTCATCTTCTGTTTAAACAGAAATGATTTTTAGTACAATACGCACTGGAGCTTTGATGACCTTGCATTGTCGTTTGACTCTGGTCTTACGGCCATGCCATCTGACACAATGACACCAGAGTTCCTGCTACAGAAAAAACACGAAATCAACTTTCCCCAACCCAATACTAATTTCGGCCAGAATCTGAACCAGGAAAGGAATGTGGTCGGGTCTTTACGGATGGCTCCAAGAATGATATTGGATGCGGCGCTGGTGTCTTTCTGCAGGACGATAACGTTAGATTTCACTCCTCGTTAGGAAAACTTGCGTCTACTTTCCTAGCGGGGATATATGTAAACTTGATGGCTGAAAAAAACAATTTCTTTCAGGCACGGTTGGTATCGACCACCGAACCGTCTGATTGGGAAGCCAATACACTACCACTTGTGCCACTGCCACCCACAATGTTTTCTATTTACTACCTCAATAATTGCTTTGAACTTAACATCTCCAAATGACAATCTATATTATTACCTTGTAGTTGCCGCCAACCAACGGTCAACTTTTACCCTAATTCAGTCTTCTTACCACCTTTGCGTGGTAATATGTTAACGTGATAACCCTGAAAGCTATCACATACAGGTAACTCAGTTTTATCAAACGGCAGTCCAAGGAATTATTCGACATTATGTGACTTGATTTATCTGTATTACTTGCTTATCTTGACTGGTCAAGCGTGGTGCCCCTTACGCCTCAAATTCGATGCAAATTCAACATTTGTCAAATTGAATTACTTCTGATATACATAAGGTATAAGTGCCTTATTCATTGGAGAATAATTAAACAAGTAAATTACTTCACTGCCTGGAGCTATGAGATTGAGAAACTGATCTTCTGGTACCTTATAAAAATCCAAATCCATTGCGGATTGGTGTGCATTAAAAGAAAAGTGGTGCACCACAATTACATGCAATCTCCGGTTTGTCGGAAATCTACCGGACGTCTAGAAATTACTCCAAGTGCTCAATTTGTCAACATTTGCTTGTATGTACTACCTCATCTTACTCAACGACACTTACATACGCATTAATGTCTTGCATATCAAATGTAATCTATAAGCCCATTACTAATTGTATTATTTCAGCAATGCATCACACGTTTTCTGGTCACCTTTCTTAATAAAGGAACTCACCCACACATCAAGAACTCAAAATCTCAATGATACACTAGAATATTGACATAATTGTGCCTTATTAAAGTCAGCTACGGTGGGCAGGATATCTTGCAATTAGTTTCCAATGAACTAGTTAGTTACAAAAGCCATCGCGAACAGTATACTCGTAGTGACCAACTCTTTCCACCCTCCACACTGGATTCAACGGTCACCGACCATCCACACATGTTCGCACTCAATTAAAGGTTTACATTAATACCGGCGGCCGTGATTCTAACGCACAACTCACACATAGAGAAAGAGCAGTGAATTAAATTATCATACTAATCGATGGTCGTTAAGTGCCCAAAATTTAACCTAAAATCAATAATTTACACGTTGCTTAATCGAGAATTATAATAATCACATAGCGAGCATATGGTATGTCCTCGAATGCGAATGTCCAGAAATGAAATTTTCGGTTTGGGCTTGGGGTTGGCAAGGAATGTCTAATAGTGGCCGGCTATTTGCCAAAATGCAATTAAACGTAGTCAAACTCGTACAACGCCCTGATGTGAGTTGACCAAAGTGTGAAAATCCTTGGGTGGATTGTATACCACGCATATTACGCCGGTCACATTAAATTTCATGCACTGCCGCTGGTATTGCTGGAACTGAACGAAGCCATCAGCGGTATATGGTGATGTTCCTTTGGGAGTTACTTTGATAACGTCAAAGCGCTTAAGTGAGAATTATTTAAGGCTTCTCTTAATTGGTCGAACGGATTGTTGGAAAGATATTTATAAAGGTTACAGTAATAAACTACGAGTAATGCCGCAATATTATTTAGGTTCTACTACAATTACTACTCCCTATTTGCAACAGTCTTTCTTTGTTAGTAGTAATTCCAATTTGCTAGTAAGCGAACCTTGCGAATTAACAACATGTTTATTCAGCTGTATACGAGTATTATAAAAACTAACTAGTCTGCTATGGTTGACTCTAAATTAAGGCTATAAAAGGTAGAAGTTGTAAAGATATCTGTTTGTTAGCTTAGATTACTTTAGGTGGAAGTAGGCGTAACCCGAAGTCTCTCTACATTTAACCGAAGTGGAAGTTCTCCGAGCCGAAAAGTTAGTGTACGATTGTCAACATTTCTTAGTCATCTAGGACCATGAATTCGGGCTCTTCAGACAAGTACAATGTCTCCATATACATAGTTCATACAGCTTGTTATTGTACCGTTTACTCCAAATTCCGTTTATGCAAACGGAACTTAATGTTAGATTAGATTAGATTGTGGGAGGGGCGGAAATATGTAGCCTCATCACTGCGGCCAGGTCAGCCCCATTCTGATTTCCTCAAGTTAAAACTCACCCGTGATGTGTGAATCTTTAATAAATTCGGCTATATCTTTGAGTCAGCTATCAGCGATATCTTCTGCCTCAAGGTATAGCTTACCTAGAAGAGGTAGACTTGGTCTGATTACGCGGCTGCAGTGAAAAAGGATATGCTCTGCTGTTTTTTCGCCCTCGTTGCACATGCATCTCTTGTTGCTCTGTGCTATTCCCATATTCATAAGATGTTTTCAGACTCTGCTGTAATCTGTTAGGAATCCGGTTACTGCATGTATCTGACCTCTAGAAAGCGTTAAGATTTGTCTAGCTTATTTGAGAGAAGGGGTTGGGAAAAAGTATTTGAATACAGTAATAGAAAATAAATCACAACAACTTAAAAATGAATACTTACCCGGCCCAGATGGCCTTCCTTCCATATTTCTTAAAAAGTGTTCCTCAACATTTCCCCACCCCCTTTAAAATCTCTTCCCGTTATCGCTCCCTCAAGGTGAATTTCCACAGATATAGAAGTCTTCTTTCATAACACCGATACACAAAAAGGGATTAAAGAGCGAAGTCACTAATTACCGCTCCATAGCAAACTTTCACATATACCCAAACTCCTCGAAAGCATTTTGTACCAAGGCTTAAGTTTCCAGTGCAAATCTCTTATTTCTCCTAATCAGCACGGCTTTCTGAAACGTATTATAGATCAACTTCCACTAACCTCGTCGAATTCGTGTCCTCTTTTCTCTCAGCCTTAGAATATGGTAAAGAATAGCGTCAACCTCTTTGACGAATTCATTAAGGCTTTTGGTAAGATATCTCACAAACTAATCCGGTTCAAATTGTCCGTCCTGAGCTTTGAACCCATTTTGCTAAAATGGATATCTTCTTACCTGGATAATCGTTTTTATATTGTTCGATTCAGGTCCGCCCTATCGGCCCCTTTCTTGGCCACTTCAGGTGGTCTTTAAGGTAGTCATCTAGGTCCACTCCTCTTCATCCTAACTATTAACAATCTTGAAAGGGTCATTTAACACTCAGCACTTTCTCTCTATGCTGACGATACCAAATTTTTTAAACCCATTTCATCACCACAGCCTCCTTAAAATAGATCTAAATAGTTTTTCCACCTGGTGCATCAAGAACTGCTTGGAACTCAATGTCAATAAATGTCAATTACCTTCTCACTTAAGTGCCACAAGTCTACTCCCCGAATTTACCATCTCCACGGCCAACCTAGATCCCTTGTTGAGTCTATACGCGACCTTGGCATATTATGCGACAAGGAGCTTAATTTCTGCTCGCGTATTGATGAGATAATTACTATAGCAAACTCATCACTTGGCTTCGTTAAAAATAATCCAAGGAATTCTGCAATCCGTACGTGACCAGATCACTATACATCACTCACGTTCGGCCCCTACTCGTGGTGTCCCTTTCAACGAGTTCATGTATCCCGTATTGAGAGCATCCAGCGTCAAATCCGATCTCCTTCACCATCCCTAGCTTTAAGCCCTAGTGATAAGTCCTAGATATCGCTAAACCTGAATTTGTTTTTAGTTTTTAAGTCCTAGTTTATAAGTTTTTTTTAGCATCTAGATTAAATGAACTGGCTGGTGTTATGAGAAGCATTTCATCACAATTAGTGTGATAATCCAGTGTGTATTGCAACAAAGACCACTTAATTTTTAACGTAAGATGACTTTGAGAGTGCGACCCATGATATGAATATCAAGGCCAGCCCGCCACGCCAGAGAAAGCCCCCACTAGTAGACGTTTTTTAGGTACTTAGAAAATATCCTCTCACAATCAGTTTGCAAGCTTCAGAAATACTGCAATATTGAAGCACTAAAAAGAAAAGTAAGAGCCGATAACCGGCGGTCGGAGCAATTTAAATACAGCTCTGACGTCCAAGTAGGATTCAAAACCGAGCGATAAAACTTATTTATGATATTAATATTAGTCCATCAATTGACACCCTAGATCACTGACATAATGTCTCCTATCTCACTTTGTTTTATCGCCATTTCCACCACCAGTGCTCCACTGAAATCGCCAGTAGCATTCCGCTCCTTCAAACTTTTAACCGTAACACCCGTCTCGCTATGAATGCACATCAGTATACCCTCAATCCCATTTTCGGACGTAATCTAAAATATTGTGATTCGTTCCTAAGCCGTACAACTCGCTTATGCCCTGCCGATCTCTGTATTTCCTGGTCGTTATAACTTGCAAACATTTAAGAACAATGTACATCGGTACCTCTCTTTTCTGCCTCCCTAAGTTTCCTTTGCTCATAAAATAAAAAAACTCTAGATTCTGAGAAGAACAACATCTTTATCCGAAAACTCACCCACTGGTTTTGCACCATTTTACAAACCAAGTAAAAAATTATTTTGCTCTAGGGCCTCTTCCTTTTCATCACTTATGTCATTAGCCGTGAATTTGCAGTCGCCTCTAGTTTCATCTGTTGGGCTTCTTAGGGAGTTGTATGTTGCCAAAAACTACACTTTACCGATCTGACGAGGAGCTCCCAACTACCTCCTATATGAGGTGAAGTACGTGAAATGAAATACCACTTGGTAAAATTTTCCTCAACATCCTTATAATTGATTCTTTCACTTTTCTGTTTACGTTCTCTACTAGCTAGCGGAAATTTGCGCCATAGTCGCTGTATATTTCGACCGGGGTTTCTAGTCTAGCTACTTCAATGTGGACCGCTCTGATGGTAAGGCGCGTTATAAAGACATCATTGCAGATTAAACGCAGATCTCCATATGTCCTGTAACGGGTACTTAATGTAAATTAAAAAGTTGTCCAAGATAGCGCTACAGTTCGGAATGAACCAGGACCTCAGCTAACATGCGTCTCCAGCTAGAGCGATCTTTTGTCAGTTGCCTAAAGTTGCACACACGAACTTGGAACTTGGATGAGGTCTTTTTCCACTACTACGCGCCACCTTAGATCAGGTCATCTAAGCCGGGTTATCGGAGACTTTCTGACGAGGTCGGCATTGCTGTACAGCCCATATAATCCGCTGTTAAAAGGTCTCCTCCATTTTTCATCGAAGTAAATGGGATTACAAATTACCTAAAGAACTTTTCAATCCCCCACGGAGAGCAATTTCATCCAATTTCGTCAGTGTCCATGATTTTGCGCCGTAAAGCAGGACTGGGGATGATCAGCCTTTTGTATACTATTGTATAATATCATGTCTTTTTGATTGCTCGAGAGAGGGCTTTAGTACTCAATTGCCTTCTAAGTCTAAAGAATCAGCGATTACCAAGGGTGATTCTTCGCATAATTTCCGCGTTGGTGTCCTTGTCGGAATTTATAGCGGAGCCGATATGGCTAAGGTCCCTTATTACCACAAAGTTGTAGCTGCCAATCGTGACGTTTTGTCCTAGACGTCGAAGTTGTGTGTCGCTCTTTGTTGACAGCGTAGACTGTGTTTCCTTCGTTAACCGACTACTGAACCTATCTTTGCGGTTTCTGTTTCAATAGTTGCCAACGCTCCATTGACAGTTCGCAGTGTTCTTCCTGTTATGTTAATGTCGTCTGCATATGCGAGTAATTGTACTGACTTTTGAAAAATAGTGCCTCAGGAGTTGACTTGTGAGTTACGCAAAATCATTTCAAGAACGATGTTGATTTTGTTGGTTTTGTCATTAACGACCTTGACTGGACAGGGTACATTCTCCATCGCATGGCTCTATATAGTGCATCTCTTTGAAATCCGTGAAGAGGTGGTGTGTATCGATTTCAAAACTTCTGAGTTTTTTCAAGCACCTGCTGTAAAGTAAAAATTTGATTCTAAATGTTTTTTTTTAAATGGCTTGTGAATGTGTTTCATAATGAGCCAAAGGAAAGCATTGTCTGTTCCGATTGGTCAATATACGAGCAAATCCAGTACAATTGACTGCGGAATATGCAATAATTTCAATGCGGCTTTGTGGGAGACAGGTCCACATATGTATGTATATGAATTTAAAGTTTTACGGAAAACAATAGATAACGCACTTCGAGCTTGGAAAGATCCATATTTCGCCTTTACCGGTTTGAATTAAATTTTGGGTTGAATTCCTAGAGTGTTATATGGGCAGAGCAAAGATTGCAGAATATATCCGAGACATACATAAAAATGTTACGTGATAAGCACGCTGATTATTGTAGAGTAAAATGTAGAGCAATAATAACCGGTTCAAGTACTTCGAGGCAGTATTCAAAGTCCTACTCTTCTGATATTTCTAAATTTCTATTAAATCCTACGTTAACTCCTCGCCTTTTCTGATATCGCTATCATAAGCCACGACGCAACGGTAACATTTAGAGAATTTTTTTATAACTAGATGAAGGCGCTTGAACACAGTGGTTTCCGAATCAGTCGCTTTAAGACGACCAAAATCACGTTAACCGTCTAGATAATGGCGATGATTATGATGATACTATATGGAGGAATAGTTTTGGGTACGTGAAAACTCGACAGCCAAAAACAAAAAAATACAAAAACTGTCTCTTAAACATATTACAGTAGACGCTCGAAACAGTGAACTAAAAAAAACCAGGCCTGTTCACTGGAGAGAGATTGTTCATTGTAACGAGCGTTGACTCCTTGAAGGCAATTTCATCAAAATGAGTATGTTTTTACGTTTGATTCATCAAAAAAATAATATATTACAGATTTTCTTTGCAATAACTAAAAAAACAATCCAACATTTTGGATAAAGAATATATATATATTTTTTTTTATTTTTAACCAAAACAATTCATCCATAAAAAACCGTAAAACAGAATAAAAATAAAACTGTCCACGTTCTTAAAAACATAACAAACTTAAGCTGTGCTAAAATAGGTAGTCATATTCGTTTGCTTTTTCTTTGAATTTATGTCAATCAACATCGCCTTTTCTTGTAATCTTTTAAGGACCAAAATATCTGCGTAATCTACTTTATTGCTAGTTGCCCATTCAAGTGCTTTCTCAAATAACTGAACAGCATCTCTAGAAGACAACGAACTAATCGGACATTCTACATCTGGCTGATTTTCTTTTTCGTTTTCGTTTTCGTTTTCTTCTTCTTCAATATTTGACGATTCCTGATCATCGTTCCAATTTAACAAATCGGCTGCGGTATGTGCTAGTCCTGTTAAATGATTCAGAAGATTCAGTACGTCCTTCGTGGCCAATGTGTTCGCATTTGACGCTAAATTGTTGCGAACAACGCTAAGAGGTAAGTCATCTTCATCCTCAAAATCGTCTTTCGGGATTTCTTCCATCGAAAGAACGTTTTTCCAGCATTTCGCAATGACTGAAGCTTCTAATTTATCCCATGCTGCTGCCAAGTTAAAAACAGCGTCTTTTATTGATACTTCCTTAACAGCTTCACAAATGTTGTCTAAAAAAACGAACACTTCTTTAACATTCGATTCAATCTTTAAAAAGGTATGTAATAGAAGGTATGAATATGAAATAAGAACTCACCTTTTTCAGAAGCAGCAATTGATATCAACAAATTTTTTCTATAAAATAGTTTGGTCAGGCGTATGGCGTTTTGGTCCATAGGCTGAATTAGTGGTGTTACATTGGGAGGCATATACATGACTGAAATGCCACCATCTGGAGTTTGAAGTTCACTTTCTGGAGGATGGCAGGGGACATTGTCCAAAATTAACAATGCCTTAATTGGTAACCCGTTTTGGCGGAGAAAACGTTGTACTTCTGGAACAAAAAGAGTATGGAACCATTCCTTAAAAATGGCTGAGGTCATCCAGGCCGATTTGGAATTCCTGTAATGCACAGGCAAGGACACATTTTTGAAACAACGAGGTTTCTGAGCCTTTCCTATGACAAGTGGTTTCACTTTATGATGACCTGTGGCATTAGCACACGCTAAAAATGTGATTCTTTGTTTTTCTGGTTTCCGCCCTGGAGCAGTTTTTTCGCTGGATGCTACATATGTCTTTTCCGGGAGAAGCTTCCAGTATAGCCCTGTTTCATCAGCGTTGTACAGCTGTTCCTTGGTAAGCTGCAGTTCTAACATTTTCTCTCTCAGTTTTTTCTTAAAAGGGCAGACCAGTTCTATTTGCGATGATAATTTTTCGCCTGATATCTTTAGGTATCGTACACCATACCTCTGCTTAAACTTCTGCAGCCAGCCATCACTTGCGACGAAACCAGATTAATTTTTATCGATGTCTGTGATAATAGCAATGGCTTTTTGTTTTAGAGCTAGTCCACACACCGGTACATGTTTCTTACGTTGCTCCAAAAACCACTTATATAACCTTTTTTCCATTATAGGTAGTTCGGATGACCTCAATGTCTTTCTTTTGCTAGTTCCATAACAGGTGTCGCTCAGTTTTGCAGTAATTGCCTCTCTTTTTTTGTGAATACTACAGATAGTAGATTTAGCTACATCATATTTTTTGGCCAAAAATGTTACCGCGACACCTTTAATATTGTTCTGCTTACAGTATTATGGTATACATAATAACTAAGACTTTTATTACTTACCATCCGATAATTGCTTTAAAATTTCACTTTTTTCAGTAAGAGTCAAATGCTTACGAGACATGCTTACAAGAAGATCGTTCACAGTATTCAAAGTCGACCTCTTCTGATATTTCTAAATTTCTATTAAATCCTACGTTAACTCCTCGCCTTTTCTGATATCGCTATCATAAGCCACGACGCAACGGTAACATTTAGAGAATTTTTTTATAACTAGATGAATGCGCTTGAACACAGTGGTTTCCGAATCAGTCGCTTTAAGACGACCAAAATCACGTTAACCGTCTAGATAATGGCGATGATCATGATGATACTACTAGTATATGGAGGAATAGTTTTGGGTACGTGAAAACTCAACAGTCGTGCTTTGACTTCAACTTTTGCTTCGCGGTGTTGGGCGTCGGTCGTCGTCGACGTCGAGTTTGACAAAGCGTCAATTTCTTAATAAGACATGTTGCCATGCCAAGATAACGAGCTAAGCGATTCAGCTAGTTGTTAAGAAACCGTCTATTCATATGTACACTAAGTGCCTATTTTAAATAGTTTGCTACTTTTTGATATTGCCAAAGAATTGTTAACCTACTTTGTTTTTGGACTAAATCTCTGTGGAACAATTTAAATTACTGTAAGGTTAACTTTAACTTAACTATGTTCTCCCAGCCAATATTGCATTTCTTTTTGTTGTCATCTTCGTAATCCGCTGCTGCTTGCATTTTAACTAATCTAATTTATTAAACCAAATATACAGTTCACATCACATTAAAAAACATGTTGGTCCTTCGAACCGGATCTGTAAAAAAAGAGACTTGCGATGGTGGAGTGGAAGATGAGCGGGTACTACACTGCAACTGATATTCTCCAGTGGAAGTTGTTGGTGCTACGACTTCGGTAGGGTGAACCAACGTGTTGCGCCGCTTGTGGCACTTCTTGCAGCGCAAATAAAAGGGATTTTTATTTGATGCATGTCCTGGATGAAAACAGTTGAAACAAAGTTTGTTTTCCCTAGCAAAATCGAGACGAGCTTCAGAACCTCGCGAAGTAAAAGATTTTCAAGAGGAAAGTTGATGGTCGTCCTTGCACTTTGGACACCATGTGGTTTCAACCATGTGTGACCAGAAGCCTTCTTGAACTTTATTATTTCGTTTCCAAAAGGAAGACTCAAGTGCCCTACAGCATGCTTCGAGACAATTACACCTAGCTTGTAAGAAATCAAGCAATTCCTGAATAGTGCAATCAGTTCTAGACCCTACCTCATAAGTACATACTTGTTTAGTTTCAAAGTCTAACTTTTGAAGTAAAATGTAGATCAATCAAGGATCCCTAGTCTTAGCTTCAAATGCATTAAGACCTCTAATTACTTCATGCGCGTTGTCAGATATTTTGCGAAGCAACATAGAATACGGCGAATTTATTGATGGTAACGAAAGAAAAGTTTCAATAAAGTATTGAACTATCAAATTTGTCTTATCATAACGCTCTTCTAATATGTCTCAGGCCTCAACGTAAATTTTGTCTGTACACGGAGTATTTTTAAATAAGTCCCCAGGCTGTTTTCCCAAAAAAGATTTTAGGTATTGAAACTTTTGAGTATCAGTAAGCGAAGTATTTGAATCGATCGTTCGAAGGAAGATGTCTTTAAAGCCAGGCCAGTCTTTGTAATCACCATTAAAAGAAGGTACGACAGGCTTTGGAAGATGCACCGGTTTCTGAGATTTTTTTGCTGCAAGTTTTTGGAAAAATTCCAACTGTTGCGTGACGATAGATTCACTAATATAAGCCGCGATAAGCACTGAAGGTGCATTTGAAACGGGAGTTTTAGAGCGAATCTCTCCGATTATTACAGCATGAGAGGTCAAATATTTTTTCTCATACTCAGCGTATTCTGGTTCTGGATCCACGAAACCCTCGTCCTCAACAAATTTATATAGCTGGTCTAACAGCGAATTAAAATCAGACCATGCTTCCCTTAGCCTATCTAAATGAATTTCTAAAGTAGCCAACGTAGTTCAATCGTCAATTTTTTCCGAAAATGCTAATTGATTCGTAAGCGAAGCTTTTGCGTGACTACGTTTTCCTTTGACAAACTGCATTTCCAAAAACAGTTATGGAAAAATGTTCAAAAGGAATGAATAAATGTTTTCTTGCACAAAACACAAAATTATAAAAAAAACTTCCAAGAGGCAATAAACTATGATACGTAAGTAACATATGTTAATTCAAAGAAAATCTTCACTTCACATAATTACAAGAGGTTTCATCTAATGCAACAACTCGCTTAGAATTTCCATACGAGGACCACCATTTGCAATTTTTAATTAAAGTTCATCAAATTGCATTTCACTGTTCAATATTTAATTCGGCTATCAGAAGGACCAAAATGTTTTTATTTTATTTTTTATGTCGAACCACCAGTCAAGATAGTCGCAGCAGCTGCTGACCACGGGAGAATCTAAGAATAAATTTAATTTTTAAAGAATAATAGAGAATACCTGTTAATCCAAACTTAATTTTGTAAAAACACAATTATCCATTATTAAAAAACACATAAAACGAAACCATATTTCTTAATCTAATTTAATAAAACAAATATACAGTCCACATCACATTAAAAGATACTAGCAATATTAAGAATGTCGGAAAATCTAGTTCGACAGAAGCCCAAGTTCCAACCGAGGTTTGAAGAAAACCCAGAAAAAAAAAATTAAATAACTCAAATGCAAAATACATCGGCCAACTCTCAGTCTCACTGACAAAATGATTCAAAAAGAAGCGGCCTATAAGACGACGCTACTTCTTAAAAGGGAAAAAGAAAAAAATATTTTGTTTTACGATCGTCTTCGAAACGATGAATATGTCACGTTTCTGGAAAAATCGCTGTGCTCATGAGATCTCCTGACTTTGTACGCCACAAGTGTTCAGTCATCAAATAATGAATTTATGAATATTGATAAGAAAACTTCTATTCTTAGTCCCGTTCAGTAAAATTACAATTTATGGTTCATTTCTACGAGCTGAATCCTTTTTGTGTTGTAGAACTCCCACTTTTAAATACATGTCCAAGTAATTCTCAAAGAACTTACTATTTTCTATGCTTAACACCAGCCATACAACTTTAAAAAATTACATTTCGGATAATCTTCTAAATATACATATCTTGTAACTGGCCATTAATTTACTCTAAAATAAATAATTAAAGTTTAACCAAATCAAACAAAAACAAAAACACAAAACAGTATTTCCCCAAAGTGCTTTAAGTGAAAACAACTTTTTCTATAAATTCAGCTGAATGTCTTCCTTCTGCTTTTTACTTTCCTACCTTACAGAGTTCTTCCTCGTAATTGGCGTGCATTCTTGCATCTGGTTGCTGACCATTTGGCACATGGTCGTAAACCTTTTTGCTAAATTTCGGGACCATTTATTTTTTATAACTCATCATCTGCGTGTTTGCAGTTTACTTCCTTTTCATGGAATAATTAGCCCTTAAAGGAAATAAGAGCTCACCCCAGGAGCCTAGTTATACCCGGTTTTCGTCTTAACTTTAACCCTTGACTGTTCCTGTGATGTTGTTGTCTACAACGGTATACCGGGAAAGTCACTCTAGCATAAACAACAGAGTTCCATGTCTTTTAGTTTCTGATGAAAATTCATGCAGGTTATTATTTTGAAAAGAGAAAAAAAATAAAAAGTCGATGAAACACCAGGAACAAAGGAGAAGTGCAGAACGATCTCGGGAAAACTTCGAATAGGGCAATTCGAAAGGGAAGCTGGAGTGTCGGTTTTTCATTACTTTTCTGTCTTACTAGGGTTTCTGGGTTTTAATTTAATTTTGCTTTCGTTCGAAGTTTTTATGGTTTACACAATTTTGTCCCCGGAGTTGTATTCGAGATGGAGCATCGTTTCTAAATGATTAAATGATTTTTTTTCTTCTTATCCAAGTGCAATTTTATTACAGATACTTTACGTTTGTTTTAAATGGCATGACCTAAGAGATCCTCTTGTGTTTGTGCAGATAATACTTATACGAGTATAAACGCATTGTTCATTGCAATTTTTATATGTATGTATATGTGCATTTAGGTTAAAATTGTAACTTTATTAGCATGTTGTTTGCCGAAATGTTACAGAAAATCTACCAAGTCCAATAGGCGACCATAGTTTACTATTTCATATTTACATTTTAAAGAAAAGATCCAGTAACATTGAACATTACTAAATCTGTTCAGCTCGGTCTGTTCAGGTCTCGATCATTGAAAACCATCTGCAAACAATTTACTCAAATGGCTACCTGCCAATATTGACAGTAATCTACCGCGAGCGCAAGTTGCCACCGGCATTGTGTTATCCTTAGATATCCTCAAATGGATAATAAAATGGCACATCACTTGGAAAGTACTTTATCGTCAACTATTTGCCTCCGGTTATGCACTCCGAGTCTGCTGAAGTCTCTTTCCTCTTCGTTGTCCATCCTGTATGGATTTGAAAATTCGGATCACTGGTATTCATACATGTATTCAACATGTCCCCGCCATCGTAGTCAGTGCTTTTGGACTTTTCCGGCTGAGTTCATATCCCTACACAGCCCATACATTTCACTGTTGTATCTGTTCCTCCATTTACCTCTAACGAGATGGGACCGAAGATCATACGAAGGAGTTTTCTCCTAAACAATCTAGGGGGACTTTTTCTGACAAAGTCAATATTTCTGCATCATAGATCTGGGAACTTAACGACTCAAAGCTATGGAAAGAGTTATTCTTCGTTTGATCTTATAAATAGCATCTCATCGTCGTTATCAGAATCAATAACTAGCTACAATATATCAAAGTTCAATGTGTCTGAAGTGTCGTTCTGTCCGAGATATTTGTGTTACATGTTCTTTTACATAGACAGCGTACATCGTTTTGCCCTTTGCCACATCTAAACAATAATGACAAATGTGCTATTGGCATAACGATGCGTTCTTTCGATAATGACAATTTCATCGCCGTATGCGTGTACTTGGTTGACGTTTTCAAAGATTGTGCCTCTCGTTGTGGAATTTTTGCAATATTTATTTGTTTTGAGAATATTTGGAAAAAAAATATCGAGGAGATCGATGATGTTCCCTTGTTTATCTTTAGAGGCTTCTTCTTATTCTTTTGACTCTTGACATTATTTTTATACAATCAGAGAAAGATTAAGATTTGGCCGTGCTACCACTAATCAAACGTGATTCACACATTTGCTGTTCAAATTTTCAATACACAACAAGGGTTTCCTTCTATCGTGCTAGTGAGTCAATGAAACACAAGAAGTGAAGAAAATATTGCGACTGTACTCGATTCGGTAAGCCAAGCAATATATAATTCGATTTCGCGCCTTTGTCAAGAATTGGTCATCTATCGAATGTCCCTGTGGCTGAAGTACACTTGGGTACACATAGGTTTAAGATCATGTTGACCCAAAAGCTAAAGTTAAATCCATTGGTTCAAATCACGACCTCGAGAATCGAGTCGTTCTGCACAATTTCTACCTGCGAAATGGCATACAGAACTGGTGATTCAAGATCTCGAGTTTCACCTAGTTCGGTGACGAGAATATGGCAAATAATATCATCGCCAATGATGTTAACCTGCCCCCGTTCATTTCAAAAGAAGAACTAAACAAGATCTTCGACACAATGAGAAGTAAAAATCAGTGGAAGCGGTAGACATTTACACCACCCTGTTTAACAATGCAATGAATAATGCACATTATCCAGAGCATTGGAAAACTGCGGTGGTATATCCCATTCTTAAAAGGGGTAAAGATACATCCAATCCGGCGAATCTCCGGTCGATAAGTCTCCTTCCGAATATCAGTAAGGTGTTCGAGAAAGTGATTAATGGAGCCATGATTAAATGAGTTGAGGACAAAAATATAGTTCCGGACAATCAATTCGGTTTCAAGGCGGGGCATGATGTCATACATACCGCGTCTAAACTGGTGTCAGATATCCAATGCAATAAAAGCAAAAACCAGTGTGCTAGAGACTGCCTGATTGGCTTAGGCTGACCAGACCGGGCATCAGTAAACCACTTTGGTATATTCTTCATCATCGTGAAAAATGACGATACGAATTCTGTTGGAACATTTCACATTAAAAACGGTCTGCAACGAGGTGCGGTTAATTCGCCGATCTTATTCAACATTTACACAAGAGGTTTACGTGGCTTAAAATATTTCGTGCCTTCAATACTGATATTCCTAAAAAGGCTTACGTAAGAACAAATCAGGAGTATAAAGGTGTTTGCAGACAAAGTAGGTGAAACTACTTTAAAAGAGAGGGGCGCAGACTAGGGTGTTGTAATAACGCATCCGAGTTTTGGAAACTAGCAAATTCACTTAATGGAGGAAGATATGTGATCAACAGAGGTCTTAGCCCTTATATCCTGCTAGATCATTTCAAGACGTTACTGAACCCATCGGTAGGTGGTCCTAGTTTTCAATATGCTGTGCCAGATATACAAACAACATTCTAGCTGACCCTATATCTCATCAGGAGCTCACGGGTGCGCTGCTTAGTCTGAAAGATAGAAAGGCTGCAGGGTCGGATGGTATACTAACTGAATTTTTTAAATATAGTACAAATGGGCTGAAAGACAAGCCCTCCCTGTTCGCAGACGACATTGTACTGTTGTCAAGCTCACCGGAATCCTTGCTTACAACGCAAAAATTGCACTTTAACGGATAAAATATAGAAGTTGTAAAGGATACAGGTATCTTGGAAACCTTTTAACAAGTAGCTTTGGTATGAAAAGACATCTAAAGGCGCAACTCACGAAATCTAAAACCGTCATCAATGTAGTGTGGAAAAACTGTGTCAGCAACCCACAGAATACGCACAGCAGTAAATTCAAAGAAGCTGAATCGGATACAGTAATGCTCTACGCGGTGCAAGTATGGGGTTATAAGCCTTATGAGGAAGTTGAAAACCGTTTTTTCATAAGAAATCCTTTCACCTCCCTGCAAAGACTCCGAACTATATGCACATGCTGGAAATAAGCCTATGTTCGCTATTCCTTAAAACACTAAAATTGCAGGTAAACTACATACTAAGGGTTATAAACATGTCAGATAACCGACTTCCAAAGAAAGTGGCTTTACAAGCGATGGTTTGAAGAATGGCTAGAGTTGGCTCGCCATGGCTCGGGTGTGGTGTAGAGCTGAATGTTGAAGCCATGAACTGGGAGAACTCACTATACCAGCGCATAACGAGAGTTGATGAACGGGCCAGAATAAAGTTTGTAGAAGAAGCGACGGGATCAATACATCGTAGTACGTATAGCCGACTAAATTACAATCTTCCGAAAATATCAACATACCATTCCCGAAATATCGAAAATTCTTAGACTAGAAGATCTGCCTATATTCTGTAGTATGTGCAAATTGGGAGAAAGAGAAGATACCATGGATTTTCTGGGGAAGTGTGAAATTCTAAGGGAAACAAGGAGAAGTTTCTTTCAAAAAGACTTCTTATCGGAACAAGAAATGATATCCCTTCTCAACGAAGTAAACTTAGTAACGTTTCTATGGATATTGCAAAATTGCTTTAATATATAGAGAGAATATACTATCTTCTAATTGTTTGTAAATGTATCTAAGTAATTATAAATAAATGTAAAACTTATTAATAGTTCTATAGTCAATCTGGCAGACGGCAATGCCATGCTAACTGATTTTATATTATTATTTCTATTTTTAAATAAATCAAACTATCTGTCTATCTATCACAAGCGATTTGATTGGTTCACTTCTCCATAGCATAGCGTACGTAGATGACTTAATAGCTTACAGAACAAGTCCAAAAGTCGAGGTTATTAACATGCTTTTGCAACGTGACTTCGAGCAAATTAGGCGATGTTTCGATGACTGGAAGTTAATTTTCAGAAGTCTGAAACCATTCTATTTAGAACGCTGTTGTCGGGTGACTCTAGGGATACCAGAAAGAATTGGCGAAAATTCTCGATCATTGGACAACACGGCCAGCCACTTGCTTGTCGAAATATATTAAGATACCTTGGGATCTGGCTACACCAACATATGTATTTTAACAAGAATGTAGATGCTGCTCTGAGCAGGACTAAAGGTGCTTTTGCCCTTACAAAGAGACTGTTTTAAAGCAGCCAACTCGATGCGAGGGTAAAAGTTATCTGCTCATCCGGCCCATGCTGGCATATGGTTGTCCCGTGTGGTTCAACGTGAGCTTAATGGAAAAGATTCGGGTGTTTTAGAGGGCTTGCCTTAGGGTTTGTCTTTACTTTTACATAACACCAGAATCGGAGTACATACAAATCTATCCCAATGAGGTGCTATACAACAAGGCGAATCTAATAAGAGTGGACAGCATCGCTATTAAGTTGATTCGAGGGCATATTGCAAGAGCAATGACCTCGTCCAATAACCTGATATCTGTGGCCTACTACCCCAACTACTTATATCATGAGAGTGTGCGCTTAAAAGGCTTTGTCACCCCTGAAGCGTTGCTCTATTGTGACATGAAAGGGCTGATCCAGGATAGGTCTGTGGTGCCGCTAATCTTCCACGTAGCTCGTGCAGTTGCTGACGGGGGACTCAACTACAACACGTCAGTACTGAACGTTTCAGGTTTAGCAGGGCGGTTTCAATACGCGATAAAAAAGATGTTGTTTTGCAGCACCAAAATATTTGGTGGTAGGGTGAAGAAGACCCGATTTCTTCGTCGTTTCCTTCAAGTCCATTTTAGCCTAGTCAGAAGGCGAAGTGGGCCATATTTTCCTTGCTATGTTTATCAAATGGCCGACTTACATAGGTTAGGGTAGTTTTAAGGTATTGAAGTTAGCAACCTTGGGTTTGCTAACAATTAGGTTAGCAACTTGAAGTTTGCTAACAATTAGGTTAAATTAGATTGTATAGTTAGGCTAAGTGGTTAAAGTTTAGTATAAGTTAGCATAGATAGTTAGTTTAAGTAATTTAAGTTGGATGTTTTATACTCGTATAAATACAAAAAAATGTTCATTAAGTTTTTTTTAAATACTTAATGCTATATATTTAATAAATAATAATTATTTTTTTAAAGTGTTAAATTAGACATCGAAAGACATAGAATAAAAATATTGTTTAGCTTAGAGCGCCCGCTCTGAGGGCCAGTAAGTTAGAATAAGTTAATTCAGTTATGTTAAGCTTTTAAGCATTTTTTCTGTTAGCATGTAAGTACAGTAAATTTAAGAAGAATGAAATAATATGCATTAAAAATGAATGATGAAAATGCTAAGGCTGATTAGGCTTATTGAAGATGGAAGGTAATCCGGATTTAGACCAAAAGGTCATCCACAGTGATGAGGTACATTGTTGACTAAATGGATCAAGCGAACAGTCTAAGGTTCCAACAGCAGACATATTGGAACTGGAAGACTTGAAGGATACGTAGTTTCAGCAGGACGGTAACAATGAACACACAGCGTCTACCATAATTCACTCATTGAAGACGAAGTTCGGTGATCGTCTTATCGCCAGAAATAGCCCTGTCAATCGACAGCCCCACTCGTACAATTTAACACCTTTACACCTTTCTTTTTTGGACTACCAGAGACTTAGTCTATGGCAACAAACCAGACATTTGGAAGTGAACATTCAAACCGAATTTACTGGAATACTTGCCGAATTATACGAAAAAAAATCATAATAAATTAGGCCCATCGGACATTTGGATGATATCAAATTTCATATCTTATGATATCAGTTATGTTTCATTGAAAATAAAAATTTGATTGATACTTCAAACACACGTCTTTCAGTTCGACCTCCGAATTTGCTGCAAACATATGCAGTGCCTCCTCACTAACTGAGCTTCGTTACTCTTCTCACATCCAAGCAAGTTTTTTCCTAGTTACTACAATATACCCAAACCTGCCTAGACACTAAAAGTATTATAGCAGAAATCTTGTCTTTGTTATTGCTGTTCTCAGGCTTAGACCATGGTTTAATGTTGAAAGCTATTCATAATTTGATTGAGCTTATTTTGAGCATATTTTTATCCCAACCTGTAGTTTTGCGCATTTACAATAGTAAATTAGTTTTCTGATACTTCTGTTCAAAGAGTCTCACCCAAGGATGTTATAGATCTAACCAAAGAATAGAATCTGAATATTCACGACCCAAGGCACAGAATTTTATTCTGATTTAACTTTTTATTTGCACTTTACTGCCCAAATATATGTACGAGTATGTACATAGGTAGTAAAAGAAAAACTTCAGTATCTGTTAATTTGGTTCGAAACTGCCTTCACTGGACGCTAAAAACCTCCTGCAAAACTACATGATGTGATGTAAAATGATTGATATACGGATACATGATATTTTGCTGTCGTGTTTTCCTTGCACATAAATCCTTCACATAATCGTAAAACCTGACATTCTTTAACTAAAAGATAACTAAGCAACGATTAGCTTTATTTTACAAAGATTTCGTCGGGCTATTTTATAAGTACGCTGTAAAACGTGCATAAACGTTTATGCTCTGCCACTTTTATTACAAAGTAATATTTGTTTTTTTTTTTTTTTAGTTTTTGTCTTTTTGTTTGGGTTGGTGCTCCTATTTATATCCTTGATGGGACTCAAATGAAATTTGCAGAAATACGAAAGACACACCACACCATGATACTGACGTCATACTCAGTAGCAGGCGATGGTGGTTTTACCGCATAAGGATATGCAACTATGCCATACAACGATATGGAAGGCACGATAATGATCTGGATGACGGCGGTGCTCCTGGAGTGCCATACCAGTGGTGGTGGTAGGGGTTACCACAACAGCAATAAAGATGTTCGGGGCGACAATGTCGTCTTCGTCGTCGTAGGGAATCTGGTTGTTACAACATTGGAGTAGGGCAAGAAGAAGGCAGGTTTGCTGACTAGACTGAAAAAAAGGAGCACAGTAAAAGGGCCTGTAAGTTGCCTCGCGGTTAACTTCCTTAGGGAAGTTTTCTATTTTTTTTTTTAACAAGAATCTCGTGCCGAGTTTTTACTATTACGAGAATGTATTCATAGATATATGTTGTACATATGTAGCAGCATATGTTTAAAGTTAAAATTCATACTTGCAGTAAAATTTGTAAGCACCTCAAGTTAATCGCATTACTCTTCAGAGTATTTTATCGCCGGGGCGGCATACACATTCCAAAGGGATTTATAAGTAAACCACCCTCAATATCTAAAGGAAGCGAATTTTTTTAAATGAAATTTATTGTTGCATCACGTTTTTCTTGTGTTATAGGTTTTGTCACCAGTAACTTCTAGAATGATTATTTTATCTATTTGTCTTACAAGTTCGCCACTCGTTTCCAATGAGAAAAATATTTTTCAATTCGAATTTGACAACAATGTTCGACCACCTATTTCAGAAATACTTACTTACTTTACTTAAATGGGCTCCAGAATCGTGAAGAGTTTCTGCCTCAGATACAGAAGCCTTCCACTCCCTTCCATCCCGGGCACTCTGCTTCCAGTTGTCTACACGAAGCGCTGTGGCATCCGCGATGGCTTGGTCCTTAAAACGGATATTTGGTCTTCCTTGTAGCCTCGAATCTGGGTGCTGTGATTCGAAGACCCCCTTTTCTGGAGCATTATTGTTTTAGCTTTTTGGACTACATCCACATCTTGATACAGCTTCTAGAATACGCGGTTGTATCTTCTTCTACATACGCCCTCCTCGCATATGTGACCAATTTTCGACGAAGAATTTTTTTCTCGAAAGTGTTCAATATCTGTTCTACTTTCCTGCTTATCGTCCAGCACTCGGCTCCTTAGAGTAGAACTGGCAGGATCAGTGTATTGTAGAGCATGCATTTCGTTTTCCGGGGTAGGAGTTTTGAATAACAGTGAAGTTTTGTCCTAGATTGTGGACAGATGCTTCTTTTTTTGCTGATAACATGTAAATGAGGACCATTTACGTCAAGGCCAACTCGTTTCGCCCGTTTTTTTGAATATAGGGCCTTCCGTGTTAACACCTGCACTGCGCATTATCTGCTCCAGCACTAAATTGAAATCCTGCGCAGGTTTCAAATATTTCGGATGAATTGCTTCCAAATTTAACATTGCACCGCGTGTTTTCCAGCGTCTCGCAAAACAACTGGATCAGTTTTGCCGGGATCCCGACTTCGGTCATCGCCGTGTGCAGCTCAAGAGGATGAATGTCGTCGTATGTGGCATTGAAGTCGATGAAAAGATGGCGAGTCTCGATTTGAAATTCGTTGGTATTTTCTAGGATTTGCTTTAGTGTGACAATTTGATCGATTGTCGATTTGCCTGACCGGAAGCCACACTGCCGATTAGTGTTTTGCAGAAAGCCTTGACACGTTCATACAGTACAATGGATAGGATCTTATATGTTACATTTGGGAGGGATACGCCTCGATTGTTCTGATAAGACATTGACTCTTCTTAACTAATCAGTTTCTCTAACTGATGCCCATTAAGTAGCTGCTGGAAGTGCTGCTTAAACACATCTACTATTCCTTGCGCTTCGGTGACTAGGTTTCCTTTACTGGTTCGAAGAGCATGCGTTCCGGGCTGGAAGCTTGCTGCCAGTCACTTTGCTTTCCTCAAAACTGTCCGAATGTTGTTTCTATCACCTGACTCTTCGTTATCCTTGAGCTGGTAGACTGCGTAGGCCCTTTTCACTGTGCCACCCTTATTTTGCGGTGCAGCGTTTTCCGGTGTGCATTTTTTGTCATCTTTTTCCGGCGTACTCACTCATCATCGTACCAATGGCTACTACAGCGGTCTCGGCTACCTCTTTGATAATGACGCGATATTGGTTCCACAGATTATTGACGTTTGTGGATGGTGAATACCAGCGAAGAGACTCTAGCTCAGACGCTCTCAATAAGCTCTGGCTACTACAGTCGTATTAAGACTTCCAATGCTGAATTTCTCTTTCAAGGCAGTTTCTTCTCGTTGTATAATCGAACTCTGAATGTGCAGTCTTTCGTGGCAGCTGTAATAAATGTCGCAGTTTTTCCATTTTTGCATACTTGATCCTAGCCATCGTACCTCCTATCTGTCTTGTAGGACGTGAGGACAGATTCGAGTTTTTAAGCAGCACCAGCGGTGTATAGTCTACATAAGTACGTTCCGAATGCATTAACGTTCTAGTTCGTGATCTTAACTGTTTGGGTACACTGGTATCCGAGGCTGGGGTCTTTCTCATAACTAATTGCTGTTTAACTGTTAGGGAAATTACCCCAATAGCACAACCCCCAACCTGGAAAGCCAGTTCTATTGTGAAATAACCTAAGACGGGGATGCAGTAGTTTATCCACAACCACCCTTCTTTCCAAGAATCCCACTTATTCTTGGAGATCTGTATCGGCCAGAACCCCAAAATGTCGAAGTACTGGAAATAAATTTTGTTTCTTGCTTCCATCTGAAGCTATGTTGATTTAGAGACTTCGTCCGCTGTTTATAGTGCTGCTATTTTGTCCCTTCTTCAAAACTCGGCCTTATAAGTTTAGCAAGTCGAGTCTGGATGGACAATAACCAGTACCCGATGGCTACCACCTCATAGTGAAACAAAGTACACCATAATAAGTAAGTAATTCCTCAGCTGTCACAAGAGTTAGAAGTATAAAATATTTTCTGAGGCCGCACTGATCTCGCCTTTAGCTAAATTGAATATTAAATAAATTTAATTTCATAGTGATATTCCAAAAACTTCACTCGCCTGGACAACTAGCCATATGACTTAAGAATCTAAAGAGCCAATCCAACATCATGCATAAAGCTTATTTCTTGGAAGTCATTTCCTAGTCAGGCTTTGACTTTTATTCGTTTCAAGCAATATGTTGTAATTACATAGTTAATGATGTCCAAGTCTCAACCTATCTGGCCATTGACTTTGACAAAACGTGATACCGATCGAATGCAATCCAATTATATTTTGAAAATAAATTTATTTTGAAAATAATATATGATATTTGCGTGACGATTGGACATTGATATATAAAATTCCCAATTTGTCATCTTTGATCCAACATTTGGATTGTAATACTCATGTTGGTTCTCGAGCATCAATCTGCATTTTTGACTTCAGTGATATCATTCTGATCAGTTTTGATTTCTTTGTTTAGCAGTGGTATTTTGGAACCCAGTTCCTTGGAACCGTATAACATTGAAAAACTATAATATTGCAGCACCGAAATTCCACAATTTCGGAACTCTGGAACTTTGAAAACTACCTCAAAACCTTGTCAAAACCGAATTGAGGATTTTTGTAACTATGGTACATTTCCGGAGTAAACGAGGATACAACCAGAAGAATTTACATTCCAATTTAGGCATGAGAGAGCCTTATTAATTGCCATAATTTCAGCCTGAAATATGCTACAATAGCTTGGGAGGTGGAATTAGAACCAGTGCGCGTTGCCCGTGCGACACATTACACCTTTTACGCAATTCTCCTTTCAAATCTTTTGAGATTCGTCCCATTTTAATGAATTGTAATATAGGCCTAAATCTACTTGCCATAGATGTTAAGAATTACGATACACAAGCAGGCTAATACTTGCATCTTTCTTAGACCAACCGACGGTTACACCATGCAATGGTGAAAGTTTTGTAATACATTTCAGGTTCAAAAGATGATTTCAGATTGCGCTCCTCATTTTCAACATGCAAGAAAGCAGCCATGCTTTGTTTTGGATATTCCAATTCAATCTACTGTCAAGAAGAGGACCAATTCGATTTTACTTAATTTTACATACAAACCAACCTTGTGGGTTCATTTGAGGAGCATATTTATTGAATAGGTTTACTAATTGTATCCTAACTGACGCATTTAGAAACTGGAAATCGTCGTAACTTTATGTTAATGATTTGATTACTATTCTAGGCTCTATGACATTGCCGAAGAAGACTGTTATATTATATTTCTTCTTCAATTTAGTTGTTTATATGATCCTATTGAATGGAGGGATAATTTTACTTACTCGTATCTTCCCTCTGCTGAATGAATATGGACAGGTCGTGAGCCTGGTTTGATATATACCTTCAGTGACGACAATCAGCTTCTTCAGATGAAATGATGGGTGTTGGGATAAAAACAAAAACTTCTGCCATCTTTATGTATTATCTCCCAACATTAAATGCTTAGAATCTTCTGACTAAAAATCTCCTTTCAGCATATCAGTTTAAATGGTAATACATACCTCACCTGTTTTCATAAAAGTGATCCAAATTGTACATAAGTGATTACCTCCGTGGGAATAAGCAGATAATATAATCGTTAGTTCTCAAATGTGTAGTTGCAGAAAATTGCTGTATTGTGTTTTCATGGGATTTTCATGTGCAGTAAATCTACTCTGGCTTGAAGTATAATCTGATCCACTTTTCATGCCTAGAAACTGAATTGAATTGAAGAAATAAGAGGTTACTTAGCTACAAAATACTCAATTTGCTGCGCTGGACTCAATCAAACCAGGATAAACTGTAATTTTAATATTTATTTTTTATGACTTATGCCCGCTGTTTCTTTGAAGGAGGCAAAGAACACGCTATGCTAATCGGAAATAGTATTATGTGTTTACCTCTTTAGATTCGATAAAGACATTTAAAAATTTGTTTCAACGGAATATATTTTCTTCATACTCTGGCTTTTAGCTGCGCACTACAAAATGGTTGAGATCCTTTTCTATTTGGGCGTCACTGAAGGTGAGATTTTCTTCTATCCCGTTATACCTCGGTATAGAAAATGAAGATTCTTCATTGTATTCTTTATTCATATTGTAATTCCAATCTTAGTCGACTGATATGTACTTTTCTTCCCAGGTCGATATCGCTTTACACCTTGATTCGCAATTGTAACTCTTATGGTAAGGTATTATTATCAGAGTTAATAGTCAAAGTAGACTACTGCCCCAAATTTATAAATAATGTCTATTCTTAAAGTTGTGCGTATGTAAATCAGGTTGTAACATAAGTATTGCGCGTTCCAATTGCCATAAAATGCTAAAGCCGTTATTAAAATTAGTATTTCTTCAAAATTAGTTCACTCAATTTGCAAATTTCATTGTGTTAACATCATTCGAAACACTCTTAGCTGAATTTTGAAATGAATGTATCTGAAGAGCATATTCGGCATATTTTATTGTTTTTGTTCCGGAAAAACCAGAATGGAAGTGAAGCTACTAGAGAAAGGTGTTTTCAGAGAGTCAAAGTGTCGGTGTTCTTTTCCAAAGTTTAGAAATTTCAATTTTGACCTAAATCGTGAACCTCGTTCGGCTAGGCCAGAAGAGCTAAGCGGTGAGCTCCTGAAGTTCACCGTCGAAAGAAATCCCACTTTTACGGTAAGGTTTTTGTAATAATTTGATTTTTGTAATAATAGTGACGGCATTAAGAAGGTGCCTGAGAAATGGGCAGAAGCCCCAGAATGAGATAAACAGACATTCAAAAGTCATTAATTTTTGCCCATATTCACGGCTGAATCCATATTTTCCGCTTCTATTTCAATACGTGAAAACCCTCCAGTAATAAGTTACTACATTTTGCCAAAGGTATCAATATATCATCACCTATAAGCTTAAATCCGCATCAAAGGTGAGTTTGCTCAGCGAGCGCTCTGGATCATCTTGTTGCATAAATTGATAAGCGTAACAGGAATGCCGGGGGCGCTTGTATTACGCTCAAAAATCCAATTAGGTACTTTCCTTTAACCTTATTTAGTTTGAGTCCTACTTTGTTCCCATCTGATTCTAATTTGAGGGCCATCTGGTGAAGGTCTGATATCCTAAGTCTGATTAGGCAAAAGTCAACAGTCAAGATATTTAAGATCTATTTTCTTCAGACAGAGCTGCCCAGATTACATCACTGAAAACTGCAAGACGAAGCAGTGGGGAAAGAGGTAACCTTTCTCTTACACCTTACCAATGTCTATGATATAACATTTACGAGTACTTGAGCAGGATTTGCCATATAGCTCTTTTTAAGCTGTCGAAGACTATGAAGAACAAGTGGTTGGGAGGAGGCATTGTTCAATGATGATCACACAAGGTGGAGGTTGCAGCTCGAAAGCCTGTTCGATGTCGAGCGTCGAAATTAGTTGTTTTTCCATTTGATCCACAACCAGAAAAACTCATACCTTGTGTCTTCTCACTTACCAAATTCCGTCAAGTTTTCCTTCACAGCTTATCAATCATTTCTCATTTCCGATCAGAAGTTTCGGTATTTTATATTTTTGTGTAATTAGTTACGCGCGACATTATTTTTTCATTATTTCAGCGTTACTGGAAGGAGGGAGATGATACTACGGGTATGTGTTGCTGTGGAAGGCTCACCTAAACTTGGGTCCAAATTCTTCTTGCCTAAGTGCTTAAGCACTGCTTCAAAATATTCTCACCATCTGGCAAGCTGTTCCCCATCTGAAACTAACAGATTTCCGTCTACACCTTAGTTTCGAACTTTGATAACCGGTGAATTCATTGGTAATACAATTAATGTTGATGCTGCCTCACCTATTTGCTGCATGTAACATTTTTTTTCCTCTTCATGCAGTACTGGATTTCTGATTAGGGGCTCTACACTGCTGAGGCCCCTGCAATCCGTGATTTGAATTTAATATATTCCCCGATCCGACTGCAACCCCTCAATGGTGTCTGCCTTAGGCATACTAGCAGTTTTCACATCGTTCCAGAGGTCATCGATGCCCTGAGGAGGTAAGCTGCTGATTATTTCTGCAGCTGTTTGTGCATATGGGGATCCCGGAACCTTTCGGTATTAAACCTGTGTATTTAGTAAGTTGGATCGTATAGTAGCTAGTAGTAGCTATTTCTATATTTCGATGTCAGTTCTGCGGTTGTTATGGACGTCTTGAATACAATTTCTAAAGCTTCGGCTAATAACAAAATGATTGATTTAGTCCGATGTACGTTTTGGACACCAACTAATATTGTGGCAGACCGTGTGGACAAACAGTGTACTTCCAATGGAGTTTCAAAAGTAAGCAAACCTTACGCCATCATACCCGAGCCGTGTGATTTCATCACATGTTGGAGCATGGTATTGTCGTTGGCTACCTTTGTGACAGATTCACCCATTACTATCACAATATCTCCGTTAGATATTGAGTTGGTGGGTACGCTCAATATGCTATAGAAATCGTGCATGTCATCCTCATGCGTTTAGTTTAGTGTATCGTAGCACCGGAAAATGGTAAAATTCCTAACCTTAGTCTTGAGCCTTGAAATCAATATCCTCTAACTATAAGGTAACTCACTATAAAATGAGTTGGAGGTAATAAGAAGCACTACTCCAAACTCGGGAGTGGTGTTCATTGATTTTCCAGTATCGGTATGGGAGCCCTTGTCTGTTTCGTGTTAGATTGTGTATTCCGACCAACTAATTTCGCTTATTGATATGATGTCCAGTAGGGTGGTCCTTATTTTCAAAAGTCGGAATATTTTTTTGAGCACCCAATTTTTTTGTTCCACGATATCTAAAAACATTACCCTATTTTTTTATCTGAACATGTTAACACGTGCCGCACTAAGCTTACAAAAGAGTGGACAATTTCGTCATTAAGTTGACTCGAGGACACATTGCGAGATCTCCGGGGCTTACTACCCCAATTATATGTATCACGAGAGAGTTCGCTTTGACGGCTTTATTCCTCCAGAAGCGTTCCTCTACCTAGATAGCAAAGGTCTGATCCAGGACAGATTGGCGGTGCCGCTAATCTTCCACGTCGCTCGAACAGCTGCGGACAGGCGACTCAACTACGACAGAGACGTTGCACATGGCAGTGCGGAGCGTCTCCGGTTCAGTAGGGCGGTAGGGAGTCGCGACATGAGGGATGTTGCTCGGCAGCACCAACAATTTTGGTGGCTTGTTGAAGGGGAGGATGCTTCGTCGTCGAGCTCCTCCAGTGATAATTAGCTTCATGTGAAGCAAGGTGGGCCAGCCAAATTTTTTTTTTAGCCATGGCCGGCTTACGTAGTTCTAGGTAGGTTTAAGTTAGGTGTTAAGAAAAAAAAATATACAAAAACACAAAAAAAAAAACAAAAAAATTTATATATACATATGCTTATATATTACGTATATAGGTATTATGTATATATATATATATGTATGTATGTGTATGTATTAGCCGTAAGTAGGTTAAGTAGTTTTAGATTTATTTTTAGGTAGTCTATAAGGTTTTAGTTTTAAGTTTTTATAGATAAAAAAAAAAAAAGTCCAGACACTAAGTTTTTCTTTCATTTTCTTAGTTCTAATAAATGTTAAAATAAAAATAAAATTAGACTGTAAGTTACGTCGAAAGACATAGATTAAGTATTATGTTTAATTTAGAGTGCCCGCATGGGGCCAGTAAGTTACAATAAGATTATTTTTTAAGTTAATTAAGCTAATTTTTAAGCGTTTTTTGTTTAGCATATAAGAGTAATTTAAGTTATAGAAATAAAATGCATAAAAACTGAAACTGAAAGCTTACAAAAGTTCATCTACTGTACTGGATGCAATATATGTAATGTATATAACTTTTTTTCACTCTCTTGCATGGAATTTAAAATACACTTCATTATTTCTATCAATCGAAACTTTTAGTACCCTGCGATCAGTTAAGTTGTTAAAAAATGCCACGTGAAAATTTATTTTTGGTATCAAATTCAAGGTTCTAAATTACCTTCAAAACGAGATGTATTTGCTGTTCTTTCTTATAATATGCGAAGAGTGAAGTTAAGTTCAAAAAGCAAGAATTCCTACTCGTGATCGATATCATTGCTTAAAACAATTGAAAAAACGAAGAGCTACGAAGAATTGAGAAAAGTAAAAAGAGAAACACTGAGACAGTGAAAAAAAAAGAATATGATTTTGCGGAAACCTTGCGGATCGTGAGAAGAGAACCAAATAACGAGTTGAAGATCAAAGTTCATTGAATTATCACGAAGATAGGTAGTGGTTTTGTTATGTTTAAATATTTGAATGTTTATTAGATACTAATTCTTCATCTGAAGAAGAGAAGCTTGAATTTGGAAAAATTCTATCTCTGAATTCTAGCTCTGAATCGCCAAGGCAAGGACCGTTAGGATTGAAAAGAGCTAGAGTAGATATTTTAACTGGGCTATCGGCAGTGCTCGATAAATGTAAAATAAGTGCCAGAGATGCCGTTCACCTCTCGACAGCATGTATTGAAGCCACTTCCTTGGATCCTTTTAAAATTTGTGATTAACCGCACCTCTATAAGACTTTTTCGTCAATATTTTCCCTAACAAAAAATAAAATTTACCAACTTGAGTTTAAACTTTACACTGGGACTCCAAATTCCTTCCCGATATAACTGGCCAAGCTAAAGTTGACAGACTTCCAATTATTCCAACAGCTCCAAAAATTAAACAACTCCTTGGAATCAGAACAGCTGGAACTGGTATTGAAGTATCATCTGAAGTGAATAAAGTATTGGAAGATTGGTCATTGATGGATAAAGTGCAAGCTTTTGTTTTTGATACAAGTGCATCTAATACAGGGAGTTTGAACGGAGCTTGTGTCCTGTTAGAAAATAAAATTGGTCGAGACATACTCTACCTAGCTTGCAAACATCACATTTTTGAAATTGTTCTTTAATGAGTATTTAATGCATCTAAATTGGATCTATCTTCTGGACCTGATATTCTTTTGTTTAAAAGATTTAAAACTCAGTGGAAAACGATTGATAAAAGTCAAATTTTCATATGGTTCATGGACAAAAAGGCTGTGAACGTCCTTGCAGATGTATGGGAAGAAATTTTGGTATTTGCTATGATATTATTATTATTTATTATTTGGGAGAAACTTCTCCAAGTGGCATTAAATTTCGGGCACCAGGAGCTTATCATTTGTATTTCGATCAACAGATCGAGCTGAACGCGAAAAATAAAAGAGCTTTGTCAACTATTTGCTACTTTATTATCAAATGCTACACACAATCATGGTTTTCTGCGCCAGATGTCTTACAAGCACCATTAAATGACATTAGATTTCTAAAAAGACTAAATTCCTATAGAGAAGATGATAAAGCTAAATTTCAATAAATAAGTTCCTTAATCATTTATGGTACTTGAATAAGGAACGTCTAGCGTTTTCGTTTTTCGATGACAGACTGATTGTTCAAGAAAAGTGAAAATGGTTTTAAAAGTTTTGGAACGAGATGATCAAAAGGAAGACGAAATAAAGAAGAAATTACATCTGAAATCAGCTGATTTTTCACACTTCATTACGAGAAATCTTTCGTCAGATCTATTGTCAGCTAAATTTATGAAAATCTTCGAGAGATTTGGCTTATCTGTAGACTTTTTGGACATTGATCCAACAGTTTGGATTGGAATGACCAACCAGATTATAGACGAGCAAAGATCATTAAAAGTAGTCAATGATACAGCTGAACGTGGAATTAAATTACTATAATGAAAGAATTCAATAACAAATTCTCTAAAACCGAAGATCAAAAGCAATTCCTACTTTAAGTGAGTACCGTTTTCATTTGTTTAAAATAACTCACAGATTATCTGAATAATATGCTTTAAATTTTAAATAACTTCTATTCAAATTTAACTTTAAAACTACCTAGGATGTAGTCGATAAAGTCTCAAAACTTGTTACGATGATAGAGTTTCATTACTTATTTGTGTATAAATTAAATTATTCTAACAAATATCATCTATAAATTTATTTATTACAAAATCTTCATCTGCTTATTATTATTTATGAAAATATCACTTTAAAAATAAATTTTTAAAATTATTTAGATGTTTTTGTTTTTTTTTATACCTAAGTAGAAGAGAATCCTTAAGTTTTCAGGCACATTGCGGCACGTGTTAATACAAGCCGATTTTCTTGAAATAATTTTTTTTACACTTTTAGACTATAGTGGAACCATACAAATAAGGACCACCCTAATGTCCAGTTTGTAGTGCGTGAATTCCCACTCTATATAGCTGTAGAAATCTAAAATATTGAGTACAGTAATAACCGCCTTGACTTTTCAGATAGCAATCGTTGCACGTGGTCGATAGCTAAAGGCCGTCAACAGAGTATCCATCCGTGTCCTTGGGGCGCATTGCTGTTTCGAAATAATGCATGGTTTTACAGTTGCGGCTCGCTAGATCACATACTAACAAATACTTGACCGGTTTTGTAATGGAATAGGAGACTCGTCATTCGCCCTCTTCAACTTTTGCGATTGCCCAAGACACTCTAAAAAAGCGTAACGTAGAGACGTTGAAGTAGGTCTTTCCCTTAGTATCGTAGGTGTTCATCTGAAAATGTATTTCATTATTAATGCTTAGTTTTCGTTAGCTCTATACTGCCTGCTCAGAATAATCGGTATCTAAAATACTGGAGGAGTGCATTTCCTAAATGCAAATACAATATATCTTCTGCTTGTAATGTGATATCTCACTTCAAGCTTTTATGTATGAACACTTTTGCACATTTCTAAATAATTGCAACGAAAATCTTCGCCTGCGACTTATGCGTCCTGAAACGTCTGCATTTCTTGAACTTTCTATAAACAGGGGCTGTCTTTGAATCCAATCCTTTAAGCTTTTTCTATGAATTACGAATTGAGTTTGTTCAATTTTAAGGCCAATGAAATATCAAACTACAACTGTGCAGTGCAGTTGCTAGAAAAAATAAAAATAAATAAATAAATAAATAAAATACACTAAAAGTTACATGATTCATGCACTGACATTGCTATTGCAGTGTACTCGGTCCTTGATTCTGCAATCCATTCAAGTCCAAGAAAGATAAAATCGACTCCACCATACAAATAAAGAAAACAATAAAGGGAGATTATTTAAACCGAGATTAGTTGTCTTAAACAACAGCGCTTGCTGAAGGAAAGGACAGAGGATAATTACTACAGACTTTACATAAGTCCTCCAATTCGAAAACCATCTCTTCATCTAAAGAATGTGATGGGAAAAAAATCCCTCAACTCTGCAATCCACTTAAAACGAAGACATTTTATTCCTTAAATATATGTCAAAGTGAACAAAAGACCGAAACAAAGCTCAAACGGGAGACAAAAAGAGGAAAATTGTCACCAGGCTGAAATTACTCGTGATTATTGTCTTGTGGTTTCGCTTCGTCTTTACATCGTCGAAAAGAATTTTGTAAAGTAAAGAAAAAAAATTTTTTTTTGGTTTTGTATTTCTGAATTTAGTGGAGAGCGAAAATCGTGCACTTGAATAAAGGCTTATGAGAAAAAGTGCTCACACAATAGACACATGGATTTAAGGCTTCTCCTTTAGATACTCGTACGTATGGGTATCATCTAGAATTCAGGTGCAAGGAACAGATCTTTTTTTTTTTGCATACGAAAATCAAGGTATTCGCTAATTTGATGGTGTTAAAGAATAGTGTAGTAATTGTCGTTGCAAGTCTTTCGCCGACCAAGTTCAAACTCTCCCCTGAACTCGTCGACTGTGAGAACGCACGTATTCATTTGTTTAACTATGACCAGTGCCAATTTCACAGCAATTGCATTTCTCGTAATTAGTTCAGTGTCGGGGATGTTTGTGTATTAATCGAATCGCATGGAAATCCTGCATCCACCATGATTTTTGATTTTTGAATTCATTCGAATAACTCACACCATGTCGACTGAGAGCATTGACATTGTTCAGAACACACTACGATTAAATATCTGAGATGCAGTAATCTGCAGCCATTTTAGAAGGCCACTGAAGAGTTTTTTTTTTTATCATGCAATCCTTTTTTGTGTTTTCTGTTTTTGATGTAACTTGAAACTCCTGACTAGCATGGTACAATGGCCTATGCCGTACAACACAATTGAAGGAGGTGCGATCGTGACGTTCTTATTAAGAAGGGATCAATATTCGATAAAAATGCAGTTTCATTGGTTAAGGAAATTAAGAAAAAGGGATTGTCCTTCTGCATATATTGGAAAAGAACTGAAGCCATGATGGATTAAATCTGTAAATAAGTATGAAAACATTTCAAACATAGTGCATATGCTAAGTGCTTTTTTCGTAACCCTTAATTGATGTCGTGAAAATAGTGAACGCTATTTGATCCAACTGTTTTAAAATATGATTGAAATAAAAGTATGTTTTTTTATTAAAATTTAAACATAACAACTACAGATGTAATTTTTAAAAATTAGCTGCAGGAACATTCGTTTTTATTTCAAATTTTGCACTTTGATTAATAATTCTCAATATACTTATCATAAAACCATGTAATATAAAAAATATATATAAAATACAAACCAAAAGAAACTAATTCAAAAAAAAAACATTTTTCTTCAACTTAAAAACTTACTCAGTAAAACTATGAAAATATTCTGTTTGAAAAATGTTGGCATTGGTCAAAGTGAGCTGCTTTATAAGCATGAGAGGCACACTTGTTTTGAATAAGTCAAGTAAATAGGCATTTTGCACGTAGCACAAAGGTGCACAGTCTTGGCTTTTTTATTAGACGGACACAGAGAACACCTTTTTCTTTTATTCCTTTCCAATTTCAGAGCTTCTTCATCTTCTTTATATGCATCTGTTTCAAGTCTAAGTATATTACGAATGCCAGTCTTCAATTGCACAGGAAGTATTTGGGTATAAAGTCTCTCCTTCATTTGGGCTCTGCAAGCCCCTTCATAAATACCAATCTTGTCATTTCGATGCTGATTCATGACTCTGCTGGATGTTATAAGCATGTAGTGCACTTATGTCCAGTAGCCTATATAAACCATCGGCCAACAACGAGTTCTGCGACTGCTTGAATACACTGAACACATTTGGTCTACAGAATCAACACCATCTTTTGTGCTATTATACTCGTAATGAGGGATAATTTCAGGTTTATTGGTAGACTCATCTACAAAGTTACCATGCTTCATGTATGACATGAGGATGACAGATTTGTTTTTTTTCGGGACATAACTCATAATTGTTGTATCCTTTGTAAATACGAACAGTGATGATCCGACTTGTTTATCTTTGTGAGGCAAAAACGCTTTTGGAATTTCCCTCTTATTTTTCTTCAAGGTACCAACGACAGTTAGACCTTTTGCTTTCATCACATTTATAAGTTCCATCGAAGTGTACCAGTTGCGTTGGCATTGGGTACTTTTTCTCTTCCTCTGTCAATGTAAGGCCTTCTGTATTTTTGCAGCAGTGAAGATACTTAGTAAATGCGTACTGCATTTTGAATCCGCAAGGAATGGCATTTTTAGCCCGTATTTGTTCGGTTTATTCAGAATGTACCAGCAACAAACATTTCATCTATAGTAGCAATCGCACGGATTAAGTAATTTTCTTGAGAGTTTTTGTTGAAAATGTTTATAATTTCTGTCACAATGCAACCTAGATCTGTTTTTTTTCCGTTCATTTCTATCGTCTGGATAATTAAAACGAAAACATAATAATGTGTATAGAATCGCTATAAGCACATGCATAGTCGGGAAATATCTCGTCCTGTTCCATCTGTAGCAAAAAGCGCTATAACAGCTTCATGATTCGACTTGAATACAGCAGAGTAAAGCAATAGGCCCAAAAATGCGTCTAACTCTTGTGGAGTACATTCTTTTAGTTCTGCAGGGTTCGGGGACTTGCATTTCAATCTAAACACTGCTAGTTTCACGTTTGTCCAAGTTAATATTTTGTTCTTTATATCTGCATCAAATATTTTGTCAAACGCTTCTTTTGGATTAAACGGATCCACTGGACAATTCACTTAACAATTGCTCAAGCATATACTCTTGATTGCCACTGATACTTGCCATTATAAATGCTTGAAATAAAACAAAAAACTTTATTAACTACATGAACAGAAAAATCATGTATCTATAGTCGTGGGTCCAGGGAACCCATGTTAATATTGAAACTAACCTTTAAAGAAGCGAGTGAAGTGTGTCCTTCTCACTGTGCATACTTAGACGTACTGTAGCAAGGTACTGTAAAGCAGAAACAGCTGCCGCGACCGTTGCGCTTTTTACACACGTTTAAAATTTGAACATGGGTCCACTGAACCCACGACATCAATTAAAGGTTAACCTCTTTTGTTTTCATACGTATATTTCTACACTACGCGGATATTCCTTTTTTTGTTACTCCACTCGAGTTGCATGCCGTGCTACTTAATAAACTTCTTCACTTATAACAGATACTGTGTTGAAAATTAAGATGTTTTTGATTGTTTTGATATATTGATGATTTTTAACTAATTAAATTTAATACTATATTGGATGTTCCCTCACTTAGTCACATGGTTATCGTTTTAGTTGCGTCAAAACATTAAAAAAGTCCGTTCCAATGAAAGGAGGGCTTTCCAAAAATAGGTATTTCTAGTGAGGCCATCTATTGGCAATTACCTGCGTCGGAAAGGTACTGTAAGTACTGATGTACTGTAAAAATTTTATGACATTTGGATGTTTGTGTCATCCGTAAAAAAATAAGCATCGAACTAAAAATTGCTCAGAAATTATCATTCGAAGGACATCATCAAGGAGGCCAAAAAGAACAAAAACTCATTTACAGCATTGTGACTGGTGATGGAACGTGGTGTTTTAAATATAATCCAGAAGCCAAGTGCCAAAGTGTTGTTACTTTCAATATTCGAGTAATTTATCAGCTTGCGGTAGAAGATAAGTTGTTCACTGAAAACGTATCTACTGGGTGTTTCGAATAAGGGTAGATTCCTAGAACTATTTTTAGAGAAGAATCCTACGGGTCGGCTGGTGGGGGGAGGGGAAGGGTTTAAATGAGGATTTAGGGAATGTCTTACGGAGCCCTGTTTTAACTTCTATTGAAAATAAGATCTTTCAAATTTATGAGTGTATATTAACAAATATGGTATCGTTGGTTACTTGCAGTTATGCGTATTTTAATTGTTTCAAAGACAGTGTTGTCCCAAAATTAATGTGTTAGCAGTTATTGAAAGGCAAATGTGATTTTTTTTTTTTTTAAACTTAAAATTTTGACTTTGTCATAATTTTTATTTGAAATGCTTTAACAATGTCCATTCTTTACAATTCTTCTCGAACTTTCGCAGCTGCCTCACCAATCCTATAATTCAAGTCATGCAATGTATCTTCATGCAATATCCTTCATCCGTTCACATAAATAAAAGTCTATTGGGGTCAAGTCCAGATACCTTGGAGGCTACAAAGTGGATTCAGCGAGATATTTTGATTTGCCCCGTCTAACCATGCTCTAACTGAATGGACATAATGTGCGGGGGTGCCATCCTGTTTGTTCACAATGGCCGTTCTTTGTTACAATGGTATAGCAAAAATTCTAAGCAGAGATTCGAAATAAGCCTTGAAGGAAGCCGATAGGGTCCTATCCTATAATCAATATGTCATTGATTTTGAGCTGGAAAAGTCTGTGTTTGATGGAGTGGGGGTTGCTATGTAAATTGTGGAAACTAGTGATTCCATCACTGGGACTCATCTCTCCTTACTCGCAGAATCTGTACAATAAAGTTTTCTTCCGCAATGTGTCCTTCCAGAATTTAATTGTAGAACTCCTAATGCTTCTCTGAGTCCCTCCTCCTGCATTGGTATATCATAACATATACGATTCTTCAGATGTAAGTCCTGCTTACATTAAGATGTCTGTTTAGTTGCCTAAGACCAGTATTTGGGTGGACCCAGGCATAATTACTTAGTTTAGACTACAAGTATATTAAGAGAAGAATTGTATTCTTGAAGCTGGAAGTTGCGAGAGAGATGAGCCTTTAGAGCAGATTTGTCCTTTTCAACTGTTACGAGTATAATGAAGATTATTGTCATTGAGACTAACCGCCTTCGCTGGGAAGACTCACATATTTATTTAGTGAGGGGTTAGGTCTTAGACAGTCATTTTTATGAATATCCCAGTTCTACTAGCGTCATTAATTTGGAGCCATCCGTAAAGATTCAACTACAATTTAAGTCAATTCAGGAGAAGGATAGTTTTGGATAGATTTTCGTCGACCTTCGCTGCACCGGGAGTTACTGCGTTAGATGGTATCTCTACAAGACAAGTGTCAAAAAACACTCTACGCTCAAGGATCACATCTTGTGAACTAGAAGATGGCACGGTTATTCATATGAATATCGTACATATAAATTCTAAAAAAATTCTAAAAAAAGCAATAACGATTGTTGTTTTTAATTACAGTGATTAATATGTAAAACTTTTTTGATGTACATTTAAGGAAAGGATAGACAAAATTATTATATTCGAACAGTGTTCGACGTTGAATTAAACATGACAGTATTTAGTGCAGTATTTAACCTGACCGTGTCCATTGAAAACGCCGGTAATGTATAGAACGTGAATGATCTTCTGCTCATCACAATAATTCTTGATAACACTTTTTACTGGATAAAGTCCGGAAAATTTAGTAAATCCATTAATTATAACCAAGAAATACTTGTAGTTTTTTTTTTGTTGCCGAATGAGTGAGGTCGTAAGTATGCTAAAGAACATCAAACTTCTCGAATAACTTGAAGATTCCCTCCTGTTCGCAATCGTCTTCAAAGCAATTATGAAGGGTACACAATTTCTCACCACTTCATTGCGAAATTTGGAATAAAGTATGCTTCGTTTAGTTGCTTCTCCATTCTACGTTAAACCTGCGTGGCCCTAGCTGCATATCCTTAATGATAGCATTTTGTATGCTCTTCGGTTTCATCGGTCCTACAGCCATGCAATCGATCAAGACTTGAAATCTAATTCTAAATCTTTATCGACATGATAATTGCCACAATCTGAACATCATAGCTTGTATACTGTTGCTCAGGTATTAACGTCTTAAATTTAATGGAGAAAACAGGATGAAACAACTTGTTATTACTAGAAGTTCGGCCCCCAGATCATCTTTGCTGGCGCCTGTGTGCGTCTACTTACATAGACTAGACAGCATTAAAACTCGCTCCCTTCGCATCCTTTCCTTCAAAATGATGAATAATCGCTGCTCCTTTCTCCTTTTCGGTCCCTTGGAACATTTTGTTTCTCTTCAGCTGTTAGTGTTATGTGTGTGTTAATAATTTTGCAAAAAAAAAAAACAGAAAACCATTACTCCGAAATGGCGAAAAATTTCTAAAAAAATTCGATGAATCCCGAGGAATACTGCAACTCTTTACCGACTTCAGCCGAATGGTCTGCCTTTTCATTGTCCCCATCGGCTCACCTCCTTCTGATTTTCTTTGCTGTCCCTTAGTCATTAATTGGATAGATGTTACTTGTTCGGCATCTAAAACAAAACAAAGTCGACAAATTGTCGTAACTTCCTAGAATACCCATTGCCATTGACTAAAGTACTCGAATCTCGAATGAAATTCTGATCGATTGCACTTTGGAGAGATGGATGTTTTATGGAGACGACACTATCTAGCGCAGATGCACAAGGTCATTTACCGAGTTCCATTTCATGTTCAGATTGTTGCTACTGCCCGCAAAACTTACTAATTTCCGACTATGTGCCCATGCTTAATCCTGGTTTCCCATGTTATACACTTGAAGCACCTAATAGGCTTATTTTCCATCTCGCGAATATTTTCCGTCTTCTTCAAGCTGGCGGGATTCATAAATATTATGGATACCAGCCAATTAAAGGACACAACAGCATGTCTAAGATTTTACTCGTCACCACTTCCATGCTGCATGGAGTGCATTATTATTTGGTTCCATTAGCATGAGCTGTTTTTGGGCTGAACTTGATCAGATTACTTGGAAAGTGAGTTTCAGACTCATGTTCGGCTTTCAAAAGGTTGTAGATAACATCAAATGGACTGAGTTTTTCTAGTCTGGCGATTTTTCCTTTTCGAGTACCTGCTTCTCCAGTCTACGTATTGTATAGTACCTATCAGGTTTTTCAGGAGAGGTCTCATAGGAACCATTTATTTACATCCGTTATCCTATATTCTTCTTACCTCAATCGGTGAAGATGCCGGTCTTACTACACACGGGAAGAAGATTAAATTCCTAACAAGGAAACATTAAATTCTCTACTTTTCACCATTTTCTAGGCGTTAGGCATGAAGTTTTTATAGCTTCACACAACAGACTAAAATTGTAAAATCTCCTTAAAAGCACTCCTGTGGATCAATTTCGGAAATTTTTATTTAAGTCAACCATTGAGTCCTTTGATCAGTCCTCCGCTGATTTTACTTGTGCATTGAATCTGACGAATTTGTGCTCTCTCTTTGCATAGTCCGTTTTTGTCTTTAGGAAGGATGTCAAGCAGTATCACAATAGTACCAATGCCAGTACTATCGCGCCTGCAGCAACTGTTCGAAGAATACTAACAACTCCTCGTAATATAGTAGATATAGGGTGAATTCATAAATGTAAAAAAATTGCTGTTAACTTACGGCAGCAAAATTTTAAAGTATATGTACCCGTATTTGTAGGAAATTCGGGACTCACGGTATAAAGAGTATTAAGCTTTGCTAAGGTTATCTGAAAGTGCTCATAACTTATAAGCTATCTATTTACAATGTTTTTTGTTCAGATCTCCCTGCTATAGTTCTCTGTCATCTTCTAACTATCATTGCCTTCAGAAAAACTATTTTTTACTATTCGTAGCAATTGCAAGGCTTTTTCGTTCGCAGACCTTCCGAAAGACGTCTAGTTTGACATTTGGTTCGGATCATCAAAGTTATAGTACATAGTCTTGGAATTGAAGTTAAAAAACAAAAGAGTTGTCGTGTTCTCGAGCACAATTGAATATATACATAAGTATATACGGTTATCAGGCGGTAAAATCCGAAGAAATATTCACTGGCAAGATTCGTCCAAAGATCTGCACTTCTTAGAGAAAATATCTACTTGATAATTTCACAACAAATGCAAAGATGACAAAAAGATGCATAACAGCATGCCTCATACCGAAAAAACTATTCTTAAAAAAGATAAAAATAAAAAAAATCATTTCTCTGACTTTAGTCAGAATGTTAATTTCATATTTTCAAATAAATTACTCTCCAAATCCAGTTCTACCTTTATGAACAGATACAATACCTTAGTACGCGCCTATGACCGTTATTTCCACAACAAAGTTATGTCCGCAGACGACACGGATTTTACGGAATTTCCATTAATTTAACATCACGCGACAAATACGCGCGTAATCCTTAGATTCCGGACCAACGAAAATCTCTATTCTAATAACACGGTGTAATATTTAAGCATACGTACTTGCATTCTAGACACAGACACGGATATGTCCGTCTGACACATTCCATTTGGGAAATCCTTTTGCAGAACGATACACCTCATAAAATTGGCTAAACTTTTCGTTCGGTCCGAAAACTTGAAAACCAAGGGAATTTCGGGCGGGAAACTTTCTCATCAACCTGCGGATGGATTACATGTCATGAGTGTGTAGCTCCTTGTTATCGCAGATACAAGCTTGGAATGGGATCTGCGGTGAGGAGCACATATTAGTTCTATGAATCTTCCTAAGCTGCGATGGTGATGATAATACGAGAACTCATACTAGCAAGTGTTGATGAGAATGATGATGGCGATAAGGATGATGAGGATGATGGGGATGATGGGGATGATGAGGATGATGAGGATGACGATGTGGATGTGGATGATGTTTTGCCGTCGGCTGTGATCATCCCTTCTCTGACTCTATACCATTTATGCCACTGTAATTACCACATGAAGTGGAATTTTTGGGCAAGAGAAAAACAATAAACTCTAACCTTATGCGAATTTTGTCAGCAACCAACTATGAAGTTATTTACTAGTAGCCCACCAAGCTATTATGTGAAGAAACATTCAAAGCTAGCCTTTTGTGGTTTGGTGAAGTTGCAATATACCTATTTCTGCATCCCCGATAGTACACTGTTGATTCATAATTCACTCGAACGATTATCATATTAGTGCCGAATGAATTTTGCGAATAAGGTTGCTATGTTGGCTCTAGATACGTAGGCAAGATAGCAACGATTCGAGTGTGGCGGAATAATTTGCGATTCCGCTAATTTCGCGGAATTTATGTATAATACGCGAAAATATTTTGCGATTGTGAAATTGTGTATTCCAAGTTAGAAATGGAATACAATTCTTGTGTCTAGCTAAAGTTCTACATAGATACTTTACAGTCAGAAATGTGGTGTTGGTAGGAAGTTATTTTACGTTTATCAAAAATTATTACAGAAATGTTCCAACTAACTTTTCATGTGATGCATAACTATTCGTCTCTACTTTCAAGACATGTACAACTCGTTTTTGTTATATAAACCCTGAAAACTGCTCTTAAATCAAGTATATGGTTTAACTGAACTAGTTCAAAGATTTCGCAATACCACAAGGTTATTGAGGTACTACATTGACTAGCTAAAGGGCCCCGCAATGCGCTTAGAGTTTAAGAAACAAAACAATACTGTCAGAAGATGGGACTTCTTTATTAATCGGTTATTGGAGTTGAAATGTAAACAACCTCTGCGACAAAAAAGAAGGAGCTCTGGATTTAAGATGAGAGAAGCTTAGTATAAAGTGCAGATAAGTAAGCAGACTGTATCAATGCATTAACCGTAGGAGAAATAGATGCGACAGTAGTCTCCGAATTACCAAATCGCAGAATCGCAGCTCTACTATGACTTAGTTAAGTACCATTTGGATTCACACCAGTAATTGCTTACTTAAGCATCATTAATTTTTTTGCACAATTTGGTTTACTATTTATAGATGTGTCTATTGTAAATAACTACGTTGTGCAACGGCTTTTTAAGAAAGTTAAAAATATCAAATTTCTTGAAAGAAAGTATCAGGATTTCCGGGATTTTACAATTCGGAGATAGAATTGATAGAGGATTTGCATACATTTTGATGGCAGAACAATGGTTTAGCCTCCATTTCATCTGCGACTGTAGTGACTCAATAATTCGTTCTATGTACAATAGATTTCAAAATTGCACAAGAACGTATAGACTGAATTTTGTTAATCATGGTGACCGACTTTTAGGTTCTATGAGCCCATGACATATACGTATATTTCATCTGTTAAAATAGCCACCAATTCTCCTGGTTGTCTGCGAAAATGGATTCCATTGAACGTTGTCTTCCGGAGCAGATCAGAAAACTTTATGGATGGAACGCATGCTCACTTTCACGATGATACATTTATTAACAAAGATCTGCAGCTTTCATGTGATCGTGGTTGTTACCTTCCAAGTAACCCATACGTAAGTATTGATTCAGTGTTGGAACAAATCAGTATCAGATTGGTCTTAATGCTATAAACGTTGCTTTGGATAGTAAACCGAATGTCGCTTCCGCCTGTCCAATGTTGCTGCCCCCAGTTGAGGTAATTCCTTCTATATGATAAAAGCTATTAACTTTCTTAACCGTATCACCTGCTCGACATCAACGACTAAATTTGTGGGCTCTCGATCCTGTCTATCATTATCTTTCCTAATATTTCGGCCACCGTCGGATGGACACACTTCCTCCATCAGTTTCCGCAGTACATTAGATTACATTTCTTAACTTGATAATCCTCTCGGCATCTCTTATTTTCTTTATTTCTTTAAAATGTTTAACTATGATGAATACCGATATATTATAATTGGAGCAGCTGGGAAAAATTGCGCAGGCATATTGCTCATCCCATTGCTACTCTTGAGGGCCATAATCGCAATTGCAATCTCTGTACTACTCCAAGGTTCATACGAGTAAACGTTCATTAACGTTCGTAAACGTCAAACCATCTAAGCATTCAACGTATTGACTCGTAATATGTCCATAGATTAACTCCGTCATAATCTTAGCATTTTATTCCGACGTCTGCCTCCTTGCAGTGAGGAGCATACAGGATTAAACGACACACATTAGTACGAGTACATAGCGTAACTATCATATTCTCTTGCTCTTTTTAATTACAATGGGAGACTTTTAAAAACAAATCAAACAATTTGTATTACAAGAACAGAGGAAAAAACACAGCGTTTGTAAAATTTCTTTGATTTCCCAACACGCATTATGTTGTTTTTTTTTAACTTATTGCCGTTTTCGCTAATATTTTTTAATCTGCGTTTCGAATTCCGCAACACTTGCCCTCCAAAGTTCTAGCTAGGTTTATCTTACATCAATGTAAGCTTTAATTTCCGATGATAAAGAAATTTAAGATTGAAAATCTAGTAAAAATTCTTTTCGTCGCTTGAGCCGGTCTTTTCTAATTACTCTGGGACAAATCTTTCGTCTTTTAAAATTAAAAACAATGCACAATTTCCTCAATTAATAGTGCATAAGAGTTTATGTCGTATGTATGCCTCATGGTTTTGGCTGTAAGCTTTAACTTGTAATTTTTAGCCTGTTCCATTCTGATCCCTTTCTTTTGATGATCAGAAGGATGAATCAGTAAATAGCCAGAGCTCTCGTCAAAAATTCAGCATATCTGTAGAAAACCTTGTCGGCTCATGCTCTGCCGCCCGATATGCCTCCTGTTTGACAGGAGTTAGCAAACATTGCCAGGTAGTCCAATAGCAGGTGGATGAAGCCTTCAACCATTCTATCTGACTGCGAACGTAAAGATGTTGTGCGCGATTACTGGCCGACTAACATCTCAATTTTCTCTCTGAAATATTTTGGACCAAAGTTCTTGCCTTGGTCCCAGTAGTTATGTGAGGGACTCCAAATCTGCAAAAAAAATATTACCAGTGTTTAATAGTTATTCAATTACCGCTTCTTCCGTCAGGTTAGGAACTTTGTAAAATAGTTCATCGCGGAAATAATATTGCGCTTCCCTGCTTTTTGACTGCTTTTCTTTCGAATCACACAATGAGCGTATGTGGATTGACATGTTTTGCAGGTTTGACACAGATTATGTCAGTGAACACCTGGCGTGTGGACTAAAGCTCACGGGATGGCCCTACATTCATGGAGGCCAGGATATAGGCTCCTGGCCAGCTCTAACGTGTTTCAGTAATACAATACCAAGTCTGAACCTGTATTGAGGGCATATGCTCCACACTTGGTTTGGGTTGAGGCTGATGTAAAACCTCTTTCCGTTCTCAAGTTCACGCAACCAGCACTTATTTGCTACTCCACAACGGATCAACAAACTTTAAGGAGGATCCTTCCTGCGGCTTTAGGTTTAAACCATAGCCACCATGACGCTCTCACTGGGGGACCTACCACTTTCAAGTCAGGCCCAGACCGAATTCCGGAGGGCCATGGCTCCCATGGTACCCACTTTTAAGTTCTTATGGAACTACCGGCAGTCCTGCCATAAAATAAGAACTAATGACTAGCCACTTGTAGCTGGTCAAATTTTAGCAACCTTCAGTGTCATTATAATTTGAAAACCATTGCTATAAGACCAGTTTTGCCCTACCTTCGTAGGGCGTAGTCTTGATAATTGGCAGTTTTGGAATAATAGCATAAAATCAATTTCTCGCCTAGCGGAGATGAATAGGTCCTTAACCATATCAAACGTTTTTGTTTATTACCGATGTTCGGAAACAATCACATTTGTTTTTATATAATCATTTCTTTTGTGTAAATTGCCATAAGTATTTGAAACTTAATTTAAATGTAACCAATAGATTATTATGTAAACAAGGAAACGTAACGTAAGATTACGAACTGTAAATTTTTAGTACAAATGTATGACAGTTAAATGTTAAAATATGGATGTGATTTTCGGACTACTAAAACGTTATCTTTGCTGTAACCATTTAAGAAGAAAATACATGTTTTTTTTTATTTAACCGCATTTTTCTACCCTATTTAACCCCACACGTATTGAACAAAGTTAAACCCTACATACCCGACGTGATCGTCGCTGGGACTTATAAGGATTCCTTCTTGCATTTTTAGCTTGTTCTCATACAGAATCTCTTCTCTTTTAGAACGTTGTTCTTCTTTTACCTATATGATGATTTTGCGATGACATTATGTCTTTTATTTTTTGCAATTTGCTTTTATCAATTCTTAAGCGTAGGATTTGTCAACATGCAGTATTTACCAACCCGCCAGGTTCTTTTAGACTGTGCATCTGGGTACCAATTTGATGCATTGTCTCTCCAGATACCTAGCTATTTGATGGAGTGTATCCAGGACCACTTTTATCAGTTCTACGTTCGTCACGCAATAGTTACCCTTCGTTTGGTTCAATATGATGCTAAAATATTCAATTTCTACATTCGCTTCTTCTTGCCTTTGACTAAGAACAGCTCCAATACCGAAATTCGATGTGACGGGATCGTTCCAAGCTGCCGAACACTGATCAGCTCAATCCAACTAAATCGCTGTTTTTCCTCGCTTAATTCTGAGATTGGTTCTGCCAGTGTTGAAAAAATCATTGAAGTAACAGCGATAGTAAGATCACAATCCCCGGAAGCCTCGAACTTGTCGTTTGGTTTTCAGAGTTGTCCACTCTTTAATGGCCCGTTTTCTTCACCGGCTCTGTGCTTGGTGCGTTTGATGGAATGATATGCCCTAAGTAATGCTCGCTTTAAAAAAAATCACATTTTCCTGGGTTCAGATTTAAATTACCGGCTTGCTGTCACTAAGTCTACGGACCGTTTAAAGATTTGCAAGATAGTCCTCGAATATTTTAGAATAGACAATGATGTCACCCGGGCTATCTGACATGATAGTCCTTGCATTACTTCGTCCACTACCCTTTTGATCGTGGTCAGAGGCTTTCAAACGGCACTACATTGATTTGCCGTCGCCCATCGCCATCAGTAAGCCACATTCCCCTATCACTTGGATTCATTTCAACTTGCCAATAACTATTTTTAAGATCCAGTATCAAAAACCATTTTAAAATGGGTCATCATAGAGGTCATCCATCCTCGGTAATGTGTAAGTAATTTTTTGTAACTTCGTTGAGCTGCTTGCAGTCGACGAAAAAACTGGATGAGTCATCATTCGGTTTGATTCTGTAGCATCTACTTCGTCCATGTTCCTAATAAGCTCATCAAACTTGTGACGCTTGGCTAGTGTAACTCCACTTATTTCAATCCGATGCCGAGTACTTAAGAAAATGCGTCATTGAATTTTCGCATAAGAGTTTTGAATGCTATTGTCTTCTAGGTCATCATGAGCTTCATCAGAAAGGTCCTGTGTGATGATGAATCGGACTATGGAAGCATTTTGCAGACAATTACCAATTCCAGTTGCCCCACGGTAATTTTCTGAGACAAAATTATGTCTTGTGCAAAGGTGATCGACATGCATAAACAAAGTTCTTTCATTTACTCGTAAATTGGCCAGGCTTCTTTCATCTTTACTCCTTGTGGCAGCTGTAACTCTAGTGCACATAAAAAAACAATTGACCCTAGCAAGCTTGTTGATATAAATTTTAGGCGTGCTAGGAACAATCGCAATTGCCATAACTTATGACATATCCATTCAAATGATTTGCATTTTAATGTGAATAAAGTCAAATCCCTTTCAGGCAATTGTGTGGCATTTACTCGCAAGTGTTACTCTTTTCTGATTCATATAATATGCCTTTAGGTGACTTGTTCATAAGACTGTAAGTGTTATCCTCAATGATTACATTTATTTCGTTTGCTGTCATATAAATCAGCCTTTTCGTTCATGACTTCAAATCGAGCTCACCGAAAACTTGAGCAGTCAACATGAATCAAAGAACAACAAGCTGCTTCTATTGCTTCATTAACAAAATGCAGAAGAGGCATTTACTCTGTATACACATACAACAGTATGTGTGTGTTTATATATAAAAAGAAAAAAAAATAGAAAAACAGTTTAATGTGACAAGTTGACTCAAACAAAGGATTGTCAAGGACTGTCTTTCATACTCATAACTTTTATGTCAAAGTTTACTTTGTTAAATTTGTTCTGAAGTTTACCATTCTCATTTTTATATCTTACGGGTACTCCTCTTATCCTGAAAAGATTCATTTTGTCGACTCAGTTGTGATGGAATAAGCATATGCGAGTACAAGTACGACAACGAGTACATGTCCTTGAGTTAAGGAGTTACAATGGAATTTTTCATTTATGCACATACGTATTTGGGCCATCTAAGATAGACAACTGTTTTTAAGTGGCCAGGGGGTGATGAGGCGTACAATTTTTTTTCTCCGTCAACTCTCTCTATTTGTGTGCAAAGCACAATATTACACAATCTATATACTTTATCGAAATCTAAACATTCGCTACAAGTCCCGGGGAACACTTTAAATTGCTAAGAGATAAGGATAATCTGTGAAAGTTTATCCCTGAAATCACCGGTGATGTGTCTCATAATGTCACCATGTTCATGACAATAAACATTCTCTTTAACTTTAAAATTTAATCAAACAAGACATATTGTAACTCGGTACACCTCGTGCTGTTGACAAACGCCACTTGGGCATAGTACCCCGGCGTAAAATCCCGGACTTTACAAATTCATTTGTATCGATCCCTTGAAATAATAATTTAGTCAAACAAATATTTTTGTTGTAATATGAGGGCATTCCGAAAAAGTTTACGCAAAATCCGTAGCTTGATTGGAAAATTGTAGAGTTTTGTGAGGAGTATTGCACGAAGTCGCGACCCATATACGAAATTTTTTTGTCCTTGACACTTTGATTGAATTATGGGTGATGAAAATAGATGGGATGCCCTGTAAGTTAACCTGGTTTAGTTTTATCTATACGGGAGTATTACTGAGTGAGGAATTACCCGCGGCTGATAATGTAGCTTGAAGTGATATATGGAAGATTTCCACTAACAACGTAGTGCATAGGTGAGCTAAATAGGGTAATAAATACGAGTACATTCAACAGCACTAGCTTGTATATTATATGATGATACATACATATATCGCCGAACGGATAAAAATTGGTTACAAGGATTGTTTAAGCCTGTACAAGAAACCCCTAAAGACATCTAAGAAGCTGACCTGGATGGACTATTGACATTCAGTAATTCTGTCCAAGAAACATTCCAACCCAACCTTTATAAGAAGGTCAGATGGAGGATGGACAGCATCCTCTGCGGAGATCCTGGTACTCCTAATGAAAACACAGTCTCCCTCATGCAGTGATATTAGTACGGAACCGGGAACGTCTCAGCAAGTTCAACCTGCATCCCACTGCAATATCAATTCAATAATTTCCGGGAAAAGGTTTCCTGTGCTATTAACAGCTTTTTCCGTTCAAGTCGTCGGGCCCTGACGGCATACTACATGTCGTGCTACATAGAAGTCAAGACCTAAAAATACCTTGGCTAGCGTCAATATTCAGAAACTGTTTAATACAGAACTATGTACTCTACTCTTGGAGACGTGCTCGACTAGTTTTTATTTATACCGAAGGTAGTTAAGCGCATAAACGCTTTGTACTTAAAATCCTAGATTGTGTCTAAGAATGCGAAGCATTCTAGAAGAATCATCGCTATCCAAAACACAGTACGCCTCCATCAAGGGAAGTTCCACGGAAACGGCTCTCCACGAGGTAGTGCGAACTATCGAAGAATCCCTACAAACAAGAAGCATATAAAGAATATCGAAGCAACAACAAAGCAACATTAAAGCCGTCAGGCCTTTGGACAAGGCCAATCTGCTTGCTGCGCTCCTTGCAGCCTGCTCAACACTTCCAGATTGTGCTATGTCTCTGCCTAAATGTGCGTGCGTCTGTAAAACGAAGTGATATTTTAGAGACATTTGACAGAGTTTGACATTACGCTCATCACCACGTATGCAAAGGTATATAAACAGAATTAATGCATTGAAAGACCAGACGCGAGCTCGAAAAGCACAGTCATCTTAGAATTGAAAATGTAGAAATGTCGATTTTGTTCTAGCGTTCCGGCCATTAATAAAGGTGGCGAGCGTAGCTACTCGTAGATAGGCCCTCAACCAACTCGGCGTTCAGCTAGCTAATGATCGATTTTTAAGTAACTGAAAGTAACTTCAACGTTGACTTCAGTCACATAATTTCGAAAAGATACGAGGACAAAAGTCTTTCTCAATAAGTCAATTTTCATATTCATAAGTGTCTCTAAGACAGCCAAAGGCGTTAGTGCGGTATACTTGCATTGTTTCGGCTTCCAAGCTGAAGTCTCAGATGTTCTTTACGCCGCTCATAACTCAGACTGAACACAATACCCTCGTTGGATGTTTAAATATGTATAGACAGTCAGGTAGTGATCACATCCCCAACTCTGAAGACCATAAACTCGAGAGAGTCAAGGGACTGCCCCGCATATCTCAAGTAAATGGCTAAGTAGGATAAGATCACCGCGGATATCAACGCGTCGTTGATGAACTATTCATCCCAACGCAATAGAAATTATACATTTTAAAGCAGTCTATACTCGATCCTAAGCGATCAAGAGATCTGATCAACCTCAGGAGTAGAAATACATATCTCCGAACACACGCGGCACTATGCAATTGGAAGACGTACGCAGCGTTTGGGATAAGGTTGCTTGGAAAATTGAACCGGATAGGTGCAGGATTCAGGTTTTCGTGGCTTGAAAACTGAAAATTATACAGAGAATAGCCATCGTTATAGACAGGATAAAGACAAAAATATTTTAATATTGTAAGATGAATGCAATCCAACTGTATACGTTATGCATTGGAATTCATTCATCCTATCGAGCAAATCATAGAAACAAGTGACGCGCACCATCTTACATCAGAAGAGGGCTGCCGTTTTTTATCTGGCATGACATCATCCAAATACATTTATGAAAATGATATGTGTTAGATCCCCTCCTGTAAGTAGAGGAGACGTTCCTTAATGGCTGTTACAAATCGATGTTGTTGTATAATAGACTTAGCTGTCCTCGGGTTGCTTCAACTATTCGCCCTTTGATAGCCCTTAAACAAGTAAGCTCTTAAAGAATTAAGAGAATTAAGCTAGTCTCCATCCAATATTTATAATATTTTTATTCTACTCGTACATTGCCTTTATTCGGACTTGAACAGAAGCCTTTCCCCTATGTAAAAATGCCCTAATTTACATAAATATGCTCAAACAATTTATAAATATTTACAAATAGGAAAATATTTGAAGACTCAATTAAGCAATTCATATCCCAATGCTTAACAACGTCGATATACCCTTGCGAATTCACAAGGGGCCAGGGAATACTTGGTGAACTTGCACCATATACGAAAGCTATAACTTCTTCTATCTTCTATCTTCTCAAACTCCATTTGCATTAATTATTCCTTCTCCGTTCCGTTCTCCTAGTTCCAATCCCTTAATATCCGATAATTCATTACACTTAGTTTATTGGTGTTCTCTAAATCTCAGCTTTACACACAGTGCCACCGTATCGGCTACAGAAAATTTAAATCCTCTTACTTTTGGAATGGCCCGGTATTCCAATGTGTTCTCGAACCTCTGACCATTACAATTTGCTTGGTTCTTACATTTCCGATTTTGTTTCTGGACTCATTTTCGCCACTGTTGGTGGTTACTTTTTGCTGGTCTACTGAAACACCATGTATTTACAGGATTTTGTTTTGCCCTGTGTTGGAATAGTTTTGTTAAGCCGGGCGGTAGGAAATATCATAAACTGCAGTTTTCCGCGGTTTTCCGCTTTTGTTTAGAAACGATTCCTGCAATAGCTTTTACTAGGGCATGCATTTGAGCGCGAAACTGAAAGTATATTTGTTGTAGACAATGACGTCAACAACACCACGAATTTTATCCATTGAATGCTTTGCCAAAGTTGAGTTGGTTTGCAGAAAAAAAAAAAACTGAACGTAGCATTCAAATGTTAAAAGCTTTCGAGCCAGGAACGACTGATACTTGTACCTATATATATATATCTGAAAGGAATTCCAGTTTAAAGACTTTGTAGCCCCCAACGAGAATTACAAAACGTTTACAACGGAGTCAGCTCCCAGTGGGACTGTTTTATTTGATTTTTCCTGCTGCAAAGGATTTATGGCCAACGTCGGAGGGTGGTTTTTTTTCTCTATTTTTCTTTTGTTGTTTGGGTTGAATACTTGATTGTGTTTTTGTAATATATAACGTTACATTTGCGCTGACAACGATACGCGTATTATTGCGGAATAGTCTCACACAATATAAGTTTTCTGGACGAGGAAAGTTGGCAGGATTTTTTTCCCGCTGTTATCGTTAGTTACCTCACAAATTAGAGCCAAAGTAAGTTCTTTTGAATCTTCAATTTTGAAAGACGAAAAGGATTAATAATGTCGTTCAAAAGGCTGAACATAGGGGACAAACTAGATTTAAGAATGAATCTTTCATATTCTTCTCTTCCTTTGACCGGTCACTTGTTCGAAAATACTAAATACATGCTCTAAACTGACTTGTTTAGATGAACCCTTTGATAAGATAATAAGGTAAGTGAGCTTCTTGAAAATCGGAGATGGATTTCTGGAAAAAGGCTGAACTATCCTTCAGTACGAGTACAAAAGTTAAAAGGAGCCTTGAAATTGTACCAAACAAAGTAGAGACTAAATATAATAGTTCAGATATGCAGATGGAATGTTAAGGCCCTTAGGGGACCATATGCAGCCGAACAATCTGTGCTATTTGTAAGGTAATTGTAACAGAAAGCCAAAGAGTGTATATTTTTGGTTTATCGACGTAAACTATCAACTTCAAATATCCCCGCAGACAGGTTTACGTCACAAGATCTCACGCAATGTTTCCTTCAATCAATTGACTGTGTGGCATGTTGCAAACCAAAACTCTTCTACATTAATGCTATTCAATTCGGGAATGAAAAAGACAATAATCTCGTATCCTTAACGCTATCCATTGACTAAAGCATTCTGTCCGGTATTATTTTGGAAAAATATATGGATCAATGATTCCACCAGCCAATAAAGCATACCACCTTTGTGCTGGAAAAAAATTTCTGATAAAAAAGACGATCAGAAGCATTCTCGTTTTCATTCCATTCACCCCACGTACAATGAACAAGGTGACCATGCGGCTTCAACTCTTCCCTGAGCTGGATCTTGTAAACTCTTAAAACTAAGATCATTCCGCAAAATCTTTCATGAAGGGTATGGATACAGATCCAATTACTGTTGCCGGTGGGGAATCCACTCACTTGGATCTTCCTCAATACTACGCGTCACAGTTAACGCTACGCTAATAGCTTCTTCGGTGCTCACTGTACGATATCTCTGTGTATCCGTATTATTAATTAGTGTATACGTGTTGCAAAAACGATCCTTTGGATGGACGATTATGTCGACCATAAAATGGAATGGCTGTAGCGCACGATAAGTTTCACAAACTGAACCACTTTTTCGAAACCAATTTTTACAATTTTCAAATGTTGTTCTGGCATAAATGTGTTTATGGTGAAAAGACAAACCAAATAAAAACTGACCTCAAAAAAACGCCCATTACAAACTCCTTAACTAAACCTAACTATGAGTAGCGTTCTGAATACCTCGCTAAAATTGTTTCAGTCGATTTAAACGACCGAATCTGCGACATCTACAAACAGTATTAAATTCTGTTTCCTTCATCTTAGATGTAAGGAGCAATATTTTTTCAATAAATTCCTTCGACAATTTACAAGCAGAGCTAGTTAATGTAACTAGACGGCATTGATAAGACACGGCTTTCCGGTTCTTCCCTGAAAAAGAATTTATGACGAGCTTATCGTATGGTTTTTTTTTTGAAAAGAATTATACGAAGCTCAAAATCCAATGCACACAATCATTCAAAATTGGTTGGAACAATTAGTTTACAGGGTGAATTGAGTGGTAGATAGATATGGTCACAAATTTGTGCTGTCAACGAAAAAATCCGTCAAAACAGTCTGCATAACCTGTATTATCGACCTCAGCTTCAGGTTTTACACTGAAAATAATACCCGGTTAGAAGGAAACACTCTGGAATTGCAAGTGTGTCGTAAAAACTCAATTAACAATATTTTTAGAATATTTTTAAATATTTTAGAAAAGATACAAAGTCTAGAGCGTCTAGAACATTAACATATTTGTCTCAGAGACTTAGGCTTTAATAAATAGCACCTAAAAGATAAAGGAAGACCTCGCATCCGGTATTATGTAAAACAGAAACCAAAGGACATAAAGAGACTACTACGCGGTGTGTAGGGTTGATTCACCATGCTATTGGGTTGTACAAGGTGGCACAAAATTAATCACCCTATCGGAAGATGGTATAATTTTTGCAATTAGCGTCGTACGTCAATCGTATTTGACATTTGTGAACTAGACAGCTGCAGTATACAAACAGACAAGCAATGGAGCTTTATACCCCGCAAGAGCGTGGAATAATTGTGTGGATGTTTTTGACCAATAATCGGTCGGTAGTGTTAGCGCAGTGTGAATTTCGACGTCGATTTCCTAATCGTGTCGCTGCAACTGGGCAAACATTCCAGCGCTTAGCTACTCAACTCGAACAGAGTGGAACCACAGGAGACCATGCAGTGCGTGGCTGCCACCGGACTGGTCGTTTGGCCGAAAATATAGCGGCTGTGGCTGCCGATGTCGCTGAGAACGAAAAAACTTCAACCAGACGACGGGCCACGTAATTGGGCATCACCAGACAATTCATTTGGTACCCACTTATCGAGTTTCTTTACTTTTCCTATGAGAGAAAGGTGTCGACTTATTGCCATTGGGGATACTCCCATGCTTTGTGCAATCTGCCGCACCGATTTGGTTGGGTCCGCATCCACCGTTGCTCTTAAAACATCGTCGTCAACTCGTTTCCGTTTCCGGCTTCCCACGTGGTTCATTTTCGAAGCTGAAATCTCCCGAACGGAACTTTCCAAACTAATGTCGTATAGTGCGTTCGTTTACCGCTACATCCTCAAATGCGTCATTAATGTTTTTCACTGTCAATGACGCATTACGTCCCATTTTAAATTCGTAAAGGAAGAAGGTTCGAATTTGAATGGTAAATAATTCCTAGAAAAAAAAACGGTACTTGTAACGAGTCCTAAAATTCTCACACGTCACACGGACATTTCATGTGGTAGAACCCAATACTAAGTCCAAGAGTTTACTGATATTTTCGCGCTTGTCTGATGCAATTTTCTTTCTGTCGAATTTTGGCTCTAACTTAAATCTATTTAGCTTTTCGGAATGGATCTCCTGACGACCTTCGTTGAACATGGCAAAACAAAAAAAAACAAGCTAATTTACTCATCCTGATGTTTTCTATTATCGGTTTGGTAATGTGAATACTAATCTATGATTGTCATTTCCGCCTCTATCACTGATTCTTTATACTTCTCGTACATCGCCCATCACTGCATATTTTACGTTAATCAACATTTTTCTGTCACAAAATGCTACAGAGTTTTCGCGACGTTTAAGCCACTTCGGACTTTCAATAGAGCCAAAATATTTTCGCTTCTTCGGCGTGATTATATCTTCAAAACAGATGTCAGGAGTTGGGCTTGTAGCAATGTAGCTATTCAATCTTAATAGGAATGATTTGCAAACCTTTATTTTCCAGCGTTTTTATCCAAACTATAATAGTCTGAAAGCATGTCACATCGTTGCTTATGATGACGCCTTAAGCAGGAAGTAGGAAATATTTCGTTTCAATCTCATTAATGTGTTGTTTCCATAGAAAATCTTATACGATACTAAAAAGCAACGGTTTTGTGGTTTTAAATTTTTTTTTCGAATTCTCAAGTTATTTGCGACGTACATTTAACTTCCATTTAAACATTGTCGTACATGCGAGGTGTGTTCAAAAAGTAAGGTGACTTTTGAAATTTCGCGGGCAACATACATTCGACTATAGATTTTCTTTTTGCTGATAAAAGATAATAAGGTCGAAGCTGTGAAGAAAATCATTTTGGAAAATCGTCGAATTACCTACCACGGGGTGGCCGTGGTGTAGTGGTACTAGCAATCGCTTCTCACTCGGAGGGTCCAGGTTCGAGTCAGTTTTTCATTTGTAATTGGAACTCAAACACAAAAATTCTGCGTGTGAAGGCATAATACTGACACGTAGATTTAGCTGTTGTAGAGTTTCAAGCACAGTAAAAAATACTGTTAATTTTACCTCGCATCACTCTGAGTGAGGCAAAAGCTCTCCGTCCTATTCAGACTCCCACCCCTGGAGAGCGAATATCGAAACCAAACACACCTGAGTTTCAAACCACTACAAAACAATTTTCCTTTCTCTTCTTTCTACCTCTCCGCCCGCGCCAAGGCAACAGTAAAAGGGTATCTAACCCCTTAGGCGTGCGTAAATTATAAAAAAAAAAAAAAATTAGAGAAGTTGCTGAGGATGTTGTCATATCAGTCGGCTCGTGTCATGCAAATTGTTCGGAGGTTTTGGGCATGATACGTGTGTCAGCAAAGTTTGTTCCGAAACTTTTTAATTTTGATCAGAAGAACCGTGGCAGGAGCATCGCTCAGGTGCTCTTGAAGTTCCTGACTTGCTCAAGAGAGTCACAACTGGTGATGGATTTGGCCCCATGCGACTTTTTCCTGTTCCCAAAACTGAAGAGACCTATGAAAGGAAGGAGAATTGCAACGGTTGAGGAAATAAAAACGGCATCGTTGGAAGAGCTCAAGGCTATACCAAAAAGTGCTTATGAGAAGTGCTTCGAGGATTGGAAAAAGCGTTAGCACAGGTGTATTATATCTGAGGGGGAATACTTTGAAGGGGACAACATTAATATTGATGAACAAATAAATAAATTTTTTTTATAAAAATATAAAGTCACCTTACTTTTTGAACACACCTCGTATGTATGTCTCGGGCAAATTTTGAGATCTTAGTGCAGACCATATAAGACCCCTAGGAATTCTATCCAAATCTATTGTATATAAATCCATCACTATCCGTAGGCATTGAATCAGGTCGTATGCCGATCTGTCGCGCACGAAGCCGCATTGGCTGTCATAAATTATAAAAATATTGCGCTGTGGATTGCCCGAACTTGCTTATATGTTTTCATAGCTGGTGCCATTAGCTTCATCTATCGGTAGTTGTTCTACTTTCTCGTATCACCTTTATCTTTATACACACGAGCTCTCCATCCACTGGATTTCCATTCTCGACAAATTTTAGACCCGATACGAGTATCATCTGAAAGTTTTTACTTATTTCGTCCTTCTTAAAATAGAGGGATTATTTATATGTAATATATTTTTTTTTAATATTTATTCGAGGGAATAGGGAATATCTCTCTGATCAACGCACTAAGATGCTCTTCTCGCGTATTGCTACTTTAGTTTTTTCCCTAAGTAAATAATTCCGCTCATCTTCTATATTCATTAGTTATTAAATTTCTTGTGAAATTACCCTTAGTTGAGCAGCTTGTACATCGGTATTGTACCAATGTAGTCTGTTATTGAGTAATAGGAGACATACTCTGGGCTATACAGTTCTTTAGCTTTAATTTTCATCGCTCGTTTTCTGCTCCGTTCGAACTCTCACTGCTCTTAAAAGACAAGACTGTTTTTTGTATTTAATTCAATTTTCGTTTCGACGTTCCATCACCACATTTCTTTATTCAGTCCTATGTGGAGCCGGTCTTTAAAAACACATTTTCATTGTGGGTGTCTCTGGCTCAAGTGGTAGTGTATTGGCTTCCCAATCGGACGGTTCGGGGTTCCATACAATGATTGCCTAAATACAACATCAAATCAATTTACACTAATAATTGAGTCTCCCCCTTAATTGTTGAATGCCACCGACCGCGATGGAGCGAAATAGCCACTGAGCCCTAACATCTTTCTTTCTCTTCCTGTCCCATTTTCGGAAAAACTTAACACATGCTTTGGCGTCATAAGTGTAGTCATACCATACCCACATGAGTGTTAAGTTCTTAAAAAAAAAATAAAAAAAAATCAACAAAATTTTTGCATTTTAAAGCAAACTCACAGAGCTGGCAACTTTCTTTGTTTTGATTGTGAAAGTTTACGAGAATATGTATTTACGTATTTTACAGACTGATGACCGATTTCGTTGGTTTTTATCTGGTTTACTTGCAAACAATTCTGTCGGGTAATGACGGTGTTGACTTGGTTCGTCCAAGATTCTAATTTTATTCGCTGTTTTGCATTACTCCATTACTCGCTGATAAATGTTATTAAATACCCTGCTCACATTCATCGATGTTCTATTTGGAAGTTCATCAGAATCGAGCCAATTTTTTTTTTTACTACCTATCAGCGACATTTTACCAGTTTTCGAGTAAGAAAGTCGGAGTTCGGACACATTAAAAATTCGCCGGGATCATTTCTGCTCTATGCGTTTACTTCCAATAATAAACGAATTCTGTACCTATTCTTTAGATATTTCCTTTATTGTTGTTGTACGAGTAATTAATCGGAATTTGTTGGATATAACTTTTCCAGTTTTCAATTAACTTACTGTACATGGTATATTAAGTCAGCATTGGAGGTTCCTAGTTTACGAGTATTTCATCAAAATCTTCAAAAGTTTCGTAACTAGAATTTTTACCATAACGTGGAAGCCAACTTTGATTTATAATACATATATTGTTGTACACTTGGGTTCTTATGTTATATTCCTTGTGAGGGAAATACATCCATTCACCCTGGCCTTTGTCTGCATTGGCCGGAGTCCAACTCCTTATGCGAGAATGTATTTATAAGTTTTTCGTTATAAATGTACGAAAACGCACTCAACACTTCCAATTTGTTTTAATGCAGAAGCATTCCAATATTTCGGAAATCCTGGTTTTCGTTGCATACTATTTGTTCATATGAAGTGCTTGTGTAGCATTTTGTACAATTATTGAAGTCACACCATTATATGCTTTTTGCTATGCTGTAGAAGTGACAATCTGCTTTATTTCAATGGATAGAGGATAGAGAGATCAATTTATAAGATCACTGCTTGTCCATGTTAAAAGAGTACTGAGTCTTTTATATATTAACACGTTTCATCCAATCAAAATAAACTGAAACAAATTACAAAGATTTGATACTTACAAACACACCACTGATAGCTCGCTGCATTCCGCCTTCTTTTTTGCATGTAACATAGTTGCATAGACTTTTGGAAAATGATGCCTCTGGTGATGGCAAACGAATTATACACAGTTTTCTCAAGTAAAATTATTGTAATTGGTCAGACTACAGCACCTTACAAATGCTGTCAGACATTCGTGCAATAAGTGCACGTGCGTCTATAGGTTGCGCAATTTAAGGAGCTCCCCTTATTGCCAACCAGCCAATCGATGGTGAGGTTCCCTTCTTCAGGTATACTTTCCTCTGACATAATCTAGAAGTTAATTTATAATTCTGTCTATCAAGTCATCTCTAGCTACCTCCAATAGCTCAGCCGGTAGACTGTGTGATCCAGGAGCCTTATTTTACTTAAATGTAGATATAAATGTCCATTTATCATTTTATTTTGATAGAATGGACGGAAGTCAGCTTTTATCCCATACGTTGAATGGTATATTCTGTCTGAGACCAGAATTCGAGAGACCCGGCCATTTAAGTGTACCACCGACCACCACATCAGCGCCGAGTACCTGCAGCCTGATGAAAGCGTAGGCCGTGTATTCACAGAAGTACTGCACCGCGGCGTCTTCATTACTTTTACAGTCAGAATCACATTATGTTGTATATCTTATCTATCCATGTGCGTAGCAAAAGCTTAGTTCGCCGTTACGACGCCAGTAAGCAGCCTGCAGTCATCTGCAGCCGCTGACCTCCTAGAGACGTCAGGAAGCATTCTTTCGGTCTGCCGGCAACATAGAGAGTCATGGTCGTATGCAACCCAACTGTTAATGGAAACCTTAACCGAGGAGGCAGGCAGATCTACTGCAGGTTTCGGTCCTGAAAATCTCTCCTCTGAGCAAGTTCGTTCGACGATTTCATTTCCTGTGAACCCACTGTGAACTGGGAACCAGACAAGACTCCATAAATTTAACCTATCGATTGCGTTCGGTGATGTCTTGCATTCTCGAACCAGTTTGGAAGCCGTACGAGGTTTCAGCACAGATGCAAATATTCTGACACTTTCACCGATTCTTCAGAATATAGTTCGTCGCCATTATGATTGCGTACATCTCCGCAAGTTTTCTTAAAGAAGAGTAAAATATAACGTTGTCGCTCTCCAGAAAGACACCAGCGCTACATCTTAGATCGGTTTTGGAGGCATTCGTGAAGGCCCGACCACATTGCTTTCCTGGCTCAGATTCTAGCCGAAACCAGTCTTGGGCATAGTCGAAAGTCGATTTCGTATTTCTTCCACAGCTGGAGTTCTGAAATCATTGTATTAGACTGCATGCCCATAAGTCCAGAGTCAAAAGACAGTCGGCACGCAAGGTCATCAAAGCTCCAGTGCGTGTTGTACCAAACATCACTTCTTCTGGTGAAGATGTCTTTGAGAATGCAATCCAGTGCCCAGTGCAGTTAGTACGTTAGTACTATGGAAAGCTATTCTATGGAAACCCCACATGCAACCGAGACAGACCAGTCTTTGACGCATTTTAGTGAGAGCTGGTTCCACCAAACAACCGACCGACGCATAATATGTAATTGACCTTACTATAGTCGGTGACAGGCTCCATGTTTCGATGATAGCTCCTTTGCACAGCCAGGCAGCACCTCGGGGCCTTCGACGTAACATATTAAATAATGATTAGCTTCTTTGTAGAATTGAATAGTGATGCTTCGAAGCACTAGACGTGTCAGACCAGTCAACTTCCTCCTTCTCGTAAAAAGAACTAAATATTTTGAAGTAACCTTTCAACAATGTTAAATAAGAGGCACAAAAGTGGATTTTTTAGTAGGTTGGTACTCATATCAGTGCTAACAGTGAAAAGCAACATCGTATCCATAATCCCTAATGTAGGGTATTAGATCTTACTCCGTTGGTTATCTAGCTCCCAAAGTTTCCCCAGAATCAAAGATAGATTACTTTGATATTTACCTGAGGAGTACTTTATTATAAAGAAGACGTTTCTCAACTAACTTTCCTTTTTTTAATGCGAGTCTCCCTTTTTATAGCTGGAAGAAGGAAGCAATATCTCACTACACCTGATTAGCCAAAATACTCACTTCTTTTTCAAAATTTGAAATAACATTTTTGTTTCCTTAATACCTGATCTATTAAACTAACAGTCTGTTCTGTTCAAATATGTTTCCTGTAAATATGTTCCCTAACGATATAACACCTCATAATATGTCACATGAGTTTTAATCAGTTCGCGATAGCAATTTTATCAGAACCGACAAGTGTTGTTGGCATAAATCGGTGAAAAACAAAGTTTACTTAGCTTAGTTACCAAAATTCATGTGATTTGGGACTTACTGTAACCATTTTACCAGAAAACGTCTTCAATTGACTACATGCCTAGACCTACCCTTGAATTTAAAATTCAGGGCATGAAGATCATTCCACCCATATCTAGCTGATGATATACCATACATAGCATGAGACATTGAATATAAAGACGAAAGCGGAATTTGCCACGTCCTTAAATTAAAAAAAAAAAATCTTTAGCATGTAAACAAAATTTTTGTAAAAAGTCGATAAAAAATAGGCTAAGAGTATGAAGTCCTCCTTAGGCACTGTATCAACACATAACATAATTGTCTTCCTTTTTTATTATATTCCAGCATTCTCTTCCCTTCTTTCTCTTTGCACTATTGTCAGCGCTGGCAAACATCTGTATATTAACTTTTTTTTCCTTGAATATGTGTGGAAATTTGTTGTAAAACAAAAAAAAAATGGAAATATTCTCCAAGTAGTTCGATGTGATCCACAGTATGTAAGACGGATTCTACCTCTGCCACGACTACAAATATAAATCCACACAAGCACAGCAAAGCGTTATGGAAAGTAAAGTAAGAGTTGAAATTTTGCCAAAAATGGAACAAAAATGAGGAAATACTTTTTCCCAGTTAAGTGGAGAAAATCAAAATATCCGATAAAAGTCCTTTATAGGATTTGCAGTGCACATACGACTGAGCGCATATTTTGGTCTTTCTTCTGCTGACTCGGAACTGCCCATTCACACACAAAGACATAGCAGAGGAATTGCATTATCATGCAGTAGGGATCTGCCTTGGGTACACAAAAAAGGAGGGGAACATTCCCAGTAGTAGATTATTTTTTGTTTCTTTTTTTTCTTTTAAGTTTTGCAGCAAAGCTAGGGAAAAATATAAAACTTCGTTGTAAAGGCCAATAATCAAGTTCTTGTAAGAATAGCATAGTGGCAGAGAAGAAAATGAGGAAAAAAGTATCAAACTTATAATCTCCCTAAGGAGTCCTTCATTGATTGTGTAATACACTCAGTGTAGCCAAAGACGTGAGTGTACTTCAGATGAAAATGTCCCCGCAACGAGAATCTTCATAATTTCAAAACTGGAAATTTGTTGTTTTTATTACTATTATAAGCATTTCTATTTTTGTTTTTGTAAATTTTACACGAATACGGTGAATCGATTTTTTGCTGCATTTGGCACCAACGCTGATGATGGAAAATAAAATCTAAGGACTGTTCTATGTGTTTTAAAGAGATTTAGCAAGTTGGTACTCAGGATTGTAACACTCCACAGGATCATAATAAAGTGGATTCAACTGTAAAGATATCATAGTTGTTTCTATTTCTTCAATAAATAATAACATACCATGAGAAGTTCTTGTTAATTCATGATTTTTTCTACAGGGGATGATTGAATGCGAGTTCCTTGTATGGGCACTTGAAAATAACGAACTACTAGAAATCACATTTAAATACAATACTAACTTACTTAAGCTGGCACTACAGCCCGAGATAAACCTGGGCCTCAATCAACAAGCTAGGTCGATCTTTAGCTAGCTACCTCCAGTTTCGCATGATAAGTTGACTGAGGTCTCCTTCCACTTGCGTTCGCCACCTGAGTCGCGACCTTCCTCTACTGCGCTGTCTATCGGGGGGGAATAGAAAGCTTATCGAATCGGAGCATTGATGTTCATCCGGTCTACGTGACCCAACCACCTCAGTCATTGTACCATCACTCTTCTGGCTTAGTCTTTGTCGCTGTACAGCCCCTACAGTTCGTCGTTGTATCTCCTCTTCCACTCACCGTCTATGCAGACAGGACCGAAAATCACCCGATGAATTTTCCTCTCAAAAAACAGCGAAGAGCATCATCAACCAGTTTCGATAAATTCCATGCCTCTGTGCCATAGACCAGGACTGGGATTATTAAGATTTTATATAAGGTCACTTTTTTTGTTTGAGAGTGGTGAAGTTGTCTGAATTGATAGAGAAGCTTAAGTAGCCAAGGTTCTTAACTACCTCAATGTTATATCTGTCGAGGGTGACGTTCTGTCCGAAACATATCGGTGTTGGGTGTCATTTCTTGTTGATAGCATGTACTTTGTCTTGCTTTCATTGATCGTTAAACCCATCTTCGTGGTTTTTGCTAAAGCGCCATTGACAACACGCTGCTTTCTTCTGATTATGTCAATATCATCGGCATATATGAGTAATTTGACGGGGTTTTGAAAGATCGTGCCCTTGTGTTGCTCCGTGAGTTTTACACTATTCTTTCAAAAGTTATTTTAAAGAAATCGCATGACAGCGCGTCGCCTTATCTAAATGCTTTTATGATGGAGCAGCGTGAATAAAGGGATTACTTTGACAAAACTTAACTCTCTAGAGTTTGTCTCTAGATGTTATCGCAATTTCCCTTAAATTCGATGAATAATGAGTGTGTATCGATTTGGAGCTCATGGGTTTTGTCCATGGTGGACTTTCCTGGCCTAAAGTCACGTTGATATGGATCATTCAGGTTGTTGAGGAACTGCTTCATGCGTACACACAATACAGCAGCTACGATCTTGTAGGCGACGTTGACAAGATTGATGTCTCTGTAGTTTGTTTTTCTTTTCTAAAGAACTTAACATTCAAGTGTGTTAAGCATGTGTTAATGGGATAAGGAAGGAGAGAATGATGTTTAGGGTCAGTGGTTATTTCGCTCCATGGGTGGCATCCAACTTTTAATGGGGAGACTAAATTCTTAGTGGAAGTTGGCTTGCCGTTGATTTCTAGTCAACTACTCATCTTATTTGATTTTCGTTAACTGAAAAAATGAATGTCTTTCAGGCGAGGCTGGCATTCGGACACCGAACCTCCCGATTTAGAAGCCAGTCCACTACCACTTGAGCCACGGCCACCCAGCTCAGAGGGTCTCCTTTCTTGAGGATCGGACAAACAGTGATTCCATTCATCGTGCATACTTTAGTCGGACAATATTTTACAGATGGGTTGGTGTATGCTCCTTACCAAATCATCGTCTGTCCCTTTGAAGAGTTTGGCAGTCAGGCCGACCGCTCCAGCAGCTTTGTTGAACTTAAGCTTAAATATATTGCTATCTTCACTTCATCCAGGTCTGGTGGACGGAATTATTGGTCTGCATCGTCCAGGTTGAAAGATTCATTCTTCCTGATAGCGGTATTTAGTTCGTCATCACCGTTATACAGTCTGCAGAAATGCTCTTTCCAAATCCTCAGCATCGACTGCGACTCTACCATGATGTTCCCTTGTTCGTCTCTACAGGCTCAGGCTTGAATTCGGGGTTTGTGTCCGTGGTATGTTTTTTTACCTTTTGATAAAACTTCCGAGTCTCATTCCTGGAGTAGCATTTCTCAATTTCCCCGACCGTAATTCTCATGCTCCACCGTTTTCCTCCTGAGAAGCAGGTGTTCGTCTATTCTCTTCAACTTTTATAGCTCGTGAGCAGCTCTCGTCCTACATACAAAGATGACTCTTGCATAGCTGCATGTGCTTGCCGAGTAAAGTGTTGCCACTGGTATTCGATACGGACCTCCTAAGAGATTAAGGGAGACTCGATCGGTAAAGGATTTGGCGATCTCTTGCGATTGTAGCCGTCCGACGTTGAACTCGGACAGTATTAGCTTGCCTTTGCGATATTCGGGATATCCGTAACCGTACTTTGGCTAGTGGCTACATCAAGGTAGTAGTGCGAGTAGATGTTGTTGGCTCCGAACGCTCTGACATCCGTATTATTGGAAGAGTCCCTTGCGTCAATCGCAATGTGGTGTTCTCCAAGTCCTCTTGTGAATATCGAGATGCTGGAACCGCATGCAAGCTACGACAATGTTTTGCCCCGCCGCAAAGTCGAATAGCCTGAAATCGAACGCAGTAATCTGCAAAGATTACTATCCACAACTAAGCTGGGAACGAACAAATTTAAGCAAATAATAAGTTCAAAACTTTTATTTGAAGCACCGTTTATATTCTGAACAGCTTCCCCTTCTTTTGTTTTGTTCTGAGATAAGCGGAGCATTGAAGGAATTGCTAATCCTTTTCGTGGATTTCTCTTCTTCAACAAGATCAAAAGTCACACATCGGCCCATCAATGTAACGAGATCCAGGTGGAAATACCAACCAGCAGCCATGTTGGACTTCAGTTTGGGTATTGCAGTTCTATTTTTACGAGTATGTTGATCGAGATGTTAGAAATGTTGGCTGTCGTCATACACATTTAATGGTGTATGCTGCTCCACAATGAGAATAATAGTCGTAATCGCCTTTCAGTGGCCTTAATCGCCAGAATCGATTCTACTGCACGGTGAATCTCTTTTGTAACTTGGATGTATATTTCTGGCCACAATTAAACAACTTCTTTATGAGAATCTCTTGTCTTCCTTACTTGGCAACCTGTTCGTCCACAAGCACGCGTCGGTACCTCCTATTAGGGAATGTTGGTTCCGAAAAGAAGCTGCGAGGCAATAAAAATTCGACTAGACATTTTCTTCTATATCCTTCCAAAGTCAGACATTCTCATAGCATCCGTTCGGGTTTGTGGCGTGCTTCACATCTGCGTTCATACCTACATAGCTACAATGTCATCAGTTTGGCAAACGGCTTGACGGACTTGAAACAGCCAGATCGCTTTGTGCATCGCTGCAAAGTCGGTCGATTTATTTCCGGAGGGCCTTGATACAGCTTTCTGTTAATTGGTCAAAGCTACTCTCTTTTTCGACTTTGGCGTTGAGATTCCCATGTTGACGAATTTTTTTCAAACTATTGTGAAAGTCGCAAGTATCATGATAGAATCGTTAACTCTTGGTTATGAGTCATCACTTCAGGTTCTTCCATAGTACTATGGGGTATAAAATTGCCAACTAATTTTGTGAACAGTACTATATTCCGCTCCCTTGTTTGTACGTCGGGCTGCTTGTTAAGACACCTGTAACTAGAGGAAGTTGATTAGGTCAACAAGAGTTATCATTTGTCTAATTATTTACCGTTTGATCCAGAGGTATGCACAGGCATTCCATGTACATAACCTCTGTACATAAACGCCGAAGTGTATGTAAATATGCAGACAGACAGATACTTCACATTTTTGTGCAGCAATAGGTATCAAACCAACAATTAATATTGTCGATATAATTTACGTGAAGGGTGCAGGATGATGTATAAAACAGAATATAAAAATGGTGAAGCCCCAGATTAAGAGTTGGTAATCTGGGTAAATAGTAAATCGCCATCCATTTGATGAGAGGATTTGGAATTCCTTTTTTCCACATTAACGAATTCAGTAACATGTTCCCTATGTAACATATTTATCTTACCAATGACCGCAGCCCCACAGTTTTACAGCAATTAAAGCCGTGTTTTTACACATAGTTTCAGGATAAGCGAAAACAAAACAGAGAAACAGCAAACGGCCGACCAAAGAAAAAAAACAAAGTTACAGGAACTTCAAACCGGAAGTTGTACTCCATGTGGCCACGCTGACTTATACGTTTACGTGTGTATAGTACACCAACATTCCATTTTCGCAAACAAACAAATGTACACCATTCGCTGAAGTAGATGTAGGTAGTTGGTTAACATATTTCGAATTTTTTTTGTTTCATGTTTGTTTTTGCATTTGTTTTCGTTCTCTATTTTCCGAAAACAATGCAAGTGGAAATTTTGTGGTTTCACTCAAAACCTCGACAATTATGACCGCATCACACTCGTGGTGTACTCTTCGTTGTTTTGTATGTCTTTCTGTTTGTGTAGATGGATCAAAGATGCTGTGAGCATCCATAAATGCGGGACTTGTTATGCACTATCATCGATGGTGTGATGCAAAACCTCAACACAACATACGTATACACAAACAAAGGAGAAGGAGGATGAAAATAAGAAGTTTTCTTAGAGAAAATGAACTCATTGACCACAAACATTTAATTTTAACGGGATGTTTGTCTCTGGCTGCTGTTGTTGTTTCTAGTGTTTTGAAGTAGTGGTTGGAAGTCTGAAAACACAACTCCTTTGGACACATGAATTTTTGTTTATGAGATGCTCGTACATCGTCCGGCTTTTCCGATTCGTTCGAAACTTTCTGGCATAGATAATTGACCCACGAAATATAAATAAATTCGTCGTATTTTATCACTTTGGCAAGGTAATATTATATGCATACGTATACGAGTACTACTACCTGCCAGTTGTCAGTACAATTTGAGACAGAAATGACAGTTTGAGAAGGCAACCCTTAAGAAATTGTGATTATAGTTATTAAGGTGATTATAGGAGTTCGCATAACATAGTATTTTGACTTCAAGTTTGATTACACTACCTTCCGAATAATGAATAGTTTGAAATATGCCTTTTCCTTCCATTCCTTGGATTTTCTATACGTAGAGCTGGACAAATAGCCGCTTTTTCTAACCCACATAATCCCATGGAACCCATCATATGAGCCACGATTGTGTACTACCTCGTTTTGAGTTGCTTCGAAACATACGAGTACTTATATATTTCAGCATATTTTCCTGATACTGTTATGGTATAGAGCGTGTTTATTTTAAGAGGGTTGGACTTTTTGTTTAACGAAATCACAAAGAAATTGGCTTGATGACAATTTATTAACCCTAGATTACTAATCTATTTCAGTAGGCTGTTATTACTAATCATCGTCGATTCGACTACGTATCAAAAAAGTTAAATTTTGTTAACAAAATTTAAAAGAAAACGATTTATTTTAACTTGATAAATATTAATTCATTTATTGCATATATGAGGAATGGGCGAGATAAGAATACTGAGCGAAAAGAAAACAAAAGAAATTGGAACAGTCGTAGACGATTCGACGAAGGTTAGCAATCTAGTCAATATATTCATCATGGCTGCCTAGGACAAAACAGATTTCGAGCAATTGGGGACGTAAATCGTGTATTAGTCAAATAATGTTTTGCTCCAAAGCTCCAATTGTCACTGGTTTATCGGCATAAGCTAGCGACTTATGTTTACCATAAATTTCGCAAAGTACTCTTTAAGTTTCGCAAACAGGGCTTCGGTTTTGGAAATACATAAATTTCAGCAAATTGTAATCATTGTTGAGGCGTCAATCTATTTATGATGAAATGGCAAACTGTACTAAAATCAAATAACAACTGATTTGACATTTAATCTCTATTGAAAAGGCTGGCACAAAATAAAGCTTTGGACTTTCTCATAATTTAATCGCTAATGAAGCAGATACAAAGTCAGAATAGATTAAGCCGATATATAAATACTAAGAATATAGAGAGCTCATTGCCATTTATTGGAAACATTTAATTTTTTTTTATCATTCGTTTTTATAAAGCAGAAATAGACTTCCTATAATTGTACCATACACTTGCAATAGACTTGCTTTTGCCAACCATTTTCCTAATATTAGTTGTGACCATCTTCTTCCCACGTTAGTAGGTATGCGAATGGTATGCGAATGAAAATTTTCACTCACAAATAATACGCAACATCTTTATCGGAACGGTAGGAATCAGACATGAAACTGGTCCATTGTGTTCCATGCGTTCTGACTGCTAATATCACTCGGTATTACTAGCGAGTTCCAATGCGGTCCTCCATCTAGGAACTTACCGCGCCCAACCCTGATTAATTTCTGTCATCTGGCTGGAACCGATGCTTTTAGCGTGGCGAGGCTGTTGACAATGTCATAGTCAAAGGTTAGTTTCTTCCTATCGGAACGCTGAAATGGGCACACACCCAACCAACCCAGGTTGATGGACTGGATATGAGTGGACTTATCACCGTCATCCCGTCATACCACCTTGTTGAGCACTCATTCAAACTTCAATCTTTCCGTAGCTTAAAATTGTGAATACAATACACTGCAAGCATCTGACAGTCTTTTCGATACCTTTTATTCTGACTTCAAAGAATAAACACCAGATTTCTGTTTTGTGTACGTCATTGAAGCCAAATGCGAACATATCAATTTATTTTTCTCGTGTGACCGCCTCTCTTATGGAAAGTGTCACTGAGACAGGCATATGAATATCTAATACGGGAACGATTACGGCTATACTTTATTCAATTCTCTTTGCCAAATTCAAGTTAATTTATAATACAGCAGCTCTGCATACTGCTTTTTCTAAAAAAACTTAATCTAATGAGCCTGAGATCACCTGTCCAATTTGGGGTTTTTGAAAGCAGTACCTATTATTTTTTGTAGTGAAAAGAGCAAGTTTAATTTTTATTAACTTGACTATCGGTCTAATATTATTCACTTAGGTGTAACTAGTTTCCCATGATTCCAAGGAAACATAGAAATGCCACTCAATCATTATCCGTCCTTTTACTCCTTCCATTACAGACTACACACGATGCATGGAATGTAGAATTTTTTCTATATCCGTCTGAAGGTGGACTTCAAGATGCATTGGAATCCGAGTAGTACGAATACAAGTAAATGCCTTACATTAGATGAGAAGGAAGCACCTCAAGAGAGGAGGAGTATAAAATCATGATGCCACATAAACATAAAAGAGGCGCTAGGATACACAAGGTCGTTCAGATGGTTTCATTGGACGTTTTGAAGACAGTTTCTTTCATTTTAAAGGTTTCATTATCAAATCAAAAGCGTCACACGATAACGTATTGCTTAAGTGGAATCCAGTTCCAAGAAAGAGTTCCCAAGCCAAACGGAATACCGCATGCTATCTGCAGTTGCACGGCTTAATATCCGTATCCGTATGTATGTCGTGGCAGTCCACAAACAGGAGATTAGTCGATTTGGGATTAACTGCACGTCTTCAAAGTTCTCCAGGTAGTCCGTCTTAACTGAGGACATTGATGTTTTACATCAATCTCTTTACTCTCCACATCATGTAAATTTATTAGCTGCCAGTAATGACGTTTAAATATATTTGTCATTGTTTATGGATTCCCAGATTTCACGATCAAGAATAGACTACCCTACAAGCTTCAAACTGGTTATCAACAGATTAGTTATCTTTTACCCACCTTCGATGTTGTTATTATCGCTTTTAATGTTGTTTAGTTGAATGTAAGGGATCAATTCTTTTTCCAAAAGACTTTTTCCCCTTAATTTTTCAGGAGGTCTTTGTTTTGGGTTAGTTAGTAGCCCAAAATAGTCCCAACTTTCTACTTGGTGACTGCGCGTCACTAGATCCTCTATTCGTGGGGGTTTGTAAAGTTCAGTTGCAAAGCTAATGGGCAGAAAGTTGGTGCTTAGAGCTATCCTTGGATAGCTACAATCTGTAGTGTAGAACTTTTATTTTACCCTAGTTCAAATCCAGTTTTAATTCGAATGGTGACAAGAAAAGGGCCAGACCCGTGACTTGCGGAATAATTAGGATATTACATTCATGTCTTCCATCGATGAATGAGTTTAGTAATGGATAGCGTCCACTTTACCTACTTACTTCCCAAGGCCATATTTTGTTGGCGCTTTACTTTCAATATTTTCAAACGCACCAGTGACAATCCGCTGCAATAATATTAATGACATTGCATTGCCTTGTTCAAATCCTTATTTGAGATCAAATAATAATTATATTCCTTGTGTACTGGAATTTCTCAATCTTCAGTAGAAGCACTTCAATGCAAAAATGGCGACAGTACCAGCACCTATCACATTAGCGTCTAGTACTTGCACCATTATGCGCGCATTTGTCGAACACTCACAGAGATAGTGTTCTTCGGTGTCGTCATCGCTCTCACAGCAAGCGTCGCAAGATGTTGTGTCACTTATGTCTAGTAAGGTACTTAGCAAAAGCGTAGTGCCCCATCACGACACTAGTATGCATACAGTCTTCTCTACTAAGAGAGGGCAGGAAAGTGGATGAGATCTAAAGGACGTTGGAGAGCATTAGTTTGTTCTGCCGGCCAGCTGAAGAGTTATGTCACTGTCAATAGAAACTCTAAGCGACAACGCAGGCAGTCCTAATACAGGTTCGATCCAGAAAAACTCTTCGCTAAACCTTGCCTAACATTTTATGGGTGGCCTTATTTCAGGTGATCCTATTGTAATTCGGGTTCGATATCAGCATATTACCGTTTGGACAATGATGCAGTGGAAGCTTTTGTGAAGCTTCTATGAAATTCTGGGTAACGTCCTTCTGTCGCTTGTACCTACAATGGCTTTCCCAATTAAGGTAAGGGTATTTCTGCGAATGCGCAAGTTCTATCCAGCACTCTTTCTTTCTTCACTAGTCTTTCAGAACAGATTTTCCTTCCGCTGCGGCCGATAACTTTGAAGAGAATTTTCACTGCTAACATGGTCGTGACATATTACCTGGTAAGCAGTAAGAGTAGCCAAACCTATGATATAAGTTTGACTTCCTTAATGTCTTCAATATAATTGAAGAAAATGTTCGAGGTCCACGTACGCAAAACTGCTTTATGAATGCATCTCTGTCTGAGATGAAACATGCCCACTAATGTGGAAGATCTTGCGAGAGTGCGCATCATTAACATCTTGTAGGCAGAAAGTCGCACTTGACAAGAGGGAATACGCGTTGGGAATTTTGACGCAACTTTTGACGACCAGACAACATGGCGTAGCCGAATAACTAGTTTTGTGAATCAAAGCTATTCTATGGCACTGATTACGGATGCTGACTGAGGCCAATATGTGATGGCGGGGATAAATAGTCATTCTGCGCAAGGCGGAGTTTTGCCGCCACTACTATAGTGCATGTTGGTCACTGCTAATCACACTCAATAGTTCTGACGCCTATGCACAAATATTCGTGGATGATGTAGCTGTACTGTCTGTTGGATCGTGTCTAGCGACTGTCTGCTCTAAAGCACAGACAGCCCTAGACGCGATTGACGATTCGTGCACTAGAAATAGGCTTACAATCAATCCTCTCAAAACTGAGGTTTTTCTCTTTACTCTCTCGGCGTTCTGGGACTGCAAAAGAGCTGTGGGCAGGACATGTTGCCTGCTGGGGAGTAGGATCCTTTTGATCTACACGGCTATGATGATGGCAATTATATCCTAAACGTCGGTTGTCTGGAGGAACAAGATCTCACGAAAATGCATTATTTTACCAGACTTCTAAGACTCTGTCTGGCTCTGCTCTAGAAACTCCCTCCCCTTTATATTCATACCAAGCGCTGCACTCTGAAAGATATCTGCCATTTGAAAAGAAGTGGTTTTCGGTACAACACGCACTGGAGCTTTGAGGATCTTGGGCTTCGACTGTCTTATGACCCTGGTCATGCCGTCTGATGCAATGACACCAGAAATCCTGCCGCGGAAAAAAATATAAAATCGATTTTCCCTGTGGCCAAGACTAGTTTGGGCCAAAATCTAAGCCAGGAAACGAATGTAGTCGGGTCTTCACCCGACTGGAGCGCTGTTGTCTTTCTGGAGGACAACAACGTTAGTTTCATTCCTCGTTATGAAAACTTGCTTCTGCCTTCCAACAAGAGATATACGCAATCCTAATGGCAATGAACTGTAGGAGGGAATGAAGCATTTGCATATGTAGCATATGACTTCTTAACTCTCAAGTGGGTGTTACTACACTTAAAAGGCCTGAGCACGTGTTAATTTTTCTTTTTAGGATAATGCGACAGAAAGAGAAAGATAGATTTTTTGGGCTCAGTGGTTATTTCGATCCATGGGTGGTATCCAACATTTAATGGGGAGACTGAATTATTAGTGTAATTGGACTTGTTGTTGTATTGTAGGCACCCACTCATCTTGCGTGATTTTAGCTGCCTGAAAAAAAGAATATCTTTCGGGCACGGCTGGTTTTGGAAGCCAATACACTACTACTTGAGCCACGGCCACATAGTTCGAGAATACAAGACTTCTCTGAACGCAGTCGGCAGGCTAACCTGCCATTGTTACCTGAACCTTGTCTGAGTCACAATGGGATCATGAGAAATTAAGTCGCCGATGAACTTGCTAGGCAAGGCTGAGAGGAAAGGTTTTCAGGACCTGAACCTACACTAGGTCTGCCTGCGCCCTCTGTTAGGGATTCCATTGACAGTAGGGTTTCATATGAACGCAAATGCATATGGGATAACTGCAGGTTGCAGGCAGACCAAACGAATGCGACAAATGATACCCGACGTCTCTAAGAAGTCAGCAGCCTTCCAGCTCTCCCTCAGTGGTAAAGACTGCACGCTGCTTACTTAGTGATAAAACATCCGACGACGCTTGTAGTGAAAGTGATGATGACATCAAGCTGCAGGTACTCGACGTTGACTTTTTCGATGCTAGTACTGTAGCCAGTTTATCACTGAACCTTTAACTCGTCATGCTTTGAAAGACTGAACGATTTCATTACAAGGAATACAATAGACAAGTTCTTTGTCTAACAGATGAAAATAAATTTGTAGGGGTCATATAAACAGTTTCTGTACGTCTTTGGTTTCCTTAGTAAACAATATCATAAGCTGCCCTTTAAGAGGAATGGAGTTTACTTTCCAGAAAACTTTCTATATAACTTATTTGATGTAATAGACTTTAGTACTGGGTCCTTATTTCGACCAACTTTTTCTCTTCATGGAAATAACAACATATGTTGAGTCTGTGAGCCCGTAGCTTATTTCAGTACATCATCCATTTAATGAGCTCAGTTGAATTCATCTCCACTCGCCTCAGTACTCCTATAGATATAAAGATTTCCTTCGGTTTCTTAAAAATGCCCCACCAAATCCTCTCCGATTCACATACCTCAGATTCATGGATCCATAACCTAACAAGACATCCTTTGGCAAAGATTTGGCAAAAAGACAAAGTAGATTTTGTCACATAGTCACAGTATTTACTTATCAAAAATGATAGTATAGAGTACAATGATTGTATTTATTGTACAATCAACAACAATCAACAAGGATAGAAGCTAATGTGTTTAGGCTAACCAAAATATATAACACAATGAAAAATAACACAATTTAAATTACCTTCATATTCTTGCTGACAAATTATGGCCATTTCCTAAGGATTTTGCATTACGCTGAGCAACGTTTTTGCCATCAAATCTGTTATTTATGCACGAATCTTAGGAAAACACAAAATCTCCGTTGTCGCCCCATTTTGGCTCAATCCTGAATCATACGTTGGGGTTATAATGAACTACCGGGCGTTCCATCCGACGTGGCTTGTTCATCCTCAATTCCTAAACAAAAATGTGGACCGATGACTAATAATTCCATACCAAACAATGCACTGTTACAACGCTCTCGGATTCTTCGTAAATTCAGTGGTTCTGTTTGGTCAGACATCCATTTAAATGGAAATATGATTCATTGCTCATAATAAGTGGTCTAAAAAGTTGGAATTACCTGTGGCTAGCTGTATGAATCCATTGTCGTATGACAGGAGCTGTCCAGCACCCCATGGTAATAATTCTTGCACCTATTGCGTCTCATATGAAATTCTTGAAATCGACCTAACCGATATTCTAGAGGTACCCAATTGAGTATCACGTCGACGAATAGGAACAGATGAATCGTTGATACTCTACGAGTACATATAGCCTCCAAAGCTTCTTTATTGGGAACAGACCAATGAGCATTTGGTCGTGGCAGATCAAATACCGCACCCAGGCTCTCAAAACGGATGATTGAGTTTCCTATCATGTTTGCACTAGAAGATCTTTTATTAGTCTAACTCTGTCTTTTAACTCTATCAAAAGGTCAGCTATTTCTAACAAGTTATCGTTAATTACAGAATTTAAAATGCAATAATTTGCAGCTGGTTAAACATCAGTCAGAACCAAGTTCACGTTCATATAATAAATGTGGTGCACTTCAAATATCCGTAATTTCTTTTGAATTACGAGTACTTAAAATGCGTCTAACCACATGTCAAGCATACCCAGGTTCAACTTGTAAACATAAGAAATTCATACCCTTCCACAATGCAGCACACAATTATTCCCAAATTTATGAGACATCAAATGCGCGGAAGCGTGTAACAAATTTTCTACTTAAATAATTCATAAATCATTAAGAGCAACACGTCGACAACGTCGTTGAAGGAAACTTCATCCAAACAAAAACGCCTAGAAAATGAGAAATTTTCTTAACGATTATCCTTGAAACTATTTGGCGCACAAAGTTCAACACAGACATGTACGACCGGAAGTGCAATCATAGAGCGTAAGATGAAGAAGAAAAAATCTTTCAAAAATCTTAACTAGGAAACAACTTTTTGATGTGTGGATTTAACTTAAGTTTTTGTTTTCCGCTTTTTGTTCTGTTTTTTTTTTTTTTTTTTGAGAAGAACTAGCGTCATGCACCCTCGCTGCATCAACATCGACAAGGCTTATCCTTTAATGTTAGCTATTTTGAGATAAGTAAGGACTGCCAGCGGTAGGAGTAGTATGATGAGGTGCATGCTGTCACTATACTCTGCCTCCGCAGTGAAGAATGCATAATTTATTATGGATCATTAATGATGTTCATATTTTATGAGTTTGCGGTACGGTTGGGGTGTTGAGTTTTACTTTTCGTTATCGTGTATCTTTTTAGCTGGTTGTTTCCTTCAAAAGAAACATTACCAACCCCTTCATTGTCATCGTCATGCATATAACTTCAACGCCGCAGCAAGTGCATGTATTATGTATATGCTGCCATGCAGCTGCCAGAGCATATCGTTCCAATCAGTGCTGTCACAATTACCACACCCACTAGTATTTGGTCGTCTGACAAACAAAGGCTACACATAAAGGGAGAATTATACGCAGAATTGTATACGCAAAAGGGCCCGAAAGGAAATTGGTTTTTCTCGTCAAAAGTTAAACGTTCCTCTTTTATCGTTGTGAAAGGTTCTCGCAACTGATAGTTACTTGATGAAGCTTTTATTCGTTATTAATAGAGCAGATACAATTAAATATTGGAGAGTTTTGTGCGGCTCTCAATTTATTTAGACTGAATGTCACTATTGTTTTGTCACACCTTTAAGCTAGTTTTTATGAACTCAGCTTTTTTGACAGGAGTATGGGTTATATAACAAGAGGTGTCATTTTAAATAAATAGAAAAATGGAATATTTTTTATGAAAAGTGGTGATATTTTTATTTTAGTCTGAAATATAAACTCTGAGCTAAAAATAAAATACAATATCTGCCCAATGTCCGCCGAGGCTCTGCCTAAAAATAGTCATTCTATTGATGAGTGTCGCCAGACCAAACGACACTCCAAACTGTCCTATCACTCATTGTGGATACTGCGCGATCAGAAATCTGTTATTTATTCGTCAATGCACTTTAGCATTCACGATTTCTCCAGGGTTAAAAATAAGGGTAAAATATACCTCGAACAAAAATCGTACACTACACTGTAGTTATTAAACTATATAATCGGCGTTCGCTAGTATAGCTGGAACAGCAGTAACGCATGCTCTGTTATTAACATAACCACTGATATGAAAATATATCTCGTCTTTGAACTCTTCAAGCGTTTTTGATGTTCGAAAACGTTCCAGCATTTTCTTGTACGGGTCTCTCTCACAAGAGAATCACTTTTGTTGAGACCCTGCGTGATATGCATCTCATATGAGTACATATTACTGCAACTTCAATTTTTGTTTCAAAATAACGTGCAATTTTAATTTTTACTGATTGACTGATGAGATGCATGTTCTGGCATCGCTAACGTCGAACGTTCCGGAAAGGTTGTATTAGCATTCTCACTTTTTCACATCTTGATCGTAAAACAGTCAACCAAATTAATCGCCTTGTGATCGACGCGAGGCGCGAAGAGAAATACCGTGTGACGGTATTAGACATTTAGAACAATAAAACAGCAAAGATTTTGCCGATTGGGTATCACTCAACTTCTCTTAAAGACCTTTAAAACTTGCATCGAGTGCTGAATAACTAGGAACTACTCGCAGTACATTTTATTCCTATCGAAGAGGTGCTGCTCTGGGAACAACGTTCGAAAATTTCCCTTAAAGGTATAAAGAAGGACGCTAACAATACCCGAAGAGAAACCTGTAGGTTCTCTATGAGTATTTGAAACAATGTGTCAAGATTCTGATTGGTTGACTAAGTCCAAATATTCACATAACGGTACTTGAATGACAGCACATATAGAAGCGAGCTATACAGAACCAGAATTAGTTTTGGCACCCTGCTAAACTCATCGGCTTGCGCAGAATTGTAACGAAGAACATTCACCGCTTCGTTAAAGTCGGAGGCAATCTCCCGATCTCTTTCATGGCCAGAGTTAAATCATATGACTTCTTTTACATTATATTTGAGAAAACTGTATGCAAATACTTGCATACGCTGACGACATCTATATATTTAACACTGATTATTGCACCTGGTGCTTTTGCATATATTGACACGAAGCGAAGGAATGGTTTTATGTATAGGGTTTTCCAATAAGGACTTGACAACTTTTTTTTGCAAATAAAACGCAAACTATTTGAGATATTTCAAAAACATTATTATCGGCTTGAAGTACAATCAAAACATTTATGAATGAACTCGACTTCGTTCATATGGCCACCGCTGGCACGTTTTCAGCGGTCGATTTGTTGGACCCAACTTTCAACGATGTCAACGATGCGTTCAATGTTAGCTCTGAGCTCTTCCAACGTCATCGGCGTGTTGGCATAAACCAATGACTTAACGTAGCCCCACAGAAAATAGTCAAGCGGCATTAAATCACAAAAACGAGGAGGCCCATTTCTTGAGATAACACGCTCCCCATACTTACTCTTCAATAAATCGATTGTAGCGTGTGCTGTGTGGCTTGTGGCATCACCCTGTTGAAACCACATGTCTACCAAGTCCATATCTTCCAATTCGAGCAAAAAATAATCGGTGATCATGGCGCGATAATGCTGACCATTCACAGTAACGTGACGATCGTTATCGGCGACGAAAAAATATGGCCCAATAACGCCGCCGGCATGCAAACCGCACCAAACATTTATTTTTTTGTGGATGAAGTGGTGATTCATGAAGCACATGTGGATTTTCACCCAACCAATAACGCATATTTTTCTTATTGATGAACCCATTGAAGCTTCGTCATTGAAGATGATTTTGCGATGAAATTCATCATATTGGTGCATCTTCTCCAGAACCCAATCGGAGAACGTACTTCGCTTCAAATGGTCCATCGGCTTCAATTCTTGAATCACCTTGATCTTGTATGAGTGTAAACCAAGATCCTTACGCAAAATACGCCATAATATGGTCTGAACGATGCCCAATTCTTGAGAACGCCGTGGAATTGACTGATTTGGAGCGTTTGCTACGGACGCCTGAACGGCAGCGATATTTTCGACACTTCGACCAACCCTTGTCTCACTGACACGGCAACATCACACAACGAATATGTAGACTCATATTGTTGCACTAATCTTATTATTGCCTGTCTACTAGGGCGAGAATTACGACCAAAAATTGGAGTTAACGCTCTTAAAGTTGCAGTCACCGACTCCGAATTTCGGTAGAGAATTTTTATAATTTGCAGACGTTGCTCGTTCGTGTACTTTACCATGATGAAAATGTTGAGTTTACTGAGTAAATTGACAGTGACAGTTTGATGATTAGTGAAAGAGTACGTTCACAAATTAAATTCAAAGTTGTCAAGTCCCTATTAGAAAACCCTTTACATGCTGTCAAAAAGCAGGTATGCACAATATCGATGAATAGGACAGGACGCCGCATTAGACACCTATAACTTAAAGGTTGTATGATTTTTGGTCTATCTCGGTTTTGAACTTACTATTAACTTATGAGAAATCCAACACACTTGCCACTCGCTACAACAGAGTAATAAGGACTTGTCAAGAAACACTAAGGAGATCTCGTAAAATACCCTTATTATTGTTACTATTATTGGCCCGGGTCTACCCCGGACAATTTTATTAAGTAAACAAAAAATAAAAATCCGGATTTAAAAACTAACAAAGATGTTTTTAAACTAATGTGGCGAGGAAGAAGGGACGCGTGGTTGAGAGAGGTGTTAAAGGAGTTACATATTTTTTGATTATATATTTGCTGCTATTTAGGTCACGGGTTTTGGCGTAGTTATTTGTTGTACGCAGCAATCAAAGTGACCGAAATTGGTGCGATGACTTCGAATCTGTAGAAGGGAGACGTGTCTTAGATTACGGGGATTGGAAGTGAATGAAATATTTTGCATAATTCTCGGGCAGTCGATGATTCCGGTCAATATCTGGTGGACAAAAAGTACAACCACCACATCACAACTTTTTTAGGGTATGCATACTAACTAGTTTTAGCCTCTGTTCATAGGGGACTAATATATATGAATCGGCCCAAGGTAGACGACGAAGTGCAAAACGAATAAACCTACGGTGTACAGCTTCGATTCGTTCAATGTGGATTTGTTTATAAGGTGACTAAACTTGGCTGGAATATTCCAGGAGAGACCTTACAAAAGTGATGTACAGGAACGTTGTTCGGGAATTCTTTTAACCAGCGTTTTATAAAGCCAAGTGACGTGTTAACTTTATTATAATGCTGTCAATATTTAAGTCGAAATTTAGTACTCTTTTACAAAGTATTCCTACTTCGATAGTGGAGGAATTAGAAGAGGCAGATAAAGTAGTTTCTTGTACGGGGTGGTAGACGTTTGCGGGAATAAGTTATCGCTTGGCATTTGTTGACATTAACAAAAGCTTTCCTTGCACCACAATGAAAAATTATTTAAGTCGTCTTGCGAGCAATGGGAATCAAAAGGCAATGAAATGACTTTGGAAATTCTCATGTCATGAACGAAAGTAGAAAGACGAAATTTATATCGTTAATCGGCCTTACTGCCTTTTTTATGGATAGGGATGACATGAGATTCCTTCTAGAGGAAAGGAAAAATACCCGTTGCAACAGGCTGGTTAAATAGGGCAACGAGGTGAGGACCGACATAGATTACACATTCTCTACTACTCTGGATATATAGTTAAAGTAACTAGGATCGGGTTTGTGTTGCTTTGAAAAATTTTAGAAAAACGATTGTATACAAACCGATAGCTATTGTTGCCGGAATCAAATCGAGTTCTTAAGAATTTGTCCCACAACTAGTTTATGCTGTTACGGAGAGGGCGAACGTCTATGGAAGGTGATTAGGAAGGAAATTACCGAATAAAGTTTGACAGGGCAAGATCAATGTTTGCAGTTGTAGCAATAAAATCAAAGTTAATGTTGCTAATGAGAGTTTTAAGTTTGATGAAGTCGATTCTTCGGAAATTAATAGAAAATGAATTTTCCGAATCGACACATGCGTTGCCGTTTTCATATGAGTAACAGATACATATAACTGATAAGGCGGGATGCAAGCGGTCCAGGGTGTAAAGTAGATGATTATCTATGTAAACGCGTAGAGGAACTGTGTCGGAATCGGATCTGAAGAAATGGTGGAGATGTCTTTTCATTGTGTTAGTATTCCACAAAATTGATATAGATTTGAGTTAGATAGGCAGTCTACCATCAAGATTTCTGTTTCAGATGACGAACTTAGTGAGACAAATTGTCGGAAGGTGACCAATTTAGGTGAAGAAGGTTGAAATCTTCTTCTAGAATAATATTTACTATCTTCGGGTCGTACAGCATCAGTCAGAAAATTCACTGAGTGAACTGCCGGTCGGTAGGACTCAATTGGTTGAGAGGGGTGAATGTAAGAACAAAGTACTCGTATATTAAGCCATCGTTTGGGGAGCGTAGTATTTGCACTTACTAACTTGAAATTATCAGTAAGAGGAATGTCAACAGGAGTTGTATGAAAATGGTTACCAATTGCGAGTAAAACACACCGTTTATAGGGATTATCAGTTCTTTAAAATCCATTTTGTCAAAAAACGTTGAAAACTGAAGAAAAAACTTCGTGGTTTTCAATGTCAGGAATTTGTTTCAGCAAAAGCAAAGAAGTCACAGGGGGCTTTTGTGAATTAGGAAATACGGCGCAGATTTTTGAGCGTAAACCTCTTAAATTTTGGTGGTAGATGGACAGGCATGTTGGACTGGAGGACACTGATGATGATACTCTGGAGGACGAGATATATAACTGTCAATTCAACGAACTGTACAGGGACATCGACCTGGTCAGAAAAGCTGGAAGACATGTAGAGCAAAAACAAAACGGTATTATATTCCTAACAAAAAGAACAAAAGACCTAGCCCGTGGTAGTACGCACAAGCAAGCACATCAACAAGAAGAGCACATCAATCATCTTGGAGTGATACGCAACTGAAAGAAGTCGACCCAATTGCACTAATTGGAAAGGTTTATTGACGCCAAAGCTCACCCCGGACGCAACGCCATTATAGTAACAAAATAAGCCATTGTGCGCCAGTAGGTATGTCATTGACAACATGCAGTCGAAATGTCTGCATTTCCTTAAACGCTGAAAATGTTACCCTCCCAAACCTGTTCTTCTGCAACTTAAAACAAATCCCAGATATTAGCATTTTCATATTTATCGATGCCTGAATTCAGCATGGAACAATGCTTTTATTGCAAGAACAGACAATGTCCGCGAGAGAACCTGGTCTGCTATTGTGCAGCCAGTGAACATACCAATGAAGATGTCGCGGAGATGAAGTTCCCAAAGCTATCATAGAGCTACCAATATTCTGTCCCGGTGTGACAGTAATTTGGTCTAGCATAATCAATTCCGACAAATCGCACAGCAAAAACCACATTTATGAAAGCCGCTTTCTTTGGTTACCTAGCTATTTACCATTAACGATAGCTAATTGTCAATTTATTTATATCTGCACATATAGATTCATCTGATATTCATTAACAGTTAATTGAAATTTTACCATCCCTTTAATTACAAGTTTTGTAAATTTTTTTTTTACCACAAATTCACACTTTTTATTTCGCTGGACTTACTCGTATCTGCATTTATGTATTCGTATGTGACATCGGAAATAGGTAGGAAGAGTACGTATGGCAGGAATATTTAACCCAATTAGCCGCTGCCCTAGGTGTCGCTTTTAGAGGGGAAGGGGTATGATTTTCATTTTACACAACAGTCATGTTAATTGGATTGGTATTGCCAAGCTATAATACATATTGGTGCATATGGATAAGCGCATCAGTATCAGTATGCGTTTGTGATTTGTGCTTTTGATGTTTTATTGTAGTAATCACCTTTTAGCCAGGCTGTTTCTGTAACGCAATTTAAATGTAATATCAATTAGGCTTTGATTATTTGCCGCACCTCGTTATGGAATTCCCCCACAGACAGGAAATTAAAAACATGACACAAACAAAAAATGTTTTTATGAGCTATTTGCATTAGTAATTCCAGAGCTCAGCTCAAAGGGATAATCTGAAAACTAACTACGTATGTACCTTTAAATGCAGGCAAATATGACTACGAATACGAATACGTACAACTATCACTCAGAGTTATGGTAGGCTTAATATGAGTTTCGTGGACTTTTGTTTTATTGTATAATTTAATTCTCCTTCGACCAGGATTATCACTTATAATAAAGCAGGAAGTTCTCATACTTTATCCATGCAAGTAAGTTAAACTCTTGCAATTTTACGGGAAAAGTTAATCCAATTGGGCTAACCAAACACAAAGGAAGGTATTAAGCCACGAGATACTTTTGGAAGTCGTAAAATTTTGATATGAATGTGTATTCTCAATTAATTTTCAGTTTTTGTTTGCCATTTTGTGCAAACGTACGGATACAACTAGTTGATTTTTGGTTCAAATAGAATTTTGTTTTTTTTTTTTATTTTCAGGTAAGGACAACCCATTGTCACACTTTGTTCCCGCGCTAATTGAAATAATTTAGAGGGCTCGAGGAATACAGGTAAATTAATTTGAGCTGTGTGAATGAAATTCGTAGAATTAAGTGCACTTGAGACAATTTTTGAAGACCCCTTGAACGTTTATTAAAATGTTTATTACAGTCGGCGTGGATTTATCCTCCTTTGCTGGCTGGCTACGAAAGAGTTAGTTCGTGCAGGAATTACAGAATTTTCTCTAAATTTTTGCGAAATTTTTAATTGTTCATTATCAAATGAAGAGCCCTGGCTTAGCGATCTGGTTTAGTTTTTTATTATATTTGCATTATAGTGCTAAGAGGAAAAAGTTTTACTATTTAGACGGATATTTGAGACTAAAGTTTGAAGTGCAGTACGATGAGTAGGTTAAGATTTTGAAAAAATGGACGAATAAACTTGAATCCCCGACAGCAAAAGGTATGCTTATTTGATGTTTGTTTTGCGTCATTGCATCATCCAAGAATTTAAAGGAAACAAAAAAGTACAGTGTGAGACAACGATATTTCATTGAGATCTATTTCATTAGCTTCTACGGCAAAAATACAAGTTTAGTTCTCAAATGTACCTCATTAATGAAGAGTTAAGTTTTTTTTTGAAAAACACTTAAATTCGAATTGTCTTCTTATGTTGGTATCAAATTGAATACTCTTCCAAAATGTTCCATTCTATTGACAATGTTCATTTAACCGCGCTTTTGGGGCTGACTTTTACGTATGCTGTCATGTTGTGCTGAGCATGAAATGATTTATTAAAATACAGCGCTAGAACAACTGGGCATATTGTTTCTGTAGCTCGAAATCTTCTTCTTCTTTTATTAACCGTTAAAATATGTAACGCGTATAATTACATCTAATGTTACATATTTTTCCTGATTTGGCTAAATTTAGAACCATTCTACACGCCCCTCTATTCTCGTTAGTAAAACTAAGATCGCTGATTGCATGATACAATTTTGTTTTTCTTTGCTCTCTTCTTCAATGAAAAGCGGAGAAGCTGCTCTGGATTCGTTGATGTGCTGCTTCAATAGCAAATCTCGCATGACATTAAAAAGCAACAGACTTTGCACAGTACCTTGGTTGGTGTAGTACAACTTCAACTCCGAATTCTCCGGAAATTCCCGTTGTGAATTTTACTTTGGTCTTAACATCATCGTATATATTGCACATTTTGAGATCTTACCGCCATCCAAATATGTTTTTATTGAGGAGAAGGATAGTTATGATTTGTGGCGATTTTAATCTGAACATTTTAGGAAACAATATTAAAACTTTCAAAGAATTGTTTGAATAATTGCAATTTAGCTTCACAAAGCATAATAACTTTAGTATCTGACGCATGACATTACACTATGACCAGCTATTCACACCCAGTTTTTCTTACCATGATATGATGTTCCTGACAATAGATGTTTTTTCTTTCAGTCTTAACAGACATGAGTTTTAAATCAATTGTCGCATCAATTTAAATGAACATTTTAATGACTGCCGGTGCTTGAATTGGTGGACATTATACCACACAAATGACATTAGTTTTGAAGCCGGATTCTTTCAGGGCAATATTATCACGCTTTCTGACAAGAATGTTTCGGTAAACATATATATCCAAAACAACTAAAGTGAAGTTACCATGTTTTACCCAGGAAGTTTGTGACTTCATCAAAGCCAGGAGTTTACTTTATTCCAGATGGAGGGGCTACAAATGTTTGGAAATTCACAGAGAGTTCAAAACTCTCTGAAATGCTGTAACTCTTCTTATAAGAGATAAAGAAATAAAATACATTTTAATAAAGCAAATTAGAATCTTGCAATTCAAGTTCTGATTGCTGAGAAATCATTCGCTAATTGAGTCTCAAATCAGAAAAAGCATCGTTTTCCAACGACATGAACCATTTAGAATTCAACGAGAATTTTGTTTCTGCTTGCGAAAAATCTCTTCTGTCAAACTCTTTTGGTTCAATTAACAATCCCATGAATTTCAAATTCACTTTTTCTCTTTCGTGTGTTGATGGTTTTTTTGTTAGTAACATGTCTATAATAAGTTTAATAGAATTTTACTGTCAATTATTCTACATCAAATTGCTCACGTCTTTTAAGACTTGTGCAATTATAATAACTTCAACTTTTCCAGAATACTGGAAAATTGCGAAAGTGCGACCTTTTCCAAAATCATCAAACCAAGATACTAGAGAACACCGCCCTATCGCTAGCTTGCCGTTTTTGAAACAATAGTCATTAAGAACCATCTCGACGCTAGTAGAATGATAACTAAATACCAGTCCGGTTTTCATACAAACTTCAGTTGTACTACGGCACTTTTGAAGATTTGTGAAGACATACATTTCGGTTCGGAGAGTGGCATGTTAGGATTAATTGCTTTTTTGGGTTTTAACAGAAATGCAAAATCACCTCGCCTTCTAGTTTCTGCAGGTGTTCCTCAAATTTCTGTCATAGGGCCCATTTTATTCACTTATCTTAGTAATGATATTTCTCAACACTTTACGAATGGCAATCATCATACCGCTGTTGCGCGTGAAAAAGGAGCTAAGTAAATATTTCTCGAAATTGGGGTTACGTCAAATTTGGCGCAGTGTAAACGTGTAAAACGGGTTATGTAGTTGGAGTTGTAGGAAGTAAGATATTGAAGTTTATGTTGAAAGCTAAGTTATTTGGGTCGCAATCTTAAAATTGTTAAGTCTCTTACCGATACTTCGATCTTGCAGTTTTTCTACTGCTTGTCACCCCTACTTATACTCGTAGGTTGTGAAGGTACCACTTCTAATTCTCGATACAATTCATGAATCATGTTCTCTTGCTACGGTTTTTTTTGCTCTTTTTGCAACGTTCATAGTCTAACTCAAGACGCTCTTTATCGATTTTGCTATTTCCGCTCTACTCAGTCCACGCTCCAGAGGCTTGCCCTTTGTTATTTACCACTATTTTTGTGCATCATCACGTTTCTTTATTTATGTGGAGTCTGCCTTTACATCATCAAATACAGAGCAAACTAGTACTCTTACATTTTTCTTCGAAGTTTTTCACATACCTTGTACGCTTACTTCTTTTCTTTGGAACTTTGGAGCCCCTTTTCCTTGTTTAAGTTGTGCTATATGTATCAGCGATGGCGTCTTAGCCCGAATTTTACTTAGTTGAGTTAAGTACGAGTCATTTCGGCAGTTAATTCGACATACCCACAGAGTTACTTTTGGCAACTCATATCATACTCTTTCTCTTCAGCAGTTTGTAGTTGGAGTCTTCTATGGCTCGTCCTTAAGCATTGTGAACATTGCTTTTGGGCTGTGGAAAAGCATGACAATTCGAATCGATTCTCCAGTCTGCTACACAGACCCTGACTTTCGGCTTGCTGATGATACTCTCAGGCCGTACCGCTCATAGTACAGGCATCTTCAAATATCCAAGCACTATATTGTAGCCTTCGTGAAATCAAATCTGTTAAATATAGGAGTGGTGGTTCCACATTTTTAGGACTTCAGACAAGGCATATTCAATCGTTTCTATGTTTAAGGGAATACTGGTCGCCAAGGTTCTCGTCCACCGGTGTAAGTTAGAGTCCACTCCGGATTGCGTCTCTTTGGACGCCTCTCTTCCCTGGGTCTAAAATAGCCTACGGCATTCAGCAGAATTTGACGTCGTCAGTTGCTCAATGTTGGAACGAGGAAAGCGGCAGTGATTCTTGCTATACCTCTAGACTCGGTTGATTTGGCTTCTCAGTACTACGCCTTACCATCAGCAGACTTCGAAGGAGACTTGACGTTGACCCACAAGTCTGCTATGTAAGTTCATTCCCGATTTTACTGCAGCTGCGGGTTGTTCGTAGAGCTAACAGCTCTCCATCTTTTTATTTCCCCGTATAACCTCAGATTTTTCATCTTTTAGCACAGCTAGCTCATGATGTCAAAAGGATTGGGTTGAATACCATTTATTCGGAGCCATTAGAATATGACGTTTTTGGCATTGGTGACCCCAAACAAGGTCAATATAGCTTCTGAAAACTATCGGTCCTAGTTCGGCCCTCGTCCGTAGCGAGGTGAGAAGAACGCATCAGCGCATGTAAAGCAGAGTCAAGAATGATAGGAAAAGCCCCTATTCGTCGGTGTAAGCCTAAACTTTTTGCATCTAAAAGCATCAAATATCAACTACTAAGCTGGACAGAGTCCGAAACCTAATCAACAATTCTGTAGAGAATGCACTAGTTAGCTTGCTCCGCTTCGATATAATCGAATTGAAGTTTCACGATCGAAAAGGCTTCAAAAACAAGATAAGACCGTAGTAAACATGTAGTTCGAGATCCAGGGCTCAAAAACCGTTAAACAAATTTTCATAAAATAGTTATCAGTTAATTACAGATAATCTTCAAATTTGTTTCCAAGTGCGGTGGAAAACATTGTTAATTTATTAAAAAAGCAACAAAATGCATCAGCAAATAATTATTCTTTTATTCACTTACGAGTATACACAACTTGTTCATCATGATGTGTAAAATAATAAAAACTTCTTTAAAATTGAAAGTCGTCCTTTGAAAATATTTCTCTTTACCCTTTTATTTACGCTCTCACTTTTCATCAGAAATTCCGGCCATAGCTTCGTTATCATCTGGATTTGTTTGCTATAAATTATGAGATGTTTCTAAAGGTTGCCCATGTTCATTTTACCTTTTATTTGTGGAAGTGTTAATTTACATAAAAAATTTAAACTAACTGCAATCTTCGTGTTAGGTTGTTAAAATTGAATTTTAATTGGAAAGATGCTTTCATCGGTCGACTTTGACTAGTATTTCTATATAATTGCTTTCCTGCACTAAGTAATATTGAATGATGGATACTTACGCCTGTAAGTTAATATACGAGGACTTGTGCGGACAACGAAAATCAAAGACGCAACAAAAAAAAATTCAAATAAATGAGGCAATAGAAATTCATTTGAAAGGGTAGAATTACAATATCGCGCGCTTTAAGTATATTGTGGAAAGGATTTAAGAAGGCAGCAAGAAATCTCTTCTTTTCAATTAATGCAGAGGAAATAATCGTGACCTTGTAAATGTAATGTATTGTACGATATTTCTGGTTGACGGCAAGAATTAATTAATGAGTTTGCTAATTAGTTCATTAAAAAGGCACTTATTAGCAGTCATTGAAGTCTTCTCTTGATCTATCGCGAGATGAAAAGAATAAAATAAAAACAATTTGCAGCGAGACATGACTCGGTAGGAGCGTACATCAATTCATTTACATTATTTCTTTGGAGGCGAGTACGCTTACATAGGAGCTCAGGATCGCTTGCTCTTCTAAAAAAAAAGAAGTCTTTTGAACTACGCTATCTAACTACGCCGCCAGTCTCCTCAACGTTGCCTACAAAATCTTATCTGGTGTACTATAGGAACCCCTGAAACCAACAACCTGATTCACGATGAGGCTCGGCTAATAAGCAAACTATGACAGATGTCAGGGAAAGACGAAGAAATCCAGATGAATACTCTCCACTTCTAAATTTATTAGAATGCCGTATATGATCTCTGTACAGGCGTTCTATGAAGACGCGTGTCAAAATTCGACGTGCTTTCCAAACTCAATGCAGATTGTGCATAACGACGATGGAGAACGCTTTCAGATCCATGAATGTATCAACCAGACTCATAAAGACCCTCAAAAAAAACTTTATGCAATATGGTGTATATAAAAGGTCCGCCATCTAACGTTTTTTTTTCAACTAGTGCTTATTTCGTGAACGGTAACACTTAGCTCATGTCTGATCTGACAGATAATTAGTTTTATCCTTCCGCTAAACGAATATGGTTGTGTATATGCTTGAACAACGCTGTGAAATATTGCGACATTACTTTGAAAATCATGGTAATGTTGCAGAATGTGTGCGAATGTGCGATAAACCAAAGCGTGAAAAGCCAAAAGCAGTGCGTACACCCGAGAATATTGCTGCTGTGGCAGAAAGTGTGTGTGAAGCGCCATCAACATCAATTCACTGTCGTTCTCAACAATTGAACATTTCGGAGACATCATTGAGATGAATTTTGCATAAAGACCTTGGTATGACGCCATACAAAGTCCAATTGGTTCAGGAGTTGAAGCCAACTGACCATTCAATGCGTTTTCGCTTCGCTAAGTGGGCCTGCGATCGACTTAGAGAAGATGCCGATTTTGCCAAAAAAAAACATTTTTCCAGATGAAGCTCATTTTGAACTTGGCGGGTATGTAAACAAGCAAAATTGTCGCATTTGGGGCACAGAAAACCCGCACGCATATATTGAAAAGCCGATACACCCAAAACGAGTCAGTGTTTGGTGCGGATTTTGGTCCAGAGGCATAATTGGGCCATTTTTCTTCGAAAATGAGCAAGGAGTGGCCGTTACAGTCAATGGCGATCGTTATCGGGCCATTTTGAACGAATTTTTGTTCACAAAAATTGAAGAAGAGGATATTGGCAACATTTGGTTTCAACAGGACGGCGCTACATGTCACACAGCCGAAGCTACACTCGATGTTTTGCGCCCTGTTTTTGAAGATCACATTATCAGCCGCAGAGCTGATGTCGTTTGGCCACCTCGGAGCTGCGATTTGACACCGTTGGACTATTATTTGTGGGGTGCCGTAAAAGATAAGTGTTACGCCGACAAGCCAGAGACAATTGACGCTTTAAAGGACAATATTCGTGAAGCCATTGGTGAAATACAGCTGCACACAATCGATAATGTGCTTAAAAATTGGACCGATCGTGTAGGCTACTGCATGGCCAGCCGAGGCAGCCATTTGAATGAAATTATTTTCCATTATTAACCGGAAGGATAAAACAAAGGAAACTTAGTCACCGAAGCGCAGGGAATAGCAGATGTGTGTAAGCAGCACGCTCCAGGATCTACGAGTAATTAATGAGCATCAGGTAGAGAGAATGATAGGGCAAGAAGAGAATCCACATGCAATTAATGAAAAAGGCATCCTCTCCACCCGCCTATATAGAAGCGGTTGGATTAGCTATAAAAGTCGACCAGGGGAGCTCGCCATTCGTCGAATTGTAAACAAATTTTGCATCACATACACTATACCCAACACAAAGCCAACAAGGTGTTCATATAATCTTCTGATGGCAGAAGATTCGGAGTTGTCAATTCAGCGTCAATGGTAAAAATTTGGCCTTTGTACGTTAGCTGCCTTTAAAATTGGGAAAAAGATCTCGGCCTGCACCCGATAAGACCCCACTGATGAAGAAAGTAAAACGAGAACAAAGCTTGGCTCAATTTGGGGGCAATTGGTTTGTGAAAACCTAAAATTTCCATTTCAGGAATGAGGTACACATTTCAGTGCACTATTTAGTGTGACCTTCACTGTTGGAATTGTGGGTCCTGTACACTGGATCTCGCATTAGACTCAATGAACTATGATTGTTTCTTCGAGGATATGAACGGCATTGACCCGGATGATATGTGGTTATAGAAGGATGGAGCTACGTGCTATATGGCTCATGAAGCTCTGACTTACTGAGGGTATTATATCACAAAATAGGGCAGTAAATTTCCCATCAATATCCTGCGATTTGACTTCACTCGATTGCTTCTTAATGGGCTGTCTACATTCGTTGATGTATTCCGATAGAGAGACCAAAATACTTGTGGATCATAATTAGATCGAAGGGAGGCACTTCGTTAAAATCAGTCGAGTACGCCATACTTCTGCGATCGTCTTCAAAATATAATATCAAGAACTATTCTTAATACCAAAACCAAAAAAAGATTGTCCTTGGAGCCGGATGTGTGGAGCCATTGCCCAAAATCAAAGCCAGTCCCAAGCGGAAAGATTATTTCAGGGTAACCCTCAATATCGACGAAAGCCTTATTATCAGTTGCATGTCTAATTTTATCAACTAAATTTTGCGGCATATTCTCGCAGAACATGACCGCAGATGTTAATATAAACGACCAGAGAGTATTCCAATTTAAGGGTCAATTTGATAGAGCAAAAAGTCTCGAGAAGTCAACTAGAATTTAATATGTAAGAAAGAACCACGTTTTTAAGTTCAAATCTAAAGTTAGTTTAAATTGTAGAGGCACCTAAGCAAGCTAGTAAGCCAGAAGAGTGCAAGCCCTATTCTATGCCACTTTCTCATAAAAGAACCTTCTCTGCTAAGTAACAAGGCAAAGTTTCTAAGTGGAACTTATTCTTTGTAACACAATCTGTCTACATAGGGCCCCCAGTTTGCATTCATCAGTTTTACAAAATTATCAGTCCAGATAAAGAATGAACAATTGGTATCCTGGTTGTATTTTTAATATTAGCCACCACAAAAGACTGGACATACCAAGTTCACTGCAATGTTATAGATAATGATCAGCGACATAAAATCACATACAACTGAAGGACTGGACTGTCGGCGAAATTAGCTTAAAATTCCTCCTTGTCATCTAAATCGTATAAAATGTTGCTCTTTAGTTCCAAATGTTAAAATTTGAAGCCATTTACTCAGCAAAATTTAACAGCACTTCAGAGCTCGTCGAGCTGAAACGTAAGTACCCCAATAAGACTCCAACATTATCTCATTATCAAATAAAATTGTAATTACATTTTAAGACTCTTCAAAAAACCAAGAGTTTTCCGTCTTTATTTCATTACATCATTTTCGCTTTACAATCATAAGCCACTAAAGTTTCAAACTTATTTAAGCAATTCAATTATTTTTTACAAAGCCACAAGCACAAAGGGTATTGAAAAAAAATAGCGCTCTGTCGAACCTTCAAACGAAGATAAATTATGGCAAATTCCTTTACACTTTTAGCCAAATTTAATTTACCACATAACTAAGCACAAGTAGGGGCAAAAAAGTGAAAAAAAAAATAACTCCGAAAAAAAGTGCCAAAAAGGGATAAAAATGCAGATTCCTAACGTAACAACTTTTAGCCGAATCAGCTCTATACAATTCCAACCTATTTTCTACAAGCCGAAGATACTAAAAACTTATTGCGTAAAACTTTTTAATTGAACCAGGAGAGTTCCCCAAATTTTGCTACTCCTTTTTTTTTTCTTCAATGAGAACGGAATTGGTAACTTTGTAGATAGGTTCGACATTGGTTTTACAAAAAATCTTTAACTCCTTACCCGCTTTGCACATACCTAGTATCTATAAATTCATAAAGAAAAAAGAACTTGGAAAAAAAAATAAAAAAAATTGTTGCCGCCATAAATTTGTGGGGCAGGATTTCGATGATGGTGCTACTTTTATTCTGTTCGTACTGCATATGGCATAGAGATCAGCCGAATGTCTTGTGGCCATGGTCTCTATTTGCTTCTGTTTGATTCTGTTGCATTGGTTTGGTGGGCGAGCCATGTATATTGCTTACTTAGCCAAACAGTGAAAGAGGATTTTAGCGACGAAACTGAAGACTATCGGTATCATCCAATTGTATTACATAATAGGGCAGACCAATCGTTGAGCTTTCCCTATACAACGGATGGAATTCAATTCGACTACTTGGAAAGGATGAGATGTTAACTAAAATGAAAGGCAATCGTGAGGATATTTGGGAGGGTGAGAATATCCTCTACAGACTGGAGACGCCAAAGGGCATTCCTGAAAATAATATCGATTTTTAAGTGAAGGAAATTTGTGGCTTCCTTATACCTAAATTCAATTTTATTGCGGCTTGTTAGTGAATTTCAATGTAAACGTCATTGTCGCAGTAAGAAAGAAATCATTGTCGTTGTCAGTTTCAAGAAAAAAAAAAGTATCGCAAGCACATTCATCCTTGGCAGGAAAAGATTTACGATATACATATTCTTTACATCTACGATAAACCTGAAATTGAAATTGCACTTTATTGCAAAAGACAACAAAAATTGCCAAGAAAAAAATCCAAATGTCAATTGTACCACGAGTATGTATTATATTTTTATACGTATCCATATGCCACGGTATTCATTTTAGTGCAGACTTACGTATCATAAACAAGGAACTTAAGCCGGAAGTCTAAGGTTTTAGTGTGTTATCCTTTCGTAAGCCTATTTTGTCGGCATTTAAAAAAATTATAGGATAGGGGGAATGTTGCTTCTCTTTTTTAATTCAAAATGGTACAGAGGTTATAATACCACACATAGATGACGGTTTTATCACCTCAAAAAGCACACATGAGATCATTATAAGCTCCTCACAAAAAGCACGTTTCTTACACTTTCTCCTTTGCAAATAGTCAATAGCTCTTGCTTGACCTAATCATCATGAGGAAATTCTTTTTGCAGGTACACAATTAGACCATAACAACCTGAATGATGAAGAGATATTCATTCAGGTCTGCAGTTTATAAATATGTGATTGCGACTGTGACTCTCCGCGTACATCTCCAATCATGGAATAGTATTTCAAATATAACAATTACTTTTAAGCTTTGGATGCCAATATCAAATAAGTAAAAGAAGCTCTCTGATTGATTGAAACGTGGTACAATATTCTGTATTTTTACGCAAAACTATGATATGGAAAAGCAACAAGCTTCTAGAATTCTAAGAAACTTCAAATCTCTTCTTCATTGATATACGAGTATATGGGTACTTTACATTATGGTTTGACACACTCTTTAGGTTTTCACTGACACTGTGTATCTTACAATCATTTACGACATATGATTAACAGAAAGAATACGTTCTGTAGCACCCATTATCTGCTAGTTGCATACAATTTCTTTATCGGCTCCATATTAGATATGTAATTACAAAGTGGGCTACAATATTTAATCTTGTTAGTGACTGTGAGCTCCAACAATTAGTCCACAGCCGTGTCCGATAATATTTTACAAGGTGGAGCAAAAGTAATATTATAATTTTTGCATTTTTTGCAAATAGCATCAAGTATCATTGTGCTTTGACACTTACATATATTTTAGACAGATAGAGAATTAGTTGACAATAAGCAATGGAGCATCTGAAGAATGTGGTTTTCTAATTTGACTAATTTCCGGTCTGTTGTTTTAGCATAATCTGAACTTCATCGTCGTTTTCCTCGCCGTCCTTCACCATTGGCACGAACAATTAAACTGGGCCCACTAGAGATGTCGCAAGAAGTGGCCGTCCTCATATTGCTCGTTCGACCGAGAATATCACTGCAAGTACGTCCAAAATAGTCCACAAACATCAACGAGACAACGATGTACACAATTAGGCACCAGCAGACGTTCGTTGCGTGGACTTTTGGTGAAAGACATGAAGATGTTCCCTAATAAAATGCAAACCGTTCACCAATTGCTACCTGCTGAGTCTTGAAGTCAATATTGAAGAAGGAATCACCAAGTTGGAACCAGATGTTTTGCGAGCATCAATTCAAAATGCCGTAAAACAAGCACAAATGTGCATCAACTCTGGAGGTAATCATTTGATCGGTATCATTTTTCTAACTTAATGTTATCAATTTCATACCTTCTGTTCCTGACTGAGGTGCCGTCAGGAAGAATTTGTGGTTTGAAAAAAAAAAATAAAAAGGCGTACAATCTTCAATCGTTATAATTAATTTATTGGCTTGTCTCGGCTGATGTACATATATACAAGAATGAAGAACAGTATGTTGTTCTTTAAAGGTGGCCCTAAACGACGAGCATGCTCGCCGAACATGCTCGTGCTCGCTATATTATTCTCGTGTAGGGGCTGGTTCGCGAGCCGCTCGCAGTTGGAGAAAAATTTCGATTTTTTCGTGCTCGTTGGCTTCGATGTTCGCCGTGTAGGGCCATGTTCGCGAGCAAACCTTTTGATTAAACATAATGGCAGCAATAAATAAATAAATCATCATAAGCGCAACCACTTGCGCTTCTTTATCGCACATGTTTACAGTATGAATGCTCGCCAAATGTGTTCGTCGTGTAGGGGATAACGCAAACGAGCATGTTCGGCGAGCATGCTCGTCGTTTAGGGCTACCTTAAGAGGAAACCTATCAGCTGTTTTTTTTACATTGTCCATGGTCGATGACCTTACCACTTACACTAGTCTACTTTTTACATACGGGTACTGTTCTAAACATTTTTACAAATTTAACAATTGACACAGAATACATTGATGTGTCTAATACTACTTTGATAATCACATATGCGTAAGTAGTATACACATAGCACACATATGTTTGTTGGATGTGCTTATTAATGCACATCAGGAGAGGGAAGGACAGCTCGTCGATCTCATTGACATAGCCACCTTGACAGTTGACACTTGATTTGTTTATTTATTGTTGGCAAAGTGGCTGCGATTGTTGTTTGGACTAGTTATCGGATAGCTAGTCCTATTTATTGGGAACCAACACCTTCAAATAATCTATTTTCATTCCTAACAAAATGTAGGTCAATTCACATTATGACATTTCCACCTTGTATTAACAGCACTTTATTGTCCCCTGACTCGCTAATGGTCCTTGGCACAGTGACGTGTCTTAGGTTTCGTGATATCCGGCACCCATCTTCCAGTTTCTCACGCAAAGTTTTCTGTTTTCCTTTATGTTTCGAACCAGTTTAGATAAAAATTTAAAATCAAATCCTCAATGGGTTGTATACGGTTGACTTTTCGACGGATCGAAAAATTCAGGGGAAAAGGAGTACTGTTAAAGGTTACTGGCGAGGGAGTGAAAAAAATAATGGAAAATAAAAACACGAATATATTGTATGTTATTACTTGGCTAAAATGTTAAGATCAGATTTAAAAAGCAGTCAATTTTGCTAAAGAATGTGGACTAAATTGTATTTTATACGAGTATATCTGCCAGCAATCTGTTACATATAAATAAAGAAAGCTATATTGGCAGCAATGTTCCATTCCAATTTTGTGAATTGTTATAGAATTTAAACAATGCAGAACATACACTACATGTCTGCTTAAGTTGGTTAAAAAACCTCGAAGATAAAACATCCTCAAAACTTTAAATACGTATGGATATGGAAGGGGCAATATTTTGGTCGATTGGAATAAAGGACATGAGGGCTGTCACCTAGGTGAGATGAAAAGTTTGTATAATCCTGACAACCTTGTTTGGAGAAGTTATGAGCGGTTTAAAATTGTCTGTTAGAGCTCCACTCTAACAAGAAATGCAATATTCTAAGCGATAGCTGCCTAAAAAATATTAAATTAAAATTAGCAGGTTAAAATTTGTGTAGATGAAAAATTTTATTTAGATCCTAGTAAAAACATTTCTTCACAATTTCAATATGAGGCTTCCATACAACGCCTAGGTATTTAAGAAGGGAAATATTTTACCATTTGATGGTAACTAATATTTGCAGAAAGTAAAGAGTCAAGAACTGATCCAATTGTAACCTCGGCTCCAATGCAAATTAAAAACCCACATACAGTTTGAACTAACCATTAACATGTTGCTTTCTGTTGCCCATATATGATGAAAACCAAAGGGGAATACTATCTTTAAACTAAACTTCTGCATGGCTTTTCATTATATTTTATAATTGACGCTTTACGAGTAGTTAAATCAAAAAACATACCCGCTGATTTTCTAGTTTTATTGTACCTTTAGTTGACTTCCCTTTTCGAAAGTCGGATTGAAGTATATCGATGAACTCATATTTATCAATGTATTTAAAAATCTAAGAACTAGTGATTTTCTGTAAAGCTTTTGGAAAAATTTAAAACATAGATAGGAAAACACCAGTCTTAAAACTAAATAGGTATATGAGTACGATCTTGTTATTAATTCACATATTTCTTTATAATCGAACTGCTATTACCATCAAACCCACGGGACTGCTCTGATTTTAAGTGCGTTATCACATTTATTACTAAAGAAGAATTATTAAAGCATTAAAGCGTTTGCGTATCTTGAGGAGTTACTTGTATTAAACCCGCTGGAACTGGTTGGCCATTATTGTATATATCATATTAACAAAAATATATTTAAACCATTATCCATCTCTAGATGATCGGAAATATGAGTTAGGTTTAGATTTTAGCCTCATATTTGGCCTGATAAGTCATTTGCACTAAATATATAATATTTTCATAGAGTTGTCGCTTACAATAAAATAATTTAAAGTTATTTCTTAGCTCGAATGCACTATTTTTCTATCGCAGTTTTTCTTAAGTATTGTTAAGCCGATTTTTAGTTTTTTTTTTTTTTTTAAAGGTTCTAAGTTATACGAGTACAGGAACAGGTAGTAGTTAGACAGAGATATGCATTTTAAATTGCCCAAATTTACCTGGAATCCTGATTAATTAACTTGGTAAAAGCGTCTTTGAGGTAAAGGATCACTTGAAAATAGTGCCTACTGACTTAACATCTGCTTTACTCACTATCTATTTCAATGCTGTGTTTATGAAGTCAAAGTCCTTTTTCCAATCCGATACGTTTGTCAAATATTCCTAGCCAAAGATTTCGACCACACAGCGCAGAGCTCTAAGTGAATACACTTGCTTTCTGGATCAGCCCAAATTCTTCTTTAAGTTGCACATATTAACTTAAAATGCATTCTTTTTTTTTCCAATTTTTTTTCCTAAGTGTGATGACTAAATCTGGAATAAAAAGTTATCGAGTGAACATCTATTGTGCAATATTATTTTTTTATAAAATAAGTGGTACGTGTGTTTGACGTCTGTGACTTCTAGGATTCACAAAGAAGGCTTACAAATATCTACGCCAAAGTCAAATAAAATAGCTCGCGGTAAAGGTTTGATTCCTTCGGAATTATTTACTTACTTAGGTGGCGTTATAGTTTGGTGTGAACCTGGCTATCACCTAACAAGTCCCTCCAGTTAGACCGGTCTTTGGCCTCCAGTTGCACACTCTAAGTCGGTTGATGTCCATTCTCACCTAAGGTGAGGTCTTCCTCTATAGCGTTATCCCCTCGGGTTAGATTCGAAGACCCTGTCGGCCGGACCATTTTTTTCGGTGTACATATTCTAGCTATCTACTATAAGGCAACTGATGCGTAGTTTTCGGACTATGTCGATGCCACTGTACAGCTCGTATAGTTCGTCGTTGAATTTTTTCCTCCAAATTCAATCAATGGAAACGGAACCGAATGTGTTTCGAAGGGTTTATCTCTTGAAACGAATGAGGAAACCTTCATCTACTATGCTATAAAGTAGGATTAAGATGACTAAGGTCTTATGCAGAGTCTCCGGAGTCTCTCATGTATGATGTTAAACAAGTCACATCACTGCGCGTCATATTGTCTAATATCTTTTTTGATATCGGTTAAGGGGGTACATATGTATGTTTCTCCGCTCAAAAACGGAGGGTTTTTCAAGATTTTTTTAAATTAATATAAAAAAAGTAAAATATACATTGTGTAAAGTATTCCTTGACGAATACAAAACTTTATTAACAATTGAAGAAAAACAATTTTAAAGTATACATTTCGCCCATCTCCGGAAGCCTCTTTTCAAAAACGTGCTGGGCGCTACCAGGAATATCTCTGGTAGGTTTCATCTGAAACAAAAAAAAAACCTGTTGAAGTAGATAGATAAAACTAGTCTTTTCATTTTTAACAAAATGGCAGCTTTTTGAACGTACGAGGCCATTTTGGACTAAAAAAAGAGTCACATTTTTATTTATAATAAATCTAAAAATTAAGATATCAAAAAAATTCTACGTAGGAGGCTAGATAATGGTATTAAGTATATCCGTGGCATGCAAATCGGTCGAGTGGTTCAAGAGATATTTCTGGTACCGACTCGGAAAACACTGTTTCGAGAAAAACGCGTTCAAAGTTTTGCCACTCGGTTGTAGGTCGAAAAAGACGTATAGAAATAGAATATGATTTTTTTTTTGGTAACTTACATATCGTCATCGATGCCTAGGCCATATAATGCGTCAGATGCTGTGATTTCATATAATTTGGCTTTTGCGGCTTCGGTCATGAGTGAACGCCTTGCTTTCGTTGCGCCAAGCGCCGCGTGTTCAGCGAGATCGAGTCGCCGCGAGTCCTATAAGGCGACCCAGCGATGAGCATTGGGTCCACTGTCAATCCCCATAATCTGCATGATGTTTAACAAAGTTATTGCTCCTTCATTAGACAAACAGGCAGCAACATTAGCAGTAATCTCAACTACTGTCAAACCTGAGTGCAGCGTCTTTGGCGATATTTTCCAGATTAAGTTGTTGAGACTCTCATTATTATTCTGTGTGTAGCCTACTGCACAACGATCTAATAACTCGACCGTACTGAGGTTCTCGTATATGGGCCTAATAACATGGAGAACTTCCACTGGTAGTGGTTTATAGTCGTGGGTATATTCTGTCGAGATTTTCCGCTGGCTTTTGCCTGTTGCCATGAACACCATGACTCGGAACCCGGTGGACAATCATCATGATGCGGTTCGTTATCCGTTGATCACGAGCACTTTTAAATTTTTTGGCGGACGCACTTGAAGTAAAGTCATCGCATTCAGCCTGATGACGATTTATCGGCGGTACTCGCTTGGATTTCACATTTTTTCTTAAAACTCCAGATTTATGGTGTTCTCTCGACACCTTTTTGCGCGATAACGACATGATTTTTCCACTTTATTTCTTATTGAAATGCAAAATCTGCAGTGTGTTTTGCCTGCGTGGCTTCGAAAGCAAAACTAAAAATGTGCAAAACTGAAAAGGCAAAAAAAAGGCTCCGCAAGGTCCGACGTCTAACGGTCATAACCTTCTTAATTATTGGAATTTTTGAAAAATTCTTGCGGCATTTGAATTGCAAAAGAATATAGAATTTTTTCATGCAAAAAAAAAACAATCGATTTTTTTGAGCGGAGAAACATATGTAACCCCTTAAGTCATTTCAGACCTTGACTTAGTAGGGAGCATTCTCAATCGTCGTTCCGCACAGATGGATGAGCTTGGCACGGATGCCAAAACTAGACATGGATCCATATAAGTTCTTTCTATAAATGCAGTCATATGCGGGCTTAAAATCGATGAAAAGGTGGTGAGTACTTGAGTCTCTTGACTATGGACTTTCCTGGTCTGAAACCGCACTAATAGGGACCAATCAGGTTCGTGGCAAAGGGTTTCAGACGTTCACACAATATGGCAGATAAGATCTTGTATCCGATGTTGAGGGGACTTATATCGCTATAATTGGCGCAGTTGAGCGGATCTCCTTTTTGTTGATCGAGCATACGGTGATGAGATTCCATTCATCAGGCATATACTTTTCTAACCAGATCTGAGAAATGAGTTGGTGTATGCCCTCCACAAAGTCATTTCCAGCAGCTTTTAATACCTCGGCCGGTTCGCCGTCTAGGTGCAGCTCTATTTCTTCTTAGATATTGCTATCCTTACTTCATTTTGGTCAAGTGTAATATTCATATTCTGCCTGAGGGCGGGATGTTGGGCTTTGTCGCGATTATACAGTCCATATTTCATTTTCCCATATTTTCAGCACCGACTCCGACTCTACTACAAAGTTTCCTTCTTCATCTCTACAGGTTTTTGAACGGGTCTTCGTGCCTCGACACGTTCTTTTTATCGTCTCTCAATATCTTCGATCGCGGGTTTTTCGTGCCTTTGTTTCTTCATGTTTATTTTTTCCCGTCTCTTCTGCTCGTAGCCCATGAGCGGCTATCGTCCTTATTGGTAATCTGCATGTTATAAGTTGCACATTAGTTACGCCGTCTCTGATGGCACGTTGGAAGCATTGCCAATGGTCTTCGGTTGTTGATGTTGGTGGCACAGAAGTTGTTGATAGATTTTGGAGTACGCATTCGGCGAAGATTCTAGCGGTTTCTTGGGATTGCAGCTTTTCTACGTTATATGTTCTTACAGTAGTTTTTCTTTGTTGTGGCACTTGGGAAATCCGCATTCGTGCCTTGAGTGCTCGGAATGTTCGAATGTCCAGAATACTGGAGGCATGCCTTACATCTATCGCAATGTGATCAATTTGATTTAGCATTTCATTATTCGGACACCACCATGTCCCCTTATGTATATTGAGATATGTAAACTGTGTGCTTGCTATAGTGATATTTCGTTCAGCCGCAAAGTCAATAAGTCTTAGTCCGTTGTAGGCTATGCTTACCAACTGTTCTTTCTTTCGTATACTGGTGTTAAAATCGCCTAGTATGATTTTACCATCATACTGCGGACATTGGTCATATATCTTATCGAGGAGTTCGTAGAAGCATTCTTTGGTGTCGTCGTCCTTGTGTTCATTCGTCACATTTTCTGATCTCTTCCGTATATTACTGTGAGAGCTGTGACGCCATATGCCAGTATTATCCTACTAACAGAGCATGCCGTTGCCATAATAACACGCTGCGAACTTGACTGTTGCGCTACTGGCCGGATCCAAATTATAGAGCAGTCTTCAGTTTCCTGATCAATCGCCACGCAGAACCCCTTGATATTGCTGGATGGGGATATGGGAGTATAACTCTTAGCTTAATCTTGAATTCTACGTGATTTTATTTTCTGATTTTCTTGTTTCTGATTTTTAGCCGTGGTAAAAAAACCAATACTTCAGAAACTCAAGAATATTGAAACCTAAGATTTTGTTACCGATTAGGTATTTTGAGAATTATAGGCTACTCCCAGCCCAGTTCTGATATAACGTTCTCAAGTAATTGAGATCGAAAATAAACTGCTGCATATTGGCATTGAGTTAAAGAGGACTACTTAGAAGTTCATCGGATAGTCAATATTTTCAGCGCTTTAGCGAACATATGGTCTCTTTTCTACTTTTCGGTATTTGGAAAAATATAGGCATTTTATTCCTTTATTGATTTTTTTTCTTATTTTACTTAAATCTTCTGATTTCTAAGTAAGACCGGCAATGTGGTACCTCCTCATAAAGCATTGTTCACAGTTTGTCCATGTGTGTTAATACCCGTTCATGTCCTTTATGGCAACGCCTATTAGGGCTTTCAATCGAAGCAGTTTTGATCAAATATCTTTTTTTTGTTGTTGTTATCTGTTGAATGGGTCTTGCAATGTTGAACTTAGATACTCCGGCAACTCCTTGTTTGATATTCTTGATTGAATATCTTCAATGGTTTCTTAAATTAAACTTACGGTCCAACAATACCCCTATACATATATGTATGTATTTTATGTGGGGCTTTCACTTGATGCTAAATTCTCCAACCTGTACGATCTGGCCATTACTTATAAGGACACATGCCGGCGTGATTGTAGTTTATTAGTTCAAAACCTAAGGCCATGTGTTTATTCTCTTGACATTGTATTGCAGAAGAGAATTCTGACTGAAGATAGTTTCCTATAATTAATTTTCAGTAGGTAGTTTGACACTTTCGTAACGCTTTTATGATGGAATTCCATCTTCCAAGTTAAAAATGTTTTCGATATTGAGGGTCATGACTGCACAGTCTTGCTTTTTCTTTCTTTATACTTGATACCAGATATCGCTTTGCGCGGTATGTCACGCTTGGATTTTCGGATTTTTTTGTTATTGGGGAAATCATTGCATCCATCAGTGAGCTGGTCTAGTATTTCTACGACTCTCGTTGGTCTAGCCACATTTCACGATGAGTACATGAATGCATCGCATTCTCTGGCAAGCCACTTTGTTGTTTGGCCTACTGCATCACTGACTATCTTCATCTATTTATTTTACATTTTTGATAGTTGTTTCGGGTAATCGGAATGTTTCGGCAGGCACGGTATTTTTCTCGCATATAAATCGGAGACTTGAAATTTTCTTCTTCTTAGAACATAACTTCTTCGAAAACAAGCACATAACTCCTTATTATATTCAGCGTGCACAAATATCTTGGTCCAATAAGAGATGCTTGATCACTCTTTCTATGTAAACATGAACTGACCAAATCTAGGGGATAGGCCTCATATTGCACATTGGGGCTATCCGAAATAAATGGAACGGCTCTATCGAACTTGTCCTTCAATATATAGCTGATTGCTGCATGATTGTAACCTATGTAAATTTCATTGGCAATACCGGTCTTAAAATTCAAAACTGTGAAACATCTGTCGGAAATAAGAAACAGATTCGTCAACAGTCAATCTGTCAAGGATGGGTATTCTAAATAAACAAAACGTCGTCTGATAAAGTTAAATTATTCGATGAGGCTTTATTTAGAATTTAAATAAATGATATATTTAAATTTTCAACCACATAAATAGGTACTACGAGTAGTTATAACGACGAAACCCAAGCCGTATCACAAGGTACCGGATAGAACAGTCAGACATAAATTCGCTTTCTCGCTCATAGTCACTCTAGACAATGCCAACACTCTATTATGCGTTATGTAACCCATCTTAGAAGTGCATTGTAACCACCAGACAGCAGTAACCACAAGATACTATGTACATACAGTATCCCACCACCAATCATCAACTTCCTATTTAAAAAAAAAAAAAAAAAAAAACAATGTATGAACATTTGTTACGCGCCTACTTACTTTTAATTGTTACTTGGGCGGCGAAATCAAACGAAATACTCAGGCATCGTATTGTGCAAGGACAACGAAGTATATGCAAGCTTAATGTCGTGGAAAAATAGGAAGCCAGACGAAAAAAAATCTAAAACGAAAGAAGAAAAATACACGGAAAAAAATGGAAAACAGTAGAAGTAGGTGAGTACCATTGAGCTTGATGACTAGGATACAAAAGGAGTACAGGGATGAGTTACAGAGGTGCATTACAGGGGAATTGATATGCGTATTAGATGTATCACAACCGGCAACCAACAACCATCAACCATGGCTCCATCATATCATCATCTATGTGGCGTTTTATAGTACGAATATGTATCTGCACATACATATGTATTCGTATTTGTTCCACATTAGACTCTGAAACGCACGAAAAGGAAGCGTGGTACTTACAGATATTTACATGCAGGCATACTCATATGTAAGTATAGTACACGTGCATGGAATGGGTGTGTGAAAGATTAGCCTTTGGCTTTGGTTGAAGTGCATCTCTTCAAGTATTAGTATCCTTGCAACCTTGCAACCAACTAAACAATGTTAGTGTAACATCAAAGTGAATTCCCACCCAACGGCCTCTTACTTCATAATTTTCATCGCCATCTTCACCCCCCATACCCATCCTCAGTCAACATCGTCTTCATCATCGTCATCATCATCGTCGTCGAGCTATTCTACATCAAGACAGGGGCGCTGGCTCTGGCTCTGGGTGGCGTGTTGGACAGGCCGCAGTATCCTTCTTCATTTCGACTTGAGTACTTTATTTTTTTCTTTCTCAGTTTTTTCCATATCTCTTGTCTTTTTTGCTCTCGTCCCTTCGTTGTGGACTTTTTCTTCCGCTTTCGCCTTTGAGTTTTGTTTCCTTTATTGTATGTATTGCTTGTTAGGATAATAATGAGTGCTAAGCTGAGGGGGGGGATTGTGTCTGCAAGCAAAGCTTTGATACAAGCACGATGCCTGCGCCTACACCGGAAGACGGCGGAACTGACAGTGGGTGTTGCTGCAGGAGTGTGTACTCTGCTCTTCTACTTATAGTCCTGAATCCAATGCAGTTAACTTTATTCATGTTCCTGTGCAAATGCTGTAGTCAGTCTACGGGAATGCACAGTAAGGGAAGTGTAACTCGGTTGTTCCTTCTTACATTTTCTTCTCATCCATTTATTTTTCAATATTTTTCAATTCTATTAAAAAAAAACGGAAATGTATTTTCCTATTTCATCTATAATCAAACGGATTGTATCAAAAGTGGATTTTAAAGGTGCGTGAATTATTACAGACACTAAAGTTCAACAAGCAAAACCTGATTATCAATAATAGGAGTCTTAACTTAAACACAAGTGGGTACTTCTACCGGGAAATCATAATTGGGCACTTCAGTTGGTCATTTTTGCATACGCGTAATTCATCATCATCGAGGATATCGAGGATATTTTTAAGACATTTGCATAAGCAGTATATGATGTAAGTTATCGAATAACATTAAATGTAAAATTGCTCAGCTTAGATGCATCAAATAAAATTTGTTTTTCTTTTTTTTAATAATTGTTGTGCACCTGTTGCTTTTTGAATGTGTTTGTCATTGTGAATGTCATTGAAATAAACAAGACCAAAACCGTAACTCAAAATATACTTACATATGGTATTTCTGTATGGGAGTATGTGGAATTAGAGACAAGCCTGCGAGATATATATTTTGAATTTGTGATTGTAAATTGTATGTAATTTTCCTATAGGCACCTTACTGCTCTTTTTATTGTTGGAACATTGAAATTTTTCAGTCTTTGTAGTGTAGGACGGACGCTAACAGAGGAAGTGCACCGCTAAGCTGTCAACAATCCCACAATCATCTTTGCAGCATGTTGTGTCACCTATGGCTAACACACTTATGTAGATTCTTAACGACCAGTTTTGATGTCAGTAAACAGTCTCCAGTCTTTTATAGTCAAAGGCAGAAGGAAAATCCATAAGATATTAGAGGACGTTGAGAAGCATATGTTTGTTCTACTGGCACCCTAGAGTAGCATATCATCGGCAGTTGTGCTCACAAGAAACTGTAAATAAAAGCGCTAACCAAGGACGCAAACAGTTCCAAGGCAGATTCTGGATATGAGAAATTCTCGTCCGAACAGTTTTTAGCAAGTTCACCGGTAATCTCATATCCCGTGGTCCTATTGTGACTCAGTGAATTTAGCCTTCCAAATGTGTTCAGTGGCACCTTGCATTCTCGAACCAACTTGCATGTGGTAATAGGGGCCAGCAGACACTTTTCCCACTTCACCGATCCTTAAAAATATAGTTCGATCATGGCAGATAGATGCAAGTTTTTCTAACAAGGAGGTAAAACTAACGTTCTCTTTCTCCAAAAAGGCACCAGCACCGCATCCTAGATCGGTATTGGAGCCATCCGTTTACACCCGACTACATTCCTTTCCTGTCTCCGATTCTTTTCGAAACCATTCGTGACCAAAGGAAAAGTAGAATTCGTGCTTTTGCAACAGAAGTCATTCCAATAGCCAACATATCCACAAGACCAGAGCAAAAAGACAGCAAGATAAACAAAATTCCAGTGCATGTCTTACCAAAGACCACTTCTGTTTAAGGGGATAGTCTCATGTCAGAAGTTAAATTTTGAAGGGTTTCAAGGATTTTTTTTTTTGCAGAAAATGAAATACAATCTTCTTATGATAATTATACGTTATTATTTAGCTATTGAGTAATACAAAATAAATTTTTGTTAAATAAAAAAAAAATATTTTAACGTCATTTTGGTGAGGTAAAGTAGGTCTCTTCAAAAAAAAAAAAACAGTAGGTGGCTTTCCCAACTGAACTCCAAAAGGATTATTATTCAGTAGGCTTGTGATTCTGTCCCGTAGCAGATTTAAAAGATTTGAGTGTAAAATAACAAAATGGCGGCTTTGTAAATTTTTTTTTCAAAAATCTACTCTTTTTTACGGTTTAAAGTCGAGATAAAAAAAAGTGAATAAAAAATGTGTAGAATAGTGTGTTAAAATTTCAGCCAAATCGGTCCAATAGGTTTTTTTTTTAAAGATGCCGACGGATAAAAAGTAGTTTCGAGAAAAACGCGTTTAAAGTTTGGCGAAAAAATTATGTTATTAATTATAAAAGAAAATTTATACTTACATTAATCATCTATTCCTGTCGCGTACACTATACGAGTACCTTCGGTTTCTTCACAAGCATCATTTTCAGTAACTCTCGCTGATCTATGTGCAATTCTTTCACTTTTTGCGACGTCAGACACCCTCTTCTCTGCGTTGTATATGATCCGTCACCGGTCCGTTGTGCAAAGTTCATGGCCTCTGCACCTGCCCAATCAGAGTATTCATCACTTTTTTCTTTTCTTGACAATTTTTTACAAGCTTTATACACACTCGATTTTACAATTACATCTAAGATTTTATTAGAATATATTCCAATAAGAGAAACAATACCCAAAAGTGACGTAAACCCACGCTTAGACCACGATTCATCACCTGAAACAGTAATTTCATTTTTCGGATGATCAACTTGAATGTTGATCTTGGTCTTGGTCCTCATTCACTGTTTTTTGAAAAAAATTTATAGTCACATCATTTACGGCGATGTGTATGTGTTCTACAATTGAATAATAAGCTTGATTACTCAAACCTCGACCCAAATCCATTAGAAAATAAAAAAGTTCAAGACTTTTTTTTTAGCTTTTTCTCCTGGGTGTCTATTGTCTACCTCTTTTCGTGCCTTTCTTGCCCATTTTAACTAGACGTTACACGTTCAAATACAAGCGTATACTGATTTTCTCGTTCAAAAAATACAAAAATTTTAAGACCTTGATATTAACACTTTGAAATACAAGCATATACTGACTTTCACTTATTTTCTTAAATACGAAAATTCTAAGTGTCGTACACTACAAGTATAAATATTTCGAGGCTATAGGGTCGCAAACAATAGCGCAGGTATGAGCGCCGCAGCTGCAGGGTACGCTCTCCCCTATTATTTGCTGTAACTTTAAAATGACTTAGTGCATAGGTTTAAAGTTTTCACAGTATATTCTCAACTTATTAAACTTTGAAAATATGCAAAAAAAAAATCGATTTTTTGAAGATCGAACTTGAGAATACCCCCTTAAACAGAAGATGGCTTCTGGTATATAACATATGTTATAATATAAAAGGGAGACAGAACCCGAACAAAATATGAGGACTCTAATTAGCAAAAATTGCGACTTGGCATCAAAGTGTATCTTTTGGCATATCTCACTCAGCTGACTATCTTAATTAACTTTAGTTAATAAAAGCAATATTGAGGATAAATTCAACTTCTCACAAATCATGCCTCTACGTAGATCGTGACATTTCCTGTGCAAGATGAGCCAAGGAAATGTTGTCCGCATACTATGCCCACCTCTATTCCTCGTCTGTTTCGGGCTGATGATAAAATGGTCTATTTGATTAGAGGTTCTTTGGAGCTCTGTCATTTGACACCCAGTTGTCGGGTCGTCTGCTCAAGCATGGTGCCCTCCTTAACAAGGCCATTGGCGTTGCAAGAATCAACTAGAGATGTTTTTTTGTTTACCTTTGCCCTGAGTGTTGTGATTTTATTTGAATTTTTTACTTATTTTATTTATAAAAGTTTAAATAATTTGCTGTTCTTGTGTGGTTTTGTTCGTTGGTAGGTAACATAGTTTTGTGATTGGCCTTTTCAATGTGGATGTTTTTGTTTTCAATGTGACAACACGAACGTGTCCATCGTTTCCTGGATGCAACTGAGTTATTCGTGCGAGCATCCACTGTGTCGCTGGCAACCGTTCGTCTTTAAGGAGAACCAGATCGCCTACCTTGGGTTCTTCTTCAAGTTTCGTCCATTTCGGCCGTTGTTGTAGACGCGCTAAATACTCAGTGCTCCATTTCCTCCAGAAGCTGTCTGTTAAAACTTGAACCCTCTTCCATCTGTGGATTGTGTTGATGATGTTTGTCGATGTGTCTTCACTAGGTATCGCGTTTAGTGTTTCGCCGATTAGAAAGTGCGCGGGAGTGATCACCTCTAAGTCTTCTGGGTTGTCGGAAAGAGGACACAGAGGCCTTGAATTCAGGCATGCTTCTATTTGCGTAAGAAGCGTGCTGAATTCTTCGAATGTTAACTTCCGGTCTCCTCCAACTCTTTTTAAGTGGTGCTTAACAGATTTCACTCCTGCTTCCCATAGTCCACCGAAGTGTGGAGAAGCTGGGGGAATGAAGTTCCACTTCGTACCTTGGTTGCTTAGGGTGTCTGCGATTTCTTTCCATTCGTTCCTCGCGTCTTTCATCCATTTTTTCAGCTCTGTATTAGCCCCGACGAAGTTTGTGCCACAATCACTAAATATTTCACTACAGATGCCCCTTCGTGCCGTGAAACGTCTAAAGGCTGCTAGGAAGGCTTGTGTAGTGAGATCACTCACTGCCTCCAAATGAATTGCCTTTGTTGCGAGACATATAAAAATGGCAAAGTAGCCTTTTAGTGTTTTTGCACCTTTTCCCTTCCACGTTTTTATGTCTATTGGTCCAGCATAGTCGACCCCTGTGTTCGTAAATGGTCTTGCTATCCGAACCCGTGCTGCTGGTAAACTCGCCATAAGTTGCGTCATTGCTTTGGCCTTGTGTTTGAAACACTTGACGCATTGGTGAATGGTGTGCTTTACACACTGCTTTATTTGGATGATCCAATACCTTGTCCGAATATATGCTGTCATTTGCTGGATACCGCCGTGTTGCGTTTTTTCGTGTGCGTCTTTCAATAGAGTTTTGGTGAAATGGTGGTTCGACTTTAGGATAATTGGGTGTTTTTGGTTATATGTCAAGTTCGAGTTTTGAAGCCTTCCCCCCACGCGAAGAATTCCATCTGCATCTATGAAGGGATTCAATGACTTAAGTGCTGATGTTGCCTTTGGACTGTCGTGCAGTTTTGTTAAGTCCTCAGGAAACATGTCCTTTTGCACCGATCTTATTGCCATCTGTGATGCGGTGTTCAACTCTTCTGGTTGCAAAGGGCCAGATTTTTTGCAACCTGATCTGCAGTTGGAAATAAATCGTTGGCAGTAAGCCAACACGCGTAATATCGTGTGCAGTCTGGAGAATTTGGTGAGTTAAGGAGAACCATCAACTAATTTGTTAACGTTTCTCATTGGGATTGTCAGTTAACATTGGTATTCAATTCCCGCATCAAGGACAAGGTTGGGGCGTGCTATTTTACGGTGGTAATCTGAATCATCTTTCTCGAAATTCGCGTTGCATTTTGGAGACTAATCTTGGTCCGAGTATAATAGACAAAAATTGGCAACGTTTAATCATTCCGACGTATAGTATCAGTGTAAGTAGCGCAAAATTTAAAACAACGCAGAGGTCTAACCTACTTACATTCCAGCTAATATAGTAAGTAGTTCTTGTCCCAGAGTTCCGAGACAAACACATAGATGGCGACTCTAATAACATATCCGTACGATTTTTTAGTAATTACCAATCTAACAAGACGTTGATATGATACGAAAACGAATGATAATAAAACACTGTGATTTAATGGGACTAAACACTGTTAAAACTTAAGAATGGCTCGAAAAGTATTACAAGGATTTTGCTCTGTTGAAAGCTGGTTTGCGGAATTCAAACGCGGTCGTATAGACACAAATGATGCTGAACGCTTTAGGCGACCAAATGAGGTTGTTACCCCGGAAACGATAAAAAAAAAATCCGCAAAATCATTTTGAACAACCATAAAGCGAAAGTGTGGGAGATAGCTGCCATCGTAAACATATCAATAGAATGTGTACTTCATATTTTACACGAGTATTTGGGTATGCGGAAGCTCTATTCTAAGTGGGTACCGCACCTGGACCAAAAACAACAACGTCTTGATGATAAAGATAAAGAAAAAGCGATAAAGCTAGTAGCTCTACAATTAACTTCTTTGGTGGTTTCACTTTCTGTTGAACTCCGACTTCGATCAATAAGTGTCTGCAATTAGCCCGTTTCCTAGCTACGACCGGCGATCGAGAAATTTCAAAAGCGAACATGGTAGCAATACCTACATTTAAGTATTACAAAACTACCAAACTGAACAGCCTTCCTGGCTGGATTTTAAACAGCGTAAGACGTCTTACAAGAGAGCACGTAACTCGTTTCCAAGATTTGGTATGAGAAAAGTATGTCTGATGAAAGAAACTTCGGCATCATTTGCCCGATCCATAAGAAAGAAAACCATCGAAACTGCGCCATCTACTATATAGAGACATGAAATGAAATGAAAATGGGTTTTCTTAAGAAGGTTTTATTTGTCGCATTACTTGATGGCTGAAAAAGTTTGTCATGTAATTCCACAACTAATCAAATATATACGCTATGGCAGACTCCAAAGATAATTCGAAAATTCCAGATCAAAGCTTTACAAAGCTATTTGTAGCACCTCTGCCAAAGTATTCAGGTTGTGCAGAAAGCCGATATAGAACGCTTGTCATTTTAGTAATAGCTCCCAGACGCCCCTATATACGATCACCACAATCCAAGCCTGGCGTATCACGTTTACTGTAGTTGGCTTTAATCTGAGCTTTGTTTGACACATAAAACACCATATTGTGATTACGCTGTAAATATTGCGTTTCATGTCGCAACCAAGGAATAAATCTAATTTACTTCAGATTAATGGAAAATATTTAAAATAAAAGGCCCAATCCCTCTGACATCTCCACCCTGTTGTAATATTCTATACAGTTAATACACTCACAATTTCAAGGCTAGATCAGTACTCATTAGAGGCATAAGTACACACCATAGTTCTACCTTACCAGAGGTTTACACTTGATAACTTAAACTGCGAATCAATACAATAAGGTTTCGATTTGTCCTGCCGTCCAATTAAATGGAATTAATCCCCCTGTTAGACAGTACAAACACATTTAGACACAATCTTGGATACGCATAAGCTCTGTCATGTGACTAGGAATATCTTAAGTCCCGAGTATTTAAATATGCGACATAAAATAATGGCAACGCCACTGTGTAGTACTACGCAAAGTTGTTGAGAAGCATGCCACTAGACTTGCCCGATGTCGATATCGTATGCGACTGCGTGTTTATGCACGAGTACATATGTGGTGCCTCCCGCTTATGCGGGTAGGCCGGGGCACATCAAAGAGAATTTCACAAAATAAAAGTTTTTGTAAGTTTTGTAATAATGATGACTTACCAGACCACTTAGCCTCGTTTTTCGTCACAGACTTAATGACAGTGCTGCAACGGCAATGGCAACAGCAACGGCAACAGCAGCAGTAGCGACAGTGCCACTGGAGTGCATGTGCATCGGAAGCATCCTAAGCATACAAACATAGTCACAGTAGTTGATATGACTTTTTCCTCCCATTTTACTAAGCTTATTCCATATGCACTCGAATGAGCAGGATGTGCGAAGGAAGACTGACACATGTACATATGCATGTAGTTGAAAGTGGGCAAAAAAAAAGGTGCAGTAGACAAATATGCAAAGTCGCAAAGGATACCCTTCACTAGAGAGATTTTATATAGCATACATGTACCATGCATATGGATATTTTTCATCCTATACTCGACACCGTCCAACTATCTATGATAGATACTTATGTGAGTGTGTTACGTCTAGATACGTTTCTCCAAACCCCGGATCCAATTGAAATCGTCACTCATCGGCGCGTCTACTAAGCGCCTCTATATCTGGAGCTCTAATTTATGACTCCATTCACACTTTTGTCTTATTTTTTTTGTCTATGCATCCTGTGGTGTTCATGTAAAAGGACAAAAGGTACCAACAATTATTAGCTGCTGTGGCGGTCTTACCGAATTCAGACGGCTAATAGCACAGTCAAGACACGTTACCTTCCTAAGCGGCAGCTTGAAAACTCAGAAATTACAAATATTGCCCAAGGATTCAAATGAAATATCCTTTTCAATTAGCTCCGAAACCAATGACACACAATACGTACTCGTACCTTACATGTACAAGTACTCGTGTATACATACATATTTGAGCTACAGGATAGGGTACTAATACAGTTCTTAGGAGTGAATGCAAGAATCGATTGCACTCTCTAAAGTGAGAGATTTCCAGGACATTTTGCAGGCGTTGACATAGTTTTGGCGGGTATCAGGTGCAAAGGAGTACTCGTAAATCTGGCACGGGAAGTGGATGTGAACTGTAAAAGAAAATGAAACTCGTCCTGGACATGAGGCGTCACGGTCGGTGCAGCATTGGAACGGTAAAGGGCAAAGGGCGGTCGAATAATTTCCCGAATTGATTTTTGTCTTTTGGACGTGGAATGAATAAGAAATACCATCTCATCGTTGAATGTGAAAGGATTTCAGCATTTTATTAGCCCGTTTGAGAAAGTTTCCTAGAAATACTTGGGTGCATTGTTAAACGGTTGAACGGAGAGAGCTACCAGGACTGACTGCATTAAAGAGCAGGTCGATGTAATGACTTTTTTATGTCAACCATTGACGATGGGTGTACTTTTAAAGGTTTTAGTGTTTTAAGAAAATTAAAAAGTTTTAGAGAATTACGTGCAAAGTGTTGTTGTTACGTGTTTCAATAGGAAGAAATTCCGTATTTCGTATCCCTGTTTTGGTAAAAGCAAGTATGGTACGTACTGGTTGTAGTTTGATAGCTAGCTTGTGGAAACCACATCACCAAGTACCCAGGTAGCAAATGCCAGATGGACTTGAGTAATGATGAGAAGCTCGTTTCAGCATGTTGTTAATGCTTTCTCTAATAAATATAAATGGTATTCTTGTTACGAGTCTTAGCGCCAAGAGATCTAATCTCAAACACTGTCAATTCGTTCAGCTCATAAAGGTTGGTCTTAGAATTCACTTAAAACAGTTCGTTCAAATAATTGAAGAGTCTTCTTATATGTAATGGGAGTTTCTCAAATGGGGTAGAAACAGAGTATAATGATGTGCAAATAGTCCTTTAAGGTGATGCTCAATCTACTCGTATACGTACGAGTACATTGGCGCACAGTTCAGATTTATTTGGGCGTCAGTCATGTTGATCAAACAGTCCACCTAAGGTTTGTTCTTTTATTAGCATCTAGCTTTATTATTAGTTTGCACATAGCAATTGGTTTACCGATGCTGCCTTTTTCAGGTAGGATAGGTAGAGTGGTTCCAATTTTGGTGAATTTGACAGCCCTACAATTCCATGGTATGTCTCTCTGGTGAAAGTTGAACTACTCTGCCATCTATCTCAGATATGATTGGCTGTCAAGGGCGGTTTTAGAATTTGATGAGACTGAATCCAAAAACCTGAAAGCGGCTTGAATATCCGAAGAGATGCGAATATTCCACGTTTTTCATCAGCCAGGACAGGACTTCTTTAATCGTCAAAATGTCCGCTTGGAATACGCTACATTGATTTGGAAGGCGGAAGGACAAGCTTGGATTAGGCTTATCTGAGAACACACCACAACCAACCCCACTATCAGTCTTGGATCCATCCGTATAGAAATGGATTAACTTGTCATCCATAAAAGCATCTTCCTCTCAGAAGGATATAGAGGGGATGCTTACATGAAAGTCTTTGTCAAAATAATGTTGGGGCATGGTATAGCCGATGTTCTCTGGAAGGATTCCTAGTGTGTTAAGAATACTAGCGTGGCCAATTTAATTATTTGTCCACTGTGTAGTCGCTTTAAAGCGTATAGCTGCGTTAGTAGATACAAATATTGACGGGTGTAATGAGTCATCTACCTTCAGAGTTGACCGCGCAGTCGTGATTGCGGATGTGTTGACGTTGTTAAGTACACCTTCTATTGTGTACTATTTATAATGTAGGAGTCGTTCGATGTAGCTACCAAGTGAATGTAGAGCCATTTCCGCCGACTTTCCTTTACAGTAGGAATGTTGAGCCGTAGACAAAAATCGTGGATCAAATCTAGATCGTATACGAATATCAATCAGTCGTTTTAGAGTTTTTAGAAGAAAAGATGATAGACTTTTAGGTCTGAGGCCCTTAGGGACAACATGAGAATATTTTCCGGCGCTGGGGATTCTCTCCATGACAGGGGGTTATGAGTAATTTATACGCAGCTCCCCATGATATCATCTAATGTTGGCAATATGATATCGGAGGACATTTGTAGCTCGGCAGGTATTATACCGTCCGGCTCAGCAAACTTGTATGGTTAGAAGATACGCAGCGCCCAGTGCAGCTTTTGTCTTCTAATCAGACTGTTTATTTTAGTCGCGGCTGCAGTAGTCATGTTGATGTTGTTCCTGGCCGTAAATAGGGAGCTACCTGGAAAGTGAGTATCCAATAGCAGGTTAAGGTATCGAGGGATTTGTAGAGAGGATTTTTCTTAGCCGCGATGCCTAAGAGGTTTCTGTTATCTTGCCACAGAACGACCTCCAAGATGGTTGGTTTGACTTCCTCAGTTCTTTTTTATATATTTTAAGGGATTTTTTGTACATATGAGTCCCAGTCACTTTTCTTGTGCCTTTTGCTTGGATGAAAAGTTTCCCCTCACTCAGGGTGAGAGCCTCGACTATCATATCAAGTTCGTTGGTTTTACAAGGGGGTTTTAAAAACGCTCTTCTGTATTTTGGCCAATCAGTTTTCCAATAATTCAGGGATGCTAGATGGCGGGGAGGAGTATCTTTCACTCTCAATTGGATGTATCTGTCTGAAAAACAGTGTTGAGACGATATCATTCAGTTCGTTATTATTTTAGTGATGTTGTCGGAGACAAGAGTGATATCCAACACTTTTTGTCGGTTTTGCGTTATGGAAATGGGCTCATTGGCAATGTTGCAAACAATAAGGTTGGTACATATAAAATAATCAAAAAATTACTCACCTCTATCGTTGGTGTCAGTATTGTCCCATACCGTGTGATGTGCGTTAGCGTCACACACGATGATGAGGCCAGTTTTTGGCCGTCTAGCTTTTTAGGGTCAGTCTGGCAACGGTTATGTCGGGGTCGCTTAGTTTAGGAAGTAAATATACTTCCTAAGCTACGTTTCACTAATACACAAGTTCTAATCTTACCTTTGTGTTAGGATGATGTCATCTGCGTCTTTGGATAGACGTAGATTGAGTGCGGCCGAAGCCTTTTTGGAGTGATGGAGGTTAATCTGGAGAAGCCACAGCATTATCTAGATCTACTAGAGAAGCAAGTCTCCACCACGGTATTGTTCGAATCCTTCGATTTTGAACATGTGCTCAAGTGTACATCTTTACTATCTGATCGTAAAGGATCTGTTTTTAATTCGTCGTCGGTTTCCATTTCCGAAAGGGTGTCAGTGATGAAGGTCGTCGGCTTAGGACAACTAAGCGATGACAAATCTCGACTACATTGGAGTCTTTGCTATCCATTTCAGGAAAGGATATCGACGCTCCAAGATCTGAGGCTGAATTTAAAGTTTCTGTTAAAGGATGAATAATGAACTCCAGAATGTCTTCTGAGGAGGAAGGAGGATCAGCTGGGATCCAGGTGCGGTTTCTAGGTCTGCTAGGGTTGCCCTCCTTAGCCATGAATCCGAGCTTTGCACCCACGTAGCTTGGTATAGCTTAGAAAATTTCCACAGGTATCGCATCCATGCCCCTGGTTTTGTACTGTTAGCGGGGTTAATCGCTAATACTTGCTGAATCATAACGCTTATTGGGAACCTTTACACTGTCACATGGGTTAACACCGTCGGGAGGTATCCCTCCATCTACCTACCGTATGCTTATATCAGCAAGCAACTATCTAGGTTTCACGGAATATTAATTTGTGCTAAGTTCACTTGTAAGCTTCTAGGCAGTAATGATGCAGACCATTTCCTTGCACCTTGTTTTTAAGTTAAGATCTCTTTTCTGCTGAGGCTGCTTCAATTTCAACTTAAAGTGATCTAATAGTGCTTCTAACCTCCTATTAGGAAAATTTGTTTCTCAGTGGTCATTTACAGTTCTGTGATTTTAGATCTACTGATTGTATAAGCTCTTAAGATGGGATGTGTCATGAAATGGTGGATCTTTCATGGCACACATGCTGTCCTGAAGTCTGTCGATATTGTATAGCATGCTGCCACCACTGCTACTAAAAGATGAAGTACAAAGAAGTTCTATTATAAAAGAGTGCAGTTATTCCACTTCAATATCGGTTCTCCACGTGTTTCCGATATCGGAACAGCAATTTCTACATCTTCGGTTAATCCGAATGTGATCTGCCTGATCGATGTTTGATTTATCTTAACTGATTTAGCTGAAATTAAAATATGAGGTTTCTCTGAAGTTGTAGGATTCTGGCGTTAACACGACATACTTCTCGTAGTCGATGTAGATCAAATCCTATCGATGTACTTAACAATTATCAAGAAATGTAGATTCCGGGTCATTTTAATTCGAAAAAGACACTTAGAGCAGAACGGCTGGTTAAGCACTAGACAAACGACACTCATCATGTTTTTTGACATAGATGACTCACCATGCATACACTTCGCTCTATGACGCCGCAAGAGTAGAACTTATTAGCAGAGTCCGACATTTCCAGCTCCACAGGTCAAAATTTTTAGAGAACTAGAACGATTATGAACAACCTTAAAAAATGTGAACATAGCAGAGACGAAGAAAATGTAGGTAGGATGTGTGATGGGTGGTCCCGATATGCATACGTTGGTTTTGAATGTTTGAAAGTTATAACCAGAAAATAAAAAAATCAGTAGAGCATTCCATAAACAAGTTGTGAGGCTTAGAAAAGAAAAGGAATCACTACATAGTAAAGTATGTACGTCCTTAAATGAGCAGGCGCTACGGTTGATGGATTAGCTGGGCGGGACGGAAATACTACTGGCAGCTTCGTAAGAACACTAAAGTTGGAAATAGTGATAGAATTATGTAAAGCAAGAATATATTATATTGTATTATATAATATATTTACTTATGCTCTTAGTATCAGAATGTGGATGTAATGAGCTTAAAACACGCACACATTCTCTTACTACAGCCGAAGACCAAGGACAGGCGCCAGCTGATGATATATATTGAATTAGATGTAGTAGACAGAGATCAAAATTAGGAAGAATGTCGAAACCAGAACAGAGTTCTATCAACACACATCATTGACTTTCAAAACAACTTAAATTGAAAGCACTGAAAGGTGATTTCTAATCCATTGATGAAGAGATTCTCTGATCCCAATTACAATCATATTCGACATATCCCGTCAAATTCTTCTGAAGTAGAAAACTTTAGCTGAACATGCCATCAAATTACCAGAGGACCTGGTTAAACGAAAAACGTACTTCCGCATATATATCTGTGTAATAATAGAGAATAAGATTCTCCTTTTTTAGCAACGAGCTTGGCAAATACTATTTTGGATTAAAAGCTTACACAGCGGTTTTGCCAAATCTTAAGATGAATTTGTGTATGTTAACATCTTTAAGTATACTTGCTACTACATGAGTGCGAAAGTTGATTTATTTCTTCGACACGCTCGATTGTAGGTGGAAACAAGTTAGTCAGTTAATGTAGCTGAGAAGATAACAATTTTATTATTATAAACGACAATTTCTACTATTTTTTGACCTCAATTTTTAGTCATTTCCGGCTCATTTAACCTCTTTTTGAAGGTATCAGCGCAGCACTCTTCGGGATATGAGTGCACTAAAATCGCCCGTAGCGCTTCTAGTATGAGAGTACTGGGGTACAATCGTTTAAATGGAATAGAGTACTGGTCATAGCCATTCAAATATAGTGAATAGTCTTCCTCCTAAATTGTCCAAGGAATTTCATCAACAACTTTGATATCCAAAGATGCATAAGACTTTTTGTAACACACGTCTTACTGAAAACATCTTTACGCTGTGAGAAGGCCAACTAAGCTTTGTCGTACCAGACAGATTATTATAATATTCAGGGTGACTAAGAACGGCTCTGAAGACTCTCCAAATTTAATAGACAAAAGTAATTTCAAGCAAATTTGTCTTCCAATTTAAGAATCGCTCCAAATCTTAGTAGTTAGTCTAAGGAGAATCCAATTCCATATATTGAAACTTTATTCTTTCTTTATTGCTAAAAACTGGCGACGCAAGTCAGATTGAAAAAAACGCGTGTCTGCTGAAATTAAAAAAAAAAATATTTTCCAAATCGTTGAAACGTGATATAATACTTTACTCTCATGTGAACATATCCATATTTATCAGTTCAGTCGGCCCAATTCCATTTGAGCTGAATATAAATATTCAGTAGAAGGTAAAAGAGTAGGAACAGAAATTGTAATTACTATCAGACAGCACTTGAATAATAGTTATCCTTCTGCATGTGTATCCGTAACACGAGCACACCTATACTCCTCATCTCACCAAAAATAGAATCTTTCAAGGTCCTCTACAAGGAAAGCAATTGAGAACAAAACAAATACACGTGTATATGTATTATAAAAAAAAAATAAAAATATGTAAGAATATGAACCCTAGACATTTCCGTCATATGACTAATTCAGGAAAATCAGATACCGTGTCATACATCCTTCAGGGTAAGGTACGAGTATGTATCTACATTGTAAGTTTGTAAGTTATTTACGTACGTACTTGCTTGTTGATAAAGAAAATATATTTTTACCTCTATTCTATGAAAAACGTACAATTATGATTGTATTGTAAACGCGTAAACGTCATTAATTCCACCCGTCACCCCTATTAAAACCGAACAAAAAATAGAAAATACATACATATTGTGCGTACTCTTGTATTTTTTTTTTCTCAAAGTTTTCTGCATTTGACATTGTTTTTTCCCTCTTGTGTACAGCCACTGTTGTTCACAATGAAATCCATAAATTGTATCCTTTGATTCGATTTGTTTTGATACCGTGTGGTGGAAGACTTCTTTTGCAGTTCCAAATGAAGCTTATGTAGTACAACACATTCAGTGGGTGGAAAATTACAAAGGATTGCCGGCAATAGACTTGCATTCTTAATAGAAAACTTGAAAAAATGCATAAAGATGTTTTTCGAATAATTTTTTTTCCAATGGTGATTGCTTGTGAGTTGCGTGGCAATACCGCTATTTTCCTTCAATTGTGAATTTGGTTTTGATTGACTTACATCGGGTTGTTCGTATATTTTTCTCTCTTTACGTCATATGTATGCAATACGGTGCTGCCTTTGAAGCTGTTTTCATTAAGGCGACTTTCTTTGATTGTTATTTTTGGTCCAATGATTAGCGCTGGAGGGGTTTCAGTCCATTGACCTTTCAATACCTGCACAAATATCACGAGCACCGTATTTTATTGTAGTGAAGAAATTGTTGATTTTATTTCAGTAAATTAAATAAACAATATACGAAAATATTCAACTGAGTAAGCAAGTTTATGTAATTAAACTGTTAGCGGTAGAAACCTTTAACTTACAATAGTAATTGGGCTTATTAAGCATCGTAAGTATTCCCCCGTTTTCGTTCCTTGTGACTCTTTAAAAAGAAAGGTGTCAATCAAATTATAATATTATAATAAAGTGAGAGTGGGTATTACGGTATAAGTGAAAACCAATTAAAGGAGTTAGAATTTTTGGTTGAATGTTGTACGATTATCGTAGGCACCGGCATCAATCTGACGATGAATTCTTCCATTTGGATTCTTTCCATGTAATGAGTTAATGATACAATAAATCTGTTTTAAATTAAAGTATTGAGCGACACTTGATATTATTTTTTCATGGAATCATGAAACGCTTTTGCGATGATGACAGAAAAAAAGTAGAAATAAAGAATTATTCCTTTTGTCAATCACATTATAATATGCTACGCTTGAGCCGATGTTTTATTCAGGTTAAGCGGTATCTATCTACCTACCGAACCAACAAGAATTTCTTAAAGGCAGATCAACAATAACCAAGCTTACTGAATTTGTGTCGTGTGTGCCTTAGAACAAGAGTTAGAGTTCTATAGACAACTCTTTAATTTTTCTGATTCTCAACGTTTATAAGATTATCTTAATAGGTTCTCAATATAGTGCCACAAAGACTTCCATGTGAAAAACGCAAAGCAATGTCATACTCCCGAAAGTCTAACCGAACCTACTACATATCAGTCCCAGCTGTAGCTTCACTTACTACAATTCGGGACTTAGGCATTATTTGTGCTACAAGACTCAGTTTCCATATTGAATCCATAACAGTGGTCTGCAAGAAAAAATTGTTTTCCATCGTTACTAAAGGATCCGCCATCTAACATTTTTTTTTCAACTAGTGCTTATTTCGTGAATGGTAACACTTAGCTCATGTCTGATTTAACAGGTAATTAGTTTTATCCTTCCGCTGAACGAATATGGTTGTGTATATGCTTGAACAAAGCTTCGCTAAGTGGGCCTGCGATCGACTTAGAGAAGATGCCGATTTTGCCAAAAAAATCATCTTTTCAGATGAAGTTCATTTTTATCTTGGCGGGTATTTAAACAAGCAAAATTGTCGCATTTGGGGCACAGAAAAGCCGCACGCATACATTGAAAAGCCGATACACCCAAAACGAGTCACTGTTTGGTGCGGATTTTGGTCCAGAGGCATAATTGGGCCATTTTTCTTCGAAAATGAGCAAGGAGTGGACGTTACAGTCAATGGCGATCGTTATCGGGCCATGTTGAACGAATTTTTGTTCACAAAAATTGAAGAGGAGGATATTGGCAACATTTGGTTTCAACAGGACGGAGCTACGTGCCACACAGCCGAAGCTACACTCGATGTTTTGCGCCCTGTTTTTGAAGATCGCATTATCAGCCGCAGAGCTGATGTCGTTTGGCCACCTGCGATTTGACACCGTTGGACTATTATTTGTGGGGTGCCGTAAAAGATAAGTGTTACGCCGACAAGCCAGAGATAATTGACGCTTTAAAGGATAATATTCGTGAAGCCATTGGTGAAATACAGCTGCACACAATCGATAATGTGCTTAAAAATTGGACCGATCGTGTAGGCTACTGCATGGCCAGCTGAGGCAGCCATTTGAATGAAATTATTTCCCATTATTAACCGGAAGGATAAAACTAATTTAATTTATAATTAAATCAGACATGAGCTAAGTGTTACCATTCACGAAATAAGCACTAGTTGAAAAAAAAAATGTTAGATGGCGGACCCTTCATTATTAAGCACGATTTTAATAGATCACGTATACTTTTTATGCAATGGATTTTTTTTAATAAAAATCTATTTTTGCTTACAAATTGTAATCAAATTATAAATAATGATAAATTGACCAAAAATAGTTATAATACGCTTCGGAGCATTAAAATCAACAAAATAATCTAGCTTCTTGTATAATAATTGGATTTCACTTTGTAGTTTTCTTCCTTTTCATATTCTCCATTGGAGTTTCGCGGCAAATGGACCAAAAAAAATCTGCAGGTATTCCTTCTAACCATTTTCTGTTGCATCGTTCATGTATGTGCAATATGTCTTGTTGAAACCTTTCACCATGTTCAACTGATACTGCACCAATATTTTCGAGTAGGAAAGCGACCCATGTTCCTTGTTCTGTTCTATTCAACTTCATATTGAAGTTGACGTCCTTTTATCAGCACTCGAATTTGCTCATATTCATTCTTTCAATTTTGCATCGTTGATTCAAGGGAATTTTGGTTTTAAGTTATTGTAAGCCCTGTGCATCCTAGTTCATTGCCATTACAAAGATTTTCATTGGACCCAGCTTTGTATGGAGTAGGGGTAAAAAATGTTTTCACTTTGCCCCAAAGGTCCTTCAGCTACATTTTGGACTCCAGGTATTGAGTTTCTTGGCTAGTTATTTACAGCGTAGTGTTTATCTCTTGTGCGACTGTCCGATTCGCATAGACAAACGATAAAACTTGGAATATTCTCCTTACAGTCTGAATTTCAAGAGGGTTTTAGAAAGAAATACTCAATCATACTCAATCACTCAAATTTTCGCACTTATTAAAATCGCTGAAACTTACAAAAGCCAAGACAAGACAAGTTCCGCGCAACCTTTGACTCAATACCCCGCGAGGCGCTATTTTATAAACTCCACGTAATATGAATGTTTATAAAGTCATCAACATTTTAAGGGCAATGTGTGACAGCATTTTAGCATTCGTCTGTGATGGCGAATTTATATCTGATGAGTTTGGAACACTAATGGCGTGAAGCAAGGTTGCATATTGAGCGCGCTTCTATTTATCCTATTCGTCAATGACATAACCAATTTTGTGAGGAGAAAAATTGAACTGAACCAAAATCTCTGCGCTTATGTGTGCAGACGACATCGTCTTCCTCTCTTATACAATCAGCGGGATGGAGAAGAGTACTGCAAGCTATGCAACCTGAGTGTTAATCTTGAAAAATCGGAGATGCTGATATTCAGAGGTGGAAGCGGTAATTATTCGTGCAACAAAAATTTGAGCCTTCAAGGTGAACGTATTGAAATATTAAGAAAATACAAATACCTAGGAGTTCTGATAACTGCAAGCAAATCAATATGCGCAATATCTTCAGTTTGGAATCGATGTATTGTTAACAAAAGCATAACCCGCAGCTCAAAACAGCAAAATCGATTACTTTATACGGAGCCAAGGTTTAAAGGTTATACTCTTTTACGGAAGTGAAAAGGTTTATTCGATACTTCTTAAAACGAGTTTTTCCACTATCTACGAGCAACAACACGTCTAATTATATGTTGTATTTGGAGACTGGGGTACATCCTCTTTTCCTGAACGCTCTACGACTGGAATTTGAATATACTCGTATATATTGTAGTTAGAGTAACCGAGATGGAACAAAACACAGTGAACAAAACTAAGCGGGTGCTCAATCATTTCAGAAAGAAGTCATCCTTATCGAAATTGGGAACCGTTAGCGTCTGAATGCGGTTTCAATCTTTGATTAACAACGGCAGATCAGGAAACACTCTTAAGATCTAAATTTTGCTCATTATTGTCATCATTCGTACGAGCCAGATACGAGAGATACGTAGACGATGCTAGGAGTTGCCAACATAGAATATACTACTCTCAACTTAGATATGATCTACAGGATGAAACATATTTTTTGAACAGCACCTCAACCGAAAAAATAAGCCCACTACTAAGAAGGTGAGCTGATGGCACTTAATTTTATTCTGCATCCTCCAGAGCTGTCAATCATTTGCGATCTGTGTAACAACAGTGTGAGAGTAGACATTTTCCGCTTTACATGATATGCCCTATTTTAAAAGAATACCGCCTGAGATACTTTGGATCAAGCGTGCTGGATGAGGAGAGAACTCTGAACATTTTAAATGGAAACTATGGGTGGAACTCATTGTATAACTACACTACAAAGGCGCTAATGTATGGAAAATGTAGGAAAGTTTTTAAATTATGTAGAAATGATAAGGCAATTCATTTTCGTTACCCAATAGTTAAATTCTTTATGAGAATGTTTAAAGTTTATAACGTACTCATATTTTATGTAGGGAGCCTAAATGTCAATCTGCTGAATAATGACCAAACCTAAACAGACTTGAAAACTATGTATAATAAAGGACCAACCTACGTTTTTATGAAATGTAACTTTTAAATCAGCCAAAATGTCCAGTACCAACTTTATGTTCCCATAGTTTTCTTTCATGTTTGATGCATGTGCGAGGGGGACTGGAGTGTATTTATTGCCATTATGAAGCAAAAAAAACCTTTTAAACTGACTTTGGATGAATCAATACAAATCAAATCAATTCCACAGATCTTTCAGGCAAACCTAATTCTCGTAGAATTTAATCCAAATCCTTGTCTTTGATAAAGTAACTCATAAAGTCTAGTACAAGATCTAGTACAAAAATATGAGACTCTCGTATTTTCATCTGACAAATTCCATGGTTTTAATCTCGATCCAAGAAGTTGAGCCTTCGATTTTGAGAGACCTAATTCGTGAACGAAATCACTAAAATCAGATTGTCTTTGGAGATGGGTTTGTTTTGATGCATTTCAACATAAATATTTAGTAGTACTTACAGAGCCGTTGCTCAGTTGACTTTGTTGACAAAGAGCGTTTTCATTATCCACCATTTCGTTGCTGTCAGCACTGAAGGTAAAGCATCACTGCTTCTAAGAACTGGTCTTCGTGCAGACGGAATGTCCGGATATGTAGTTTTATTCTTGTTTTTGTTTATCAATCCACGCATCATAGTCATAAGTTAGGTTAGGTTAAAACAGGGGTATGATGGATATGCCATCACGCAGACACCAGGCACCAAAACGAACCCATCGTGATCCCTGTGGAACCAGTTGAATTTATCATCAAATGGCAAAAACCTAAACAATGTCCCTGGTGAAACATCCGATTTCTTTGCCAAAGTCAAGAAGGCCTTTGAAGTTCGTGCCGTCTATTTACTCCAGATTTTCGAAAAAGTATATCCCTAAAAATTTTCTTCGACTACGCGATGTCCTCTCGCATTCACACAGTATGTGTGTTATATCCTCAACGGCTTGCAAATCACCGCAGAATCTGCAAATATCCGTATCTGACAATTTGAATCTCTTTGCGTTTTTCCGCACGAGACAATGTCCTGTCAGCATTCCTATTACTATCCTAAGCTTATCCTAGTTTAATTTTATTAACTCCCTAGATCTTTTTCCGTCAAAATGTGACCAGAAAGCCTTGGATACCCTGTGTCCTTCAAGACTGGACCACCTTAGGTTGGCAGTATTTGTGATTTTTTCCTCGATAGCACCCCTTACTATCCAAAGGGGTGGTTTTATGTTGGCAACCTCACTATTGTGGAGTAGCCCTCCTTTTCTTGCAAGCTCATGCGCTTGTTCATTTCCATTAATACCGCAGTGTCCTGGCAACCAGCACAGACTCACCGATTCTGACTGCATAATAGTTTGAGCAATGTGCGGCAGCTCCTGACTGTATCACAATTGATGTTGGTTGATTCCAGTGCCTTGAGAGCTTCCTGGCTATCGATGTACGAGTACATTGATAGCGATATCTCTTTCAGATACCGATCTCATCTGCATTAGGGCAGCTGCCCTGAGGATAGCCAGAACCTCTGATTGGAAGACTGTCTTATAGACATTCTCAGTTCTGGGTCTTCTGAGAAGATACCAGAATCTATTACTTTCTCTGTTTTCGAGTCATCTGTTAAAATCGCAATTTCATTTGACCTAATTATTGCCTTTTTGTGCCAGTCGTCCTTCTCCGGATATATTATATCATACGGAATGTTGAAGCCGACCAAGGAAGGAATTTCATACGTAAATATTGGATTGCCTGGCAGCAGCTCCTCTAGGACCGTACCGTTTCCGAAACTTCTGCTCTTGAAGTAACCCAGATTAGTGAGTCGTATCGCACTGTTGCCAGTAAGTTTTTTGATCTGTAAATCAAGCGGTGTTAGGTGCAAAAAGGTATCCAATGCTGCCGTAGGGGTGGTACAGAGTGCACTTCTAATGGCTATGAAAGCCGTTATTTGAACCGCCGCTAATTTTCCGTAAACCGTTTTCTTGTTTGTTGCTTTCCACCATATTAGTGCACTATGTATGTGGAGTTTATGGTCACCCTGCATTGGTCAAACATATGACGAACACCAGAAGACGAATGTCAGAGACGAACACCGAAAGACGAATGTTAAAGACGAACAAAAAAGACGAAGAAGAAGGACGAAGTAAGAAGACGAGTTGTCAAAGTTGTATCGTGTTAACATTCTCTGTACAAAGCTTGATTGTCTTTAAAAGAAAACTTGAATAACTGAATTATAATAATTGCTTTTAAAAACCGGATTCCGTTTTTATTTTTTTAATTCCTACATGGGGGCTCGTCCGGGATCGTGATCTCTTTAAAATTGAAGGAGCTTGCAAAAAACAAAAACAAAAAAAAATTGCCAACGGTAGTACCCGCGCGTTAGAAGAACCGTACAACCCGTACAGAGGGACGTCTGTTACACGAAGGTTTTTTCTTAGATTGATGATGATGGGCAAGCGTGGGAAGCGACTGAATAGCACGGCATTAAATTCGGGAGCTGATTTCTCGACTTTACTTGAAGCACTTGTGCACCGAGAAATGGAGTTAAAGAGACGAGAGGAAGAACTGGAGACGCCCAGAAACGTTGGGACGAGGTTATAACAATAACGATGTTCATATTCACCACAGACTGGAGAAATCGAAGAAGAGCAAATTCAGGCAAGTTGTAGTGGACTAAATAAACGCGCACAGGTTCAGGTAAGCGGAGCACGGTCTCATGACCAGCCAGAGGAAAGACAAAAGAGTGGGGTGCAGACGAGTTTTAATAGTATTTCAAATCTGGAGCTTGAATGTTCAGTTTTACGAACCGAACGGGAACAGATAAAAAGTAGTGCTAATAAAGCGAGTGTTGGGTCTTTCGAGGATGCTCTTAATGCTATATCGCATTTTAACGGCGAAGGTGATGTATGTGCATGGTGTGACGAATTCGAAACGGTATCAACCCTTATGAAGTGGGATGATACCAGGGAGATACTGTTTGCTAAGCGGTTGTTAACGGGGATGGCAAAGATGGCTATAAGAACTAAACCAACGATAACAAAATGGGTAGACTTAAAGCAACTACTTTTCTATGAATTTGGGGGTGGTATGACTGTAGCAGATGTGCACAAAGGATTAGCATCCAAAAAACAGTCGAAGGGAGAAAGTGCAGCAGAGTATCTATTTGCAATGCGGGAACTAGGTACGAGAGGTGGTGTCGATGAAAAATCCATAATGCAATATGTGATAGAGGGCATTGACGACGTGCCTACAAACAAGGCGATGTTATATGGTGCACAGTCGATGAGTGAGTTCAAGGGCAAGCTGCTGGAATATGAACGTTTCCGAAATTTATTACGTCAGCACTCGTCCAATACCAATTTAAATAAACAGGCTTCCAAACCAAGGACAAAAGATATAACCATTACCGGAAAAATTCGATGTTTTAACTGTGGGCTGACAGGTCACAAGAGTAAGGTATGCGAATTCAAGTCCAAAAGTCCGAAGTGCTTTATCTGTGAAAACTTTGGTCATCTGTCATCCAGTTGTCCTCAACGAAAGGACATTACGAAGGCTGTTAATGTCGTAGACATGGACGTAAGTAAGCTGGAAGTTAAGGCGGTTAAAGTAAACGGCGTGGAAGTTCAAGCGCGAATTGATACAGGTAGCGATGGCACAGTGATGGGGTCGAGAGAGTATTTCCAAATTGGTTCACCTTCGTTGGAAAAGGACGGACAAGTTTTTCGAGGATTATCCGAAGATTCGACGAGACCATACGGGTATTTCCATGCTCTTGTGGAAATAGACAACATTGCTTGCCGAACAAAGATTTATGTAGTCTCCTCAAAGTCGTTAAAGCATGCCCTGCTAGTGGGGAAGGATATTTTAAGAGGAACACGAATTACTCTTGGCGAAAATGGCGTTCACATTGAGCAATTGGATTCAAGCTTTAAAAATTGCTTCGAGGTAAGCTATGAGAAGGAAGAGCTGTATGTGGGTAACCCGTTATACAAGGCCGAAATTCAGAGACTGGTAGCTTCGTACAAACCTACAAGGTCGAAGTCAACTAACGTTGAAATGAAGATTATTTTAAAAAGTGAAGTCCCAGTTGCACAACGCCCAAGAAGATTAGCTTCCTTGGAAAAAAATCTTGTGCAAATGCAGGTAAAGGAATGGCTAGAAAACAAAATTGTTCGTCCAAGCAATTCGGAGTATTCATCTCCAATCGTACTCGCTAACAAAAAAGATGGTAGTAAAAGATTGTGTGTCGACTACAGTTGTTTAAATAAGATAATCGTGCGCGACAGATATCTCCTTCCGCTTATAGACGACCAAATTGATCAGCTGAGTTCTTCGAAAGTTTTTTCAACGATGGATTTAGAAAATGGATTCTTCCATGTCCCAGTATGTGAAGAAAGCCGTAAGTATACGTCCTTCGTCACACCAGAGGGGCAATACGAATTTAATCGTGTTCCATTTGGACTTTGCACATCACCGCCAGTATTTCAACGCCATATTAGCCGGGTGTTCCATGAATTAGTGACGCAGAAAGTTATGCTGCTCTATATGGACGATATAGTTGTTTTAGGAAAAAACTATAATGATGCCATGAGGAACCTTAAACAGGTATTGGCAATTGCAAGTGAGTACGGATTAATTTTTTGATGGAAAAAATGTGAGTTTTTGTGCACTGCAATCGAGTATTTAGGGTTCCGAATCGAGAACAGAATTATAAAACCATCACAGGGTAAAATAAATGCGGTACGTAAGTTCCATCAACCGATGAACATCGTAAAGGTCCAAAGCTTTCTGGGACTTACCGAATATTTTAGAAAGTTTATTCCAGGATATTCCAGGATTGCATTGCCGCTTACTAACTTGTTGAAGAAAGGAGAAAAATTTCGACTTGGAGCCAGGGAAATTGCTGCATTCGAGGAGCTAAAAAATATACTCACTACGGAACCTGTTCTCAAACTATATCGCCCGAACGCAGAGACCGAGCTACACACGGATGCATCTAAATGGGGACTAGGCGCAATACTTCTGCAGAAGGAAGATAACCAATTCTTTCCAGTTTTTTATTACAGCAAGAAGACACTTCCTGCAGAACAAAACTATAGCAGCTACGAGCTGGAAGCCCTCGCTGTGGTCACGCTTTGAAGAAGTTTCGACACTACCTCCTTGGACTTAGATTTAAAATCGTCACCGACTGCGCAGCGTTCAAAGGAACGATGGAAAAGAAGGAATTTTCGTCAAGGATCGCTGGATGGGTACTGGTTACACAAGAATTTGACTATGTGCTTGAACATCGTAATGCCTCAAGGATGCGGCACGCAGACGCTCTTAGCAGAAGTGCTATAGCTGTTGTTGAAGGCGAGTTTTTGTCAAGAATCATCAAGGCACAGGAAGATGATGAAAATATACGTCTCATAAAGAATCTTCTTAAGTTCGGTGCCTACGAGAATTTTATAAGTGAGAGAGGTGTTATTTTTAAAGTCGACGATGAGGGAAGGAAACTTCCTTTATGTTCCTAAGAAGATGCAAGCAGAACTATTGCGTTACGTGCATAACGATGGACATTTCGCTACCAAGAAAATAATGGAAATTGTAAAGCGAGAATACTACATACCGCACTTGACAAAGAAACTCGATGAAACACGAAATAATTGTATAGCGTGCATATTGTCAGACGGGAAGGCCGGAAAGCAGGAAGGATTTCTCTGCCCTATCGATAAAGGAAGTGCGCCACTTAACACATATCACCTTGATCATCTTGGTCCACTCGATAAGACCACAAAGCAGTACAGCTATATCCTTTGCGTGGTAGACGCTTTTTCTGAGTTCACTTGGATCTACCCAACAAAAACGACGTCGCCAGCGGAAGTTATATTTAAGCTTGAACTCCAGAAAGTAACCTTCGGAAATCCGGCAAGGATAATAACAGATCGAGGACCTGCTTTTACAAGCAATGTTTTTAAAGAATACTGCAATGCTGGCCAAATAGAACATCTTGTGATTACAACGGGTGTTCCTAGAGGAAATGGCCAAGTCGAGCGAATCAATCGCATAATAATTTCAGTCCTTGCAAAATTATCAGCGGAAGATACTAGGAAATGGTATGTACATTGCAGTAAGCTTCAAAGAAGCCTCAATTCCACCTGGCAGCGCAGCATTAAGACCACCCCGTTCGAATTAATGTTTGGTGTTCAAATGAAGAACGACAAGGACTCTGAGTTGGGAAGCTTAATTGATAACGAGTTAAGGGACGTGTTCAAAAATGAACGCGACGAAGCACGACAACTAGCACGGATCTCTATAGCTGAAATCCAGGATGAAAACCGTAGAACTTACAATCGGAAAAGATTTCCATCGACAAAATATCGAGAAGGAGACTTGGTGGCAATCCGTCGTACTCAGTTTGGACCAAACTTGAAGATAGCCGGAAAATTCCTTGGTCCTTACAAGATCACAAACGCTGGTGACAACGAAAGGTACGAAGTACAAAAGGTGGGCGAACATGAAGCACCAGCTATTACGACCACTAGTGCTGACATGTTAAAGAAGTGGCGACAAACCGACTTGGATTCGAACTCGTCTTCTGACGAGGATGTTAATAGCTAATGTTTATTTTTCTTTATAGAGCGTTACGCTGAGGTCAGCTGGAATACAAGATGGCCGGGTTGTGGAGTTTATGGTCAACCTGCATTGGTCAAACATATGACGAATACCAGAAGACGAATGTCAAAGACGAACATCGAAAGACGAATGTCAAAGACGAACAAAAAAGACGAAGAAGAAAGACGAAGTAAGAAGACGAGTTGTCAAAGTTGTATCGTGTTAACATTCTCTGTACAAAGCTTGATTGTCTTTAAAAGAAAACTTGAATAACTGAATTATAATAATTGCCTTTAAAAACCGGATTCCTTTTTTATTTTTTTAATTCCTACATGTATAAGTATGGGTCTTACCACCATCGTATACAGGTTCTGCTGCAGATACCAAGAGAATTATACTAGTATGCATTTTAGATTCTTTCCGCTACGTTAAGACTCTAATTCAGTTTTTTGTCCAGAATCACACACAGATACTTCGCGCTCTCCGAGAGGGACAACTCCATTTCGTTGAGTGTTGGGAGTCTGAATTGCGGTATCTTGTACTTTCTGGTAAAAAAAAAACAGTTCCATTTTGGAAGAGTTGGCATTGTGACCACAGCTTTTTGCTCAAGTGCTGATCATCTTCAGGGTAACCTCCATAATGTCGCTTAAAATATTTAAGTATTTTCCCTGCACTAATATGACCACGTCATCTGCGTACGCGGTGACACTTAAACCCATTGTACATGCTGTGACTCAGCCAAAAAGCCATTACTGCATCTATTCCTAATGTGAATCTCCAATAATCGCTCCAGGGTTTTAAGCATAAATGGTGACAGATTTCCATAATTTTTTCGATTGCTACCTCCGGTGCCTTCTGTAGCATAATCGGTAGAATACCATCCGGACCGGGAGATTTGTACGGATTAAGGGACTGAATTGCAAAACATAATTTTTCCCTATTAATAAGAACACCTATTTCCTCTTCGGGGAGAGAGCGATCAATGTTCTCAGTGTGATGACATTCCAGCTGTCAGCTCTTTGGACAAGGCCAATCTACTTGCTGCACACTTTGCGGCCAGCTCAACACTCCCAGATTGTGCTTTGTCTCCGCCTACATTTGAGTGCGTCGAATCTTTAATAGGACGAATCTACTTTCGCACTCGTGTAGTAGCAAGATTTTTTCTTTTTGCTCTATTGTTGATAATAAACTTAAAACTTCACTACACGTATAAATTTTATGCAAAACTTACCAAAATATCAGGTATAGCACAGGAACAAATACTATACAAACTTTTACCGTATTGAGCTCCACGAACCCACAGAGAGAACTGCAAAAACATATTTGTTGGTGTAAAAACAACGTTTCTATCAGTTCGAGCTTGTTTTATACGAAAATGGATGAAAGTAGCATAAATGCAAAAACGAAACACAACAAATACTGAATTTTTAGCAATTTAAAAAGTATACCATACGAGTATATAAATATAAATATATACGAGTACGTGACAGCAAAAAATGGAAGACAGATATAGATTCACACATTACAACCTTCGTATCCACTATATTTTTATTTGAAGAAGGACTTCGTTGCAGATCAGTGTAACTAGCAAAACTAACTCTCCTCTCGGTTTTGTGAAACGATGGTCACTGACCATCTGACTTTTACATCACAAAATACCTTTACATCATCTTCGTAAGGCCACTTCTTAAGTATGCCAGCCTATGGGAACCACATCCCACAATCCGTCTTTTTCAACTATCACATATCCTACCCATCTATCCTGACCGACTTAAACTGATTGGCCTACCCCGAAAAAGTATCGACACAGAGTTTCCCAAATTGTATGTTCAGAAAGGACAAAAACAACTCGCCTGTGAAACGGCAAATAAAGACTGAAATGGCTCCTTTTCTTTATTAGCAAATGAGTATTAGCAAAAGAATATCGGTTTCTGCGAAGGAAGGAGAAAAGGTATGAGAAGCAAACTATCAACAAAATGGAGGGGTGCTAGTCCAGGAACAATGTTATAAAGTTTGACAAAGACGTCTGGCAAGAAAACCCGAATACCTGTTAAGACGAGCAAGCTAATTGTATAGTATGAACTCGTATTAACTCCGTTAAAGTGCAGGAAGGATACAAACTCCACTGTAAGGTAGAACGAAACATTTAGCATGGACTATGAAAGCCAATGCTTTGAAGTAGAAATACTCAAGTTAGATATGGTTTGTTGATAGTGAGCGAAAAATACAATAGTTTTAAATAGAAATACACGAGCTTGCCTTTTGATAAAAAAAAATCCTTTTAGAGAAGGAATCCTTATAGAGTCGAGAAGTTCTAAAAATATTTAATGTAAAACCTCATCGATCGCAAGATGAGTCTTAGAGAATACAGCGAACTCTTCAACTCAAGCAGATTAGAAAAGTGCGTTACACTTATTTCATTTTTATAATCTGCGCACGCTCAAGGGACTTACAATAGAGTACCCTTAAAATGGAAAGGAAATTTAGGGAGGAAACAAAGACAAGTGCTGGTTTTAAATGTTTGAAGGTTACAATGACGAAGACATAAAGATCACGGCAGGGCATTTCTTAAGCGAGACGTACGGCTTAGGAAAGAATCACGATATTTCAATGTACTCGTACATCCGAAAGTGGGCTTGAGTGTAAATTGATGAGAATTCATAGCGAGATGGGTGTTATGGTTGAAGGTTTGGAGGGACGGAATGCTACTGTCAATTTCATTGAAGCACTGGTGGTGAAAGTAGCTATAGAACAATCAGCATCACCTATAAGTTTGCAGGTACAAAGAGGTATTAGGAGCACCTACCCAGATGTGAGCATTGTTTTCCAATTTTGGGCAGATAAATGCTTTGTATGTACTCGTATAATGAGACCAGATCAGAGCGGATTAAGTATTTCTTACGTCGCTTGAGGAAACCTAAATATTTCGCAGCATCTTCGACAACATCGAACGCCCACATACCAAGGTACGTTGTCATTGGCACACATACTATTTATGGAGAATGACTGGATGTTCAAATTTCGTTTTAACGACAGCAGACACCATTGTGTATTGGAAGCATAAAATTGTTAGTTGTTCCTTAGAGATAGCTAGGACATACAGGGCAAACGAATATTATCACTCAGGGTCGAAGAGACTTTGTTTCTTAATTGGAGTTTCAACGCAGTAGAGCAGGACATCGCGTACCGAACTTCCACTTTCGATTCTGCGTCACTGGAGGCAATTGTCCAAAGACCTAGCTCTCTGGACAGGTTTATGGGTTGAGGCTCTGGTCCACATACATAGAATGCTACCTAAGAAAGTTAGCTATGAAAATCGCCCTCATTTGATTTAGTTTTTTTTAAATTCGAATATAATCTAATTTTGAAAAAAAAAAAAAAAATAATAATAATTTTGCTACTGGCATTTATTAATAATGGCCAGTTGGACAAACAAGTGAAGGAGTTAGAATTTAGAATCAGCTAGGCGTAAAAAAAGTTATTCTGTTTATTACGTTCACACTTTCTAATAAACAAGTTATAAAGGGATAATTAAACCAAATCTATTGTAGTTGCCAAGACCAACAAAAGTCATAAAAATACTAAATCGAAAATACACTTACTTAATGAAATTGCAAGTTTTGTTTTATTTGGAAAACTTTCGTTGGCTTGCAGTATCCTTTAAAAATAATTAAAATGAGCAGAAACCACTTGCTGAAAATCACAGGCATGGAAAACACAGCCATTTCAATTGAAGGACACCATCATTAACTACCACGCCACGTTTTTGTTTTTGTTTTTTTTTATTCGCTCTTCAAATAATAATATAAATTATATTCACATTATTCTTCTATTACGGCACTTGTTTGGCACATATACAATAAAGCGTTAAACCTGAAGTAGAAAGAGTATCCTTGAACAGAGTTTAAGGCTACAGACGCAAATGCAACGATTTACTTCAACGCTGTTTCTATTTCTGCACAATTCCTTTGGGTTTTTAAAGATGTGGGGGAGTTTTTTTTTTCAATTTTGAAAAAATAAAAATGTGCTTCATTCGGTTTGGACTTACAAGTTGCATTTCTGATTACAAGAGTAATTTGTTTAAAAGCATTTAAAGGAGATGCAGCAATGATGGGGTATCTGTTTCATACGTAAATGAATAATTCGTATATCTATGTTCAAAATAATATATAAAATATGTTTTTAGTTGAGATTTCTATTAATATTCGTACATGTTTTAATTTGTATTGGAGATACATTAAATTTATTGCGCTTTGTATGAAGGCCTGACTTTATTGAAAAATCTGATTGGTCAATGGAAATCGGTCGGATATCTGGGTATTTTCTGAAACTCGTGAAATTTACTATCACAGAAGCGTGAATTTCAATACAGCCTAGACATTTACACTCTAATTGACAGAAATAGAGACCAATTGGTAGATTTTCAAAGTCTGCAAAATATGAAAATAATTTATTTTTAAACAAATACCTTTAAAGGTTTTCCTTTTATTGGAAGAATATATATACTAAGCCCTAAATCTGGTTTTCTTCCTAAGGCCTTCTGGCTAAAATCTTACAAAGAGAAGAAGGAAAACCTGTCGATGTGACAATTGTAAATAAACACGTCGACGAGTTCATCTCATTATGCGAATAAAATTGCAACAAATGCTGTTGCGGTTAATTGTCTTTTGAAATATTTCTTATTATGCTATTGTCCCTAAACACGTTGTTGCACACCTTCTATAATGTTGATTTTTTTAAGTCCCATAAAAGCCATCCAGGGAATTATTTTTAAAATTAATTGCACGTCGCACGTAAACCATTACAAAGTAGCATCTGAGCAAAACGTGTTGCATCCTTTAAGAGGATCGTCTCTATCTTTTTATCACACATATGACATATACGTTAATTGTTTTCAAGTTGCAAATAAACGTGATTAATTTTGTGTTTTTTGTTTTTTTTTTTTGTATTTTAATAAGAAGGCGGCAGCAATTCCATAGCCAAACCCGTCAGAATGTAGTCAATGTGCAATTAAAAATATAACAAGGAAATCATGTCTTAAACCTACAAGTTGTTGAATATATTTATCTGCAAGGCATACGTTATTTAAAAATAATGTATAACTGTAAGATCATATACTGAAAAAGCAGCCTTCGACAATTCAACTTGAAGTTGAATCTCGCTCATGAGTATTTTCTTCGTGATTTTGAAAGCAAGTCAGACGAGATGTTTTTGAGAAGTAAAATGCTCCATATATGCCTCGTGGTCCGTTCCAGTCGTTGAAGTACCTATTCTTATCTGATTCTCAGACGAAACCAAAAAAAAGTCTCTTATTATTGTTAAAATTTGAATGAATCCCTAATTACAGTTTCTAACTGAAATGTAAAATTCCTTATGACTGTGCTTACTTACTAGCACCTACGTCCGCATTGGTATCTGCTGTCAGCTTCGTGTTTAGCTTTTAATTTTTTTTGTTGTCGTACTTTATTCCTCTCCTTGGCATTTGCTACATTCTCTGTCCAACAGACTAACGGCTTGTTGACACTAAATTATGTAATAAATTACACCGAAGAGTCACGTGCTGGTTAGGGGCTGGTAAGCCATTTGCTTTGAAGGGTTAATGTTGTAAGCTTTACAAAGATGTAGACGCCAACGGCCACCTACATACAATTTGGCGGCGTTTTATTGCTCTTTTATTCATTCTCATGTGCATAGTTGTTATTAAGATGACGTCCAAAATCGGTTATTGTCCCTTTACTCACATACCAATAGGATATCGATGTCCTTTTGTCTACGTGGTCTTTGAGCTGTTTGATCTGGTTCTTCTTTTTGTCGAAAATAATGGCTATCCACGTTCTGTCCATATTACTTACAAGAAAACGAGTTAGTCAAAACCTATTTAGACACACTTTAAATAATAAATATACAAATGTTTGCTTTGCCGTCAGGATTCTTGAAAAGTTTTGCAGTTACAGACTGAGAAATGTTTTAAAATTGATAAAGGACAAGAGGTGATTGAATCGGTTTAGTTTCTCTGCACCTTTCTTTAAGAGACTCTCGGTAAAATTATCAGTTCGTATTTATCAAAAAGAAATAATTTAATTTTGCTAGTTCACTATAATAAAAAACGCTTGGTCCTATATAACACCAGTTCTGGTCCTTTTAAAGATTCCACGTTTAGAGGGTATGATAGATCCATATCGGAGAGTACTTTCACTATCGTCACGCTAGAAAAGGGATAAACAACTAAAAACACATTCACTTTGGTGATTACGACAGAGATCAGAAGGAGCGTGAACTGGGGTGAAAATTTATTTCTCAAATCTGTGCTACTGTTAGTAAGACCCCTTGTGCTCTGACCCGCTCATTTCTCGTTAGAAAACCTTGAGTCTGTCTTCCAAGCGAAGATACACGCAATCCTGATGACAACGTACTATGTCGGGCCTGGAACATTTGTTTTTGGGCCGTGGATACCAGCATCTACTCCGTTGTCAATTTTGGATCCATCCATATATCATGTGTTCCTTTTAAGGTTTGGTGTTGGGTTGTTGACAACTTACGTGTTGAAATTCATGTCGAAGCAGTAAGATTTTGGTATGCGGTCATTTAACGCGCAAATCATGTCGAGTGCGGGAATCTCTGAGAAAAAGCTTGTAAAGTCAGATTGTAAGCTTTATCGGCAACTATGGTACAAATACTCGTAGCACCGGTGAAACCTATGCATGTGAGTTTCTGTATGTGATATGTATCTAAAGATGGGCCTAAATAAGACAACCATAGTGGGTAGAATGCGAAACTAACCTTTTGGATCAGAGTTTTAAAGATTCCATCGGGTCCCGGTGCCTTAAAAAAGTTCAATGGTTTATGGCCCATTTAGCTTTGTCTTGACTGAACATTTTTCCAGATAGTCATCTGGAAGATTTTCCAGTCTTTCGCAGTTCTTTATCTGGGGTTTTATCTCTTTGATTTGGAACGATATTGAATGTGTCTCTTTTGAAATCGGTTAAACAGGCAAACTTTCAGTCGACAATATTTTACAAATGAGCTGGTGTTTACCGCCTTCAATTAAATTCAATTAAATGGTGTGGAGCGAGAAATCGTACGTTCTTGCAACATAATTGATTATTAGTTTGAAGGTTGAATATTGCTATCCAGACTCTTTATTGGTAATGTGGTGGACGGAATTGTTATCTACCATCGTTTGTTTTGAATGATTCATTCAGCCTGCCAGCTGAGTGTTCATCGTTATCATCATAAAACTGTCTGCAGAAGTTTTATTGTATTTTCAGAATTATAGAAAAAACTGTTATTCTGCTACTTTCATGTCTATCCTTTATGTTTCTGTTTAGATGTGATGATGTTCTTGATATGTTATCACTGATTTAATCTCCGAATCTTTCCGTTCTCCTATATTCTTCACTGATCACTAATTCAATTAAAATTGTCCACTTTTTCGGCGTTTAACCTTCCGAAATATCAACAAAATTAAGCTGGTTTATCCTAAAACTTTTTGACGAGCCTTGAAGATTTAATTTGAAGAACTTTAATCACGTAATGAAAATATGATGTGATTTGGATATACTTAGGAAAAGCATGTTCCCATGCTTGGGCCACATACAACATTATGAATTTAGAAACCGCTTGAACTAGCTTGTATTACTCTGGATGGCCAATGCGCATGTTTGACATGCATTTTTTGTAAGATGCTTGAGTTGTTTTTCGAAATTTCCGTTGCTCATGAGGGTTATACCTAGATATTTAACTTCTTTTACCTAATCCACCTTCTGTGCTTTGAAGTATTATTTTTCATGTACGGCATATCTTCCGAATCCGTTTTGAAAAATCCTTATTTAAGGCCTATCAACGAACTAAATTGATCTGAGAGCATTTCACCATCCCATACCGATATCGCATCGGTTGCGTACAGAGCGTTTAGTGCTGATATGACTTTAGACGAAACTCCCAAGTTGGAAAGTTTGTAAAATATACTTTCCGTGTCAAATCAAACGCCGCTTTGGAGTATACAAAGAAAATGAACAAGGTTTTCTTTCGCTGCAGATAGGACTCGGCAAGATTTGATAATAGGAAGACTTGATCTGTTGTGGGATATTTACCTTGAATACCTGCCTGAAACTCGCTGAGTGGCCTCTTTTCGTCAACCCAGGTCATTAATCAACGATGTAGCATTCCTCCAAAAAAGCTTCATTGACGTTTAAAAACGATATTCCTCTATAGTTTTCTGGCTGATTAATGTCTCCCTTTTTAGAAAGCGGAAAAATGAGGAAGCACGATGGAATCTCGCAGTAGCTATCAGTTAGCATCGAAATATATTGCCGTGTGGCATTTTTAAAAACTAGTACGGTATTCTGTCCGTGCCTGCTGACTTGCTTAATTTGGCTGAACTCAGTGCTGATGTTAGCTCTTCAACTGTGAAATCCGCACGCGTCGAGAAATTGCTATATTATCAACGGCTCCGCATGCTCAAACCTGTTGGCTCTGCACTTAGTATTGAGCAGAAAAGCAAAATACTCTCTTAACTCATTTTGCTTAAAAGAACAGCCTATTGAATATGGAATGCAGTTGAATTGACCAACATTAACTGCCTCTAATTAAGGGCTTGCTATTTTAAAGTAAACCATCACAGCCCATTAGCCGACAATTAGCGTTTCACAATAAGCGGGCACAAGCTAATCGATTAAAATCACTCTAAATTTGAAAAAAAAATTAAAGTAAAATATATTGAATACCAAAACGAATGCAAATTAACACCACAATTGCTCGAACATGAGCATTTCACCAGACCCAATTTGTCCATCTTTAAAAACAACCTCCCAGACCATTGTCTCATAAAGTCAAGTGCCATGTCGTCTGTTTGCCCTTCTGTACAACAGGACGAACACAATCAGGACTTAATTTTGCAATTAACCACTTGACATTTTAAACTCCACAATCATCGATAAGAGTCATCATATCCCTTCAGTTTCCGTACACGTTAACCTATCGTTTACTTGTGACATATGCCAATTCGACGTTGTTATGTAAGTTGAGCATGGTTAAAGCCGTATCTGCTGGACATATTTCCTTCTTTTACGTCGTTAACTTTACTCGTGTCCCTCTTTTTACAAAACGGATTCAGATGAAAGATAAGAAGTCTTTTGCTTTCGTATTTGTCAGGAAAATTACTGAACGTACTGGCAATGAAACAAAACAAGGAGAATTTTTTAAAGATTTCCTCTTTTCAAAGTTTTTCTGAGCATTTCAATATTTTAATGTGCTGCGAAACTTTATGAATTCTGATTAAAATAATTTTTTTAATCAATATATTATAAATAAATTGGTTTATATTTTGAAACATTAGTATTTCGCTACATTCCACATATTTGTCGCTGACAGTTGTTTAACTTGTTCAGTAGTAAGCAAGCTTCAACAATTAGTAACTTTACAAAATTTGGTGTAGATAACGACCAAATATTTTTGAAATATAATGGCAAAGAATACGAATTCATCAAGATTTGTGTGACTGAAAATTCCGATTCGGATTGAAAAGGTTCAGTGTGATGAATATATTTCTTTAAAATGTAGATACTGTTCTTCTTCCTGATATTAAACATCCTTATGCGACAAAATTGACAAGGGTATGACTAAAACATTTTTCGTGCATCCTGCAAAATCTGTTTAGGCATATAAACGGTTTCTTCACTACAATATAAAAAGTTTTGCTTAGCATCATATAACCGAAATGTATTGCTTCGGACTAAAAATTCGGATTTCAAAGGCGCATTGAAAAGCAAACTTATTTGTGAAAGCACAAAGGACGTTACAAGTTTTCCACAACTTTTCAGCCTATGTTATATGAGTACACTTGCACAAAAGAATAAAATAGATGAAGTCAGTGTAAGAAAAACAGCTGTAAAACTTGTTGCATAAGCAAACGTTTATTTTAGAAAGACACTTAGCAATTCCAAAGTATTACCCCAGATTTTTCTTTGAAGCAAATGCTTTACAGTTGACAGTCTATTCTGCCTCTTGATATAACTATCAGCTAATTCCTAATCACATTGTTAAGTTGGTTAACTTTTAAGAAATAAGTTTATAGCTTAATAACCAATATCGTTACACCACAACTGTTAGATTTCGAAATAAAATTTGTAGAAAGAAAGCAATATTTCATATTAGGCTTATAAAAGCGGTTTTTTGTAAAGCTGCGAGTATAGGAAGTTTTTCTGAACAAAGCGACTAGGATTAAAATTAAGTTAAAAATCTTTATTGGCTTCCAAGACACGAATAGTTTCCAGTTTATTAGAATACACGGAATCCTTTACATAGCCCCATACGAATTAAATCATAGTTCGTCATATCGTTGGATTTTAGTTTTTTTTTTATAATTTACGCGCGGGCGGAAGGTTAGAAGGAGGAGAAAGGAAAATTGTTTTTTTGTAGTGGTTTTGAAACTCAGGTATGTTTGGTTTCGATATTCGCTCTCCAGGGGTGGGAGTCAGAATAGGACGGAGAGTATTTTCTTCACTCAGAGTGATTCGAAGGTTATAATTCACAGTATTTTTTTGTGCTTGAAACTCTACAACAGCCAAATCTACGTGTCAGTGTTATGCCTTCACAAGCAGAGTTTTTCTGTTGTGAAGAAATATTTCTGAGAAAAGATCAAAACGACCTTTCGTGTCTTAAAATCGCCCGAACGACGGACAACGAAAACATACTTACAGCAGCAGGCATAGATCCAAATGAGGCTGTTGATGATGACAACTTCTTTGTGGAGCAACTTTCCAGGAAGTATATAAGGCGAATGACATCATTGGCCCGAACCACGACCTGGAAAATCGAGTCCTTGTGCACAATTTCTACCTTCGAAAAGAAATTGTGAATTGGCGATTCGAGAGCTCGGGTTTCACCCAGTTCAGTGACGAGAATATGGCAAATAATGTCATCACCAATGAGATGGTACTACCACCGTTGATTTCGAAGGCAGAGCTCCAAACGATCTTCGAATCACTTAGAAGTAAGAAATCAGTGGGAATCGATGAAATACCGAACATTGTGCTTCGACATCTCCCACTAGAAGCGGTGGACATTTATACTACCCTGTTTAATAATGCAATGAATAATGCACATTATCCAGCGCATTGGAAAACAGCGGTGGTACACCCCATCCCCAAAAGGGATAAAGACACATCCAATCCGGCGAATCTCCGGTCGATCAGTCTCCTTCCAAACATCAGTAAGGTTTTCGAGAAGGTGGTCAATAGAATCCTGACTAAGTGGGTTGAGGACAAACATATAGTTCCGGATAATCAATTCGGTTTCAAGGCGGGACACGATGTTATTCAAGCTGCGTCTAAACTGGTTTCTGATATCCAATGGAACAAAGGCAAGAATCAGTGAACTGGTGCCTGCCTGATTGACTTGGAAAAAGCCTTCGATACCGTATGGTTAGAGGGACTTTTTTTCAAGCTGGACAGGTTGGGCATTAGTAAACCATTGCTGTATATTCTTTTTGATATGCTTTCCAGTAGACAGTTCATCGTGAAGAATGGCGATGTGACTTCTGCTGGAACATTTAACATTAAAAACGGTCTGCAACAAGGCGCGATAAATTCGCCGATCCTATTCAACATTTACACAAGTGATCTGATAGGTTCACTTCACCATGCCATAGCATACGCAGACGACTTAATCGCGTACAGAACAGGTCCAAAGATTGAGGTCATTAATATACTCTTGCAACGTGACTTCGATAAAATTAAACGATATTGCGATGACTGGAAGCTGAAAACCAATTTTCAGAAGTCGGAAACCATTTTGTTTAGGACGCCTTTGTCTGGGGCCTCTAGGGATACCCGAAAAAATTGGCGAAAGTTCTCGATCGTGGACAGCACGGGCAGCCACTTGCTTGTCGAAATGTAGTCAGATACCTTGGGATCTGGCTAGATCAATATCTGTATTTTAACAAACATATAGAGGTTGCTCTGGCCAGAGCCAGAGGTGCTTTTGCCCTTACAAAGAGACTGTTTTATAGTAGCCAACTCGATGCGAGGGTGAAGGTAATCTGCTACATGGCCCTTATCAGGCCCATGCTTGTATTTGGATGTCCCGTGTGGTTCAACGTGAGAGCAAGTTTATTGGAAAAGATTCGGGTGTTTGAGAGGGTTTGTCTTAGGACTTGTCTTCGCTTATACAGAACACCAGAGTCTGAGTACATAAAATTCTATCCCAATGAGGTCTTGTACAATAGAGCGAATCTAATAAGAGTGTACAATTTCGTCATTAAGTTGACTCGAAGCCACATTGCAAGAGCAATGACCTCATCGAACAACCTGTTTTCGGGGCTTTCTACCCTAATTACATGTATCATGAGAGAGTTCACTTTGACGGCTTTGTTCCTCCAGAAGCGTTCCTCTACCTAGATAAGAAAGGTCTGATCCAGGACAGATTGGCGGTGCCGCTAATCTTCCGCGTTGCTAGAAAAGCTGCGGATAGGCGACTCAACTACGACAGAGACGTCGCACATGGCAGTGCGGAGCGTCTCCGGTTCAGTAGGGTGGTAGGGAGTCACGATATAGGGGATGTTGCTCGGCAGCACCAACAATCCTGGTGGCTAGATGAAGGAGGGGAAGTTTCGTCGTCGAATTCCTAGTACTACGTAGCTCCGTAGGAAGCAAAGTCGGTCTTCTGCAAGTTTCATTAGCCGTCGCCGGCTTACAGAGTTTTAGGTAGAATTAGGGTAGTTTTAAGAAAAAAAAAAATTAGAACAGAGGTGGGTAACACTCTCTAAAATACGGCATATAATTAAATAGTGTAAGTAGTATTAAGTAGGTTAAGATTTAGTTTAAGGTAGTTTATAGGTTTAGTTTTAAGTTTTAAATTATAACAAAAGTCCGTATTCTCAGTAGTTTCTTTTGTACGCATAGTACGTTGACATTTTTGTAAGTTTGTATCATATGCGGTAAGGAATTAGTCCACAAAATGTCAAATAGCGAGTCGTTTAGGAGCAACAAAAAAAATCAATCATGAATCGTCTATACCTTCTGCCAATAAAGCCAAACAAGTTTGAATGATACTGACCCGTTATTCTGGTAAAAATTCTATGCATAATGACTGAATATGAATGTTGAAAAAGTCCAAAAGTCCAAAGAATCACTCACAAAGCAGTGCGAAACAAAGTTGAATGCGATTCACTCTTCAAAAAAGGTGTGGAGTAACTTTCCAGAGATTTGCATTAGAAATAGTTGCAATGAACAAAAATAAAATTATCAATAGTATCACTAATGTAAAATCGAATTCTGTTCGTGAATATGTTAAACTGCTGCGTTTTATAAAGATGAATTATTTTTTAACTCTTGTAATACTGAAAGCCAAGAAAAACAAATCTTCTCCGCTTACTGCTGCAGATTTCAGGCTAATTCGAATTTTATTGGACAAAAATTCTAGAGTATCTCATAGTAAAATTGGTCCTTGATGGCTTGTATGTCATAGTCTGCTCTTTGCGGAGCAATCTGGAGCTAAACATAGTTTTTCCAAAATTAGTTTGGTTTTGGCAATAGTTATTTAAACAGGTTATTGAAAAGTTTTTTAAGTCACAGGTTTCGAAATTGTGCCAAGCCCTGATTGTTCTTCATTACTCTTCCAGGCTACATCATAAGAATAAATTCTTGATCTATTTTTCGTTTTCTTTAAACGTCACTGATACGAGTATACCGTTTATCGGTGAATAAGTTTAGGTTAGGTTAGGTTAAAGTAGCTGTTGGAAAAACCTACCCACTTATTATTGCCCCATTGTTATACCACATAGATCTGTGATACTATGGAAACCAATTTGAGATTCTGACGAAGCGTAGGAAACTGTGAACGTGGGTATGGTTTAGATCGCTTAAGTCATTGGGAGAGAGCTGGGCATGTCCAGAGTAGGTGCAGCATTGTCTTCTCCTCCTACTCGTCCATGCAGTTTCTGCAGAAGATGTTTGTAAAAAGCCAAGTCTTCTTGCATGCTTGCCTATAAATCAGTATCCAGTGATGACGCCATCACAGCGTCCTATTTTGAAAGATCGTAGAGCGATTCAGATCCAGATTTGGCTATATTTGTTCAAGCGCTAAACATGTTGTTCTTCTATTAGCCCATCTTCGTCCTATGATCATGAAGGAACTCTTTTTGATTCTTCGTCGTTTTCCATTTCCGGTCGGGTGTCAGAGGTGGAGACCGTCAGCTTAGTAGTCATCTTGGAGAGATTTTAGTGATGCTACAAGATCTGAAGCTGTATTTCCCGTTTCAATTAAAGGAGGAGGAGGTTGCTAATCAGCACCCAGCTCATCATACCTTTAGTCTGTTCCAGAGGATTTAAGGATTCTTTAATGATAACAATTAAGGCGCATCTATAAGGGACCCTTAGTTCCTAAAGTTACGCGATTTTCAAATCATGTGTCAGAAGTCGGGTTCTGAGCCTAAGAATATCTTCTGAGAAGGAGGGTTCAGCTGGGACCTAGGTGTGAGTTTTGTGTCTGAGGGTTGGAGGACCCTGGGGGAGTCTTGATGTTTTTAATGTTGTTCCTTTTAAGAACCAGCACGGTTAGTAGCAGTAGGCTGCTAGGGTGGAGGAAATGGTAGGACCATGGCTTGCCTTTATAAGATGCACCATGGCTTGCCACAGTTTTGCCTTTGCCCGGCATTGCAAGTCCCTTGCCGATAGTCGGTGTAGTCACTGGAAAGACTACCGGGCTCGAAGTTTCCATAAGGAATCCCACGAATAGCGGAGTTAAGGAGGTCCATCTGTACAGAGATACGATGTATATAGATAAGATAAGCTAATCCTGAGGTCGCCAGGTAGCCGGATATTCCGGTCACGACTGAGATATTTTCAAATCGTATGAGACATTGATTCAACCCATAGGAGAAAGGAGAGGGAATGAGCGAAGAAAGTGATGAAGGTAGATGGGAAATGGGCGGGGAGGGGGGGACATATCAGCATCCTTTAGTTCCAGGACTCGTCTGAAGAACTCACGCAGCCTCTGCTCGACTGGACTGATTGTTAATATAAATTAGTATGCAAACAATGAAAATGAATAAATGAATAAACATCTTGCAAATATTGGGAACTAATAGCTTGCTTTTAAATCCATTTTAGTCTCATGTTAAGCCGCTTATATTATCGCCTATAATCTACTTCCCTGGTATACTTTTATCTGGAAGTAAGTTCAAAATTGTAAAAACTGTAGCCAACCTTCGGTTTTCTATACGAGTAAGTCACAATTTGTCATGCTTTGCACATAAAAATAATATAATAAGAGTTACTTATATATGGATGTATCTACATCAACAATTTTACCAACCTCAATCCTAGATGACGCTTTAGATCTTTTTTAAAGTTTTTATACGAGTGGAACCTAGAGATCGTATTTTGCCTTAGGACTCCAGTGTATAGGTATATATGATATATTTAGTTTTTCTCAGAATATTTATTCTTCTTGCTATTCCGTTTATTTTCTATTTTTGCACTTAATTATTTGAATCCTTACCGTTAAATACAAGCAACATCTCGAATGTCATTCTTTTCTATTGCTTCTTAACTACATATTTTAATTTAGCTTAAAACGTTTATTTTTAATTTTCTGTAATTAATTCTTATACCCTTTGTAGCCCAAGATCATAAAAAAGTAAATTATGTTGGAAATGAGATAAGTTGCGGCATATAAGGAAACACGTACTTCTCAAAAATTAGAAAATTGGTATTATTAACTAAACGGTCCGCCATCTAACTTTTTTTTCAACTAGTGCTTATTTCGTGAATGGTAATACTTAGCTCATGTCTGATTTAACAGATAATTAGTTTTATCCTTCCGGTTAATAATGGAAAATAATTTCGTTCAAATGGCTGCCTCAGCTGGCCATGCAGTAGCCTACACGATCGGTCCAATTTTTAAGCACATTATCGATTGTGTGCAGCTGTATTTCACCAATGGCTTCACGAATATTGTCCTTTAAAGCGTCAATTGTCTCTGGCTTGTCGGCGCAACAATTATCTTTTACGGCACCCCACAAATAATAGTCCAACGGTGTCAAATCGCAGCTCCGAGGTGGCCAAACGACAACAGCTCTGCGGCTGATAATGCGATCTTCAAAAACAGGGCGCAAAACATCGAGTGTAGCTTCGGCTGTGTGGCACGTAGCGCCGTCCTGTTGAAACCAAATGTTGCCAATATCCTCCTCTTCAATTTTTATGAACAAAAATTCGTTCAACATGACCCGATAACGATCCCCATTGACTGTAACGGCCACTCCTTGCTCATTTTCGAAGAAAAATGGCCCAATTATGCCTCTGGACCAAAATCCGCACCAAACAGTGACTCGTTTAGGCTGTATCGGCTTTTCAATGTATGCGTGCGAGTTTTCTGTGCCCCAAATGCGACAATTTTGCTTGTTTACATACCCGCCAAGATCAAAATGAGCTTCATCTGAAAAGATGATTTTTTTGGCAAAATCGGCATCATCTCTAAGTCGATCGCAGGCCCACTTAGCGAAGCGTTGTTCAAGCATATACATAACCATATTCGTTTAGCGGAAGGATAAAACCAATTATCTGTCAAATCAGACATGAGCTAAGTGTTACCATTCACGAAATAAGCACTAGTTGAAAAAAAAACGTTAGATGGCGGACCCTTTATTTATTCAACATTTTAGGGAGTGTGACATTACTGTAACATTGAGTTAAACGTAGAAAATAAAACTACTATGCTGTATGGAAGGTACTGAAACAGTTATTTTGATTGTTGTAGCATAATGCCACACCGCATTTTTCGCAAACTGTTTGTGAGACGCCAGTGCACTTCGGAAGCTTGGAACGTATTCATTTTTCAACACAAATGGGTCAGTGGCCGATCTGGTCCTGCCTTACTGCCAATGGCATGTTGCGCAGGGCCATTATGTTTCTTGGCTTGAAGTTCATTTTCTAAAGACCGCTGATTATTCATATTAGGGTTCAGACCAAGCTTGCATAAGGTCTTACCTATTTCAAGTCGAAATTCCACTGGAGAAATTCGTTTGTCATTGAGATTTTTTGTCTTCCTTGCTCTTCGGTATAGTCACCAAGAATTTGCCATAGTCAGGTCCAGTAAATGATATAACATTCTAACCTACAACATTTTGCTACGCATTTTGTACCTTTTCATAATACTATCTATCAAATCTAGGGTTCCCATGTGTCGATTGAACTTTCCAACAATATGAGGGCGATCAATGTTGATGTACTTCTTGTTGGCCTTATCATAACGTCTGAAAGATGGCACGACACCCTTGCTGTCTTTCCATATGACATTTGATACCTCAATACCAACCATATCAGCCACATATTCAACGAAAAATCCGCGTTCTTTTTTCATCACTTCTTTGTCGGTGGGCAGTTTGCAATCGGGTATTCGATTACGTTGTACTGTCCCTAGACTCTAGATACTCTCTTTAGCTAAGTACTCAACCAATGGTAGAGAAGTGAAGTGATTATCAAAATAAAGTTGATAATTCTGATGTCTTGGTATTTATCCCTCGCGCAATTCTCACAACGACGTTTGATGACACTCCCAAGTCAGGCTCTTCCGGAAGGACTACATTTTCAGCTCCCGTTTCAGATTCAATTTTATAAGCGAATCTTGAAACCTCACTGAGAACAAATATTTTGTGGCCCCATTTATGCGGTTTCTTTGGATTGTACCTTTTCAAGTTACTTCTTGACTTGTTCCATGGAAACTTCTCTAAAAGTTTCATTCAATTTGTCAACGACAAATCTAATTTTGAAAAGCCTGTCACCATTCGGAGCATTACGTAAAGGTAAATTAGAGTTATATATAGTTGAAATGTAAATACTGTCTAATTTGTTCAAACTCTTGTTTCGGCATTGTTTCCTTGATAATAGGTGTACAAAACAGATGTATTCCAATGACTGGTCACTCTCGGTAGTTGTATCAATGATATCTTATAAGTTACTCCAATAAATTGCTGGATATCGGTATCAGTAACTTGAAAAGATTGGTTAGGATTTTTTTGAGTTATATAGAGGTGGTAAAGTAGTATTCCCCATAAACCGTGTTTGTTGCTCATTTAGAATAAGGTTCGTTTTTTTCCATTTCATTTGCCTCGTTTATCGTTTTTGATTAGTCGAACCTGACTGCCTAATTTGCCATGTAGGTTCTAGAGACAAGGGGCCAGCAATGAGCCTATTACGTTCATATTCTTCAATGATCGAATCTATACCAACTCCATTATTTTTGTCGCAGTCAGAAAAAACATCTAAATTTTCCAATGATGGTTGATATTCGGGATCAATAAGGGCATCATCATCATCTAATCCGTCTTCACTGATATATTGTTAAAGTACGTCATTTATTTGAGTCTTCTGTAGTGGTCGTGACGCCATTTTTTATTATTTTTTTTAAACTTGTTTATTTCCACTATTTACAATATTCTTAAAATAAAAACTAAGCAAAAACAAGCGAAATACTTACGAACTATCTTAATAACGAAGTACAAAACCACATTAGAAGTGGTACGCAGTACATTAAATCTTTATGTGTTAAGCTAGCTACAGTTCTGTGTTAAATAAATTGAATAAACATTTTGTTCAAATATGGACCTTGTTGTTTTAAGAAACAAAAAATGTGGAAAAAAAAATTTCTTTTGCGTATTTAATTTTTTTTACTTAAAATTACCTACGATACTAAAAAAAAACTAATACTAGACTAACCTAAGCGTCAGCTTCAGCCCAATCAAGCCACCAGTATATATACCGATTTGATCTACACGTATCGAGAGTATCCCTTTCAGGAACGCTCATGCAGTATCTCCAAACATTAGCCCCATCATCCGAGTGTACCGTCACATGTAGGATTCTTTTGTCTGTGGCCCTTCTAGCAGCATGATATATAATCGGAACATTACTAGCATCAGATAGATAGCCGTGTGCATCTAGATACAAGAACGCCTCAGGAACGCCTCCACTCGACAATGTGTTTCTGAAGTAACCAGGGTTAGGATAAAACTCGTTCTCAACAGCCTTCACTGAGCGCGCGAAATGATTTCTGACAAGGTCCAGAATAACATTGTCTATCCTGGACACACCAGAAGCATTCAATATTGTCTTGTTGCTGACATAATGTCGAAAATCGAAATGAGCGCTCCTGTACATTCCTAAACAAGCTCGAAGACATTTTCTTTCGAAAGCTCGATATTTCTCCATGTAAAAAGGATTTATGTTTCACCATACAGGACTCGCGTAAGTCAATATTGGACGAACAAACGCTTGATAGCAAATGACCTTCACATCGGATCTCAGATGATTCGAGTAAAAAAGGCTTTTAAGCGAAATAAATGCCGCTCTCGCTTTTTTGAGCTGTTGATTTATGTGTTCATTGTAATATAAAAATTTATCCAGATGGACACCTAGATACTTCACAACAGTCTTTGACTCGATGCGAAGCCCATCCGAGGATTTTATTACCAGGTTTCGCCAATTTCGTCTCAAGTCTGAATTACCCTGGCCTACAGGGGTGCGAAACATTAAGGTTTCACATTTGGAGCTATTTATCTTGAGCTTCCAATTTTGGCAGTAAACTTGAAGATTGTCGAGTTTTATTTGGAGATTATTCTGTATCTCGCTGATTTTAGAGCCATGAGAGTATAATATGACATCATCAGCGAATGCTATCGAGGAAGCCATGTCCCTAAATACTTCAGAGGTATAGATATTAAAGAGGATTGGCGCCGTTACTGTGCCCTGTGCCAGACCATTGGCGATTTTGAAGACTCTAGTCGTCGTGTATTTTCTATCTGTTACAACAAATCTCTTCTTGCGTATCATTGAACTGATCATCTTTATAAGGTGGGGGGGAAATTCATACTTAATAAGTTATATATTAACCCGTCTAACCAAACGGAGTCGAAGGCTTTTTCGACGTCCACTAGACAGGCACCTGTACATCTTTTGGCGTTAAGGTTCCAGTTGATATCGGAAACAAGTTTTGTTATAGCGTGCACTGACGAGTGAAATCTTTCGAATCCAAATTGATTCCGCGGAATGATCTCCTTATTTTCACACGCGAGCAAGATTGACTTGCTGACAACTACCTCAAAAACCTTCCCAATATTAGGCAGGAGACTTATTGGCCTATAGCTCGAAAGATCTGAAGGATCCTTCTTTTTTTTTACTATCGGAAATACACGGGGCTACAAAATGATAGCAAGTCTCTGTTCAACAAAAAACATTGCAATGTTAATGTCTTTCATTTTATAATGAATTTGCATTGCAACGGAAACTACCTATTGACTATATAAAAACAATTACGTTTAAGATTTTTTTTGTTTTTAATTTTTAAAAACATCATGTTGTATAGTCGATTAGCAACCGTTTAGTCGTTCGTTCTCGCTTTATTATTTTTACACGAATAAGGGGGACGCATAGCTTTGCACCGGTTTCTAACTACAATAGTTAAGATCTACATATACGAAATGAAATCTAGACCTACGTTCATCTTGGACAGAATATGTTTCCAATCTTTCAGTACGAAATCGAAAATTTTTTTGTAATTCTGGCAAATGTCCCCTTTTTTTCTTCCTTTATTTATCTGTGAAATAGGTAACGGATATGAATACTTGTACATACGAGTGTATCTATGAATTGAGACTATGCCACTTGTAGGGTATTTTGGAACACTTCGTCAGTAAAGTTAAAACTTTGTTGATGTCTTCGCATTATTTTCCTTTCAACACTTCCCTTGATCCTCGGCTGGACCCTGACTTTTGGAATTAGTTTTTCGATCATTTCCTTTTAACAGTCAGTCTAATACTGTTCCACTATCTCACTATCGCTATATGGAAAAATCAAGCCAAACTTATCGTCAGTTGCCTAAACAGATGTCTGGAGCTGAGGTTGAGTTTTAGAAATGCAGATTTTCGGACTTGTAACTGTGTAACTGTAACTGTGTTCCTAACATCTTTATTCAATTATTAGGAGTTATCTGTAAGGCTGTTACATGGTTGCGCTATCAACAACGAAAAGAAGAGAACTCGTTCCAAACTTAAATAAAAAATTTTGCACTACATGAGAAAGCTAAAAATTTGCCCGCTTTTACATAACATTGCTAAAATAAATTCGAAAAAAATGTTTTTCTCTTTTTACAAATTTAATTGTTTTTATCATTTTCATTGACCCTAAAATTGTGGTCCATCTGCGGGATAATTCAAACTTTGAAAGCGTCTTAATGGAATCATCTTTCCACTCAAATTTTTAAATGGAACAAGGTGCTTGAAATTGAATAATAAAAAGCTACAGGATACTTCCTGCATACAAGCATTTGAAGGGCGATTTTGGCAAATTGCAGAATCTCTTTTGCGTAGGAACAATCAAAGAGTAGTAATAATAGGTGGCTTGTATGCGAATTAGGATTGGGAAGCTGAATAGCTTCTATAGCTCTGCAATCGAAGGATGGAATTATTAATGCGAGGACCGCGAAGTAATTAAAGTTTTACTGTGGTTCCGAAGAAGATAGTGCTGTGTTGTTGGTGATATTCCTACACTAGCCTTCAAGTGTCTTGTGTACTATGAGCTATTTAAACAAAATAAAATGGTACAATGATTAAAGTTATTTTTCTTAGCTGTAAACATAGAAATTTAGCGCAAACATCTATCATTCGCCAACAGAAATAGTATAGTATTTGTATTTCATCACAACAGCCCAAGGCTACATGTGGCAAGGAAAAGCGTCCATAAGATTTCTAGATGGGATTGAAAATTTTCATCCCAGATACGAGTATCATACTCTTCTGACATTGTACTAACGGATTACCACCTATTTTGATATCTACGAAACTGTCTTGATGTAAATACATCTTACATTTTGAAGGTGTCCAAATGGCAATGGAAAAGTTCTTCACCGACATAGGCAAGGGCTTCTTTCCAACAGATTAGATAAGCTGCCAAAATGCTGGCGAACAGTTCTAGCCATAACATTTTGCTTTCTTTAAAAAAAATTACATAACTTTCCCTTATATGTAGTTAATAACTTAAAAGCAATGAAACATATTCCTGTTTTCTGTTTTCAATTCCTCCATTAAGGCAATGCCAAGATATTTTGATGCGGAGACATCAAACTGTTACCGGGAGATTATATTTAATATTTTCCTCTTAATAGGTTGATCGTATACTTATTTTCTTTTATTTAGCTCTAAAGGCTATTTTCGTCATGGCTATTTGTTTGTTTTGCCACATGTCTGCAACTGCTACGTTAAATTCTTATTGCTTTTTCTAACTGCTATATTTGCTGTATAGGCAAATGTGGCCGCTGTACTATTTATTATTTTTTTAGGTTACCGCTATGAAAAGGTATGTAACATATTGCTTTGGAGGAAGCAATCAGAGTTTACGGTTTAGTCCCATATGTCAAACCATGCCAACAGTTTGATGCTACATCTAGAAAGACTCCAGAGTAACCCCTTTTCGTTCCAAGGCTTTTTCGGTGATATTAATTATCCTAAAGAATTCGTAAATATTAAAACACACTCAAAAAGGCATACAAATAATTCGCAGGATATTGTTCAAATGCAAGGTCGCCGCCTAATCAAATAATATGCTCTCTAAACAAATATAGACGATTTTCACGATGTTACTTGGCCCTTGTACATTCCACAATTCTCCGTTGAATTTTCGAATTCGATTAAAAATATCTGTTATTTCTTTTACAACAGAATAATTGGTTTTATCATTTCACGTTCATTATCTTATTTTTCCAGCGGGCAAAGCGACTCTCAGTCCCATGTCGTCCTATTGCACTGCGAATTTGACTGTGTGTACTTGGATATTTGTAGTTAGGCGACAATTAAAACTTAATATAGGGGTAACAAATAAAGGACGAAAATGAGCGCTTACACTCAACAGTAAACAGCGCAGCAATCACTAGTTAGTTAATGATGGTGCGCCCTCTGGCCGATTTGTTAATTCGTGTGCTTCTTGTTCTTTGCCGGTCTTCCCGAGAGATTGGACCAGTTCTTTTGTATATTCCACAACTACTTTTCCAGCGAAATATATATATTTACATTTTTTTTTATTCCATGTGTTTTTCTCTGATTTTCATTCCTTTGAGTCTGAGTACGTAACAATATCAAAAGATCATCGGGTATTCTTGTATTCAGACGACTATACGAGTGCACATACAGGACGAAATTTTGCTGCTTCAATTTTTTTGTTTCTCTACTTCCCATTTACTACCTTTATCTCAGTTGGCTTTTTTTGTGAATTTTAAGTGAAAGGATTAAGAAGATACAATAAACGAAAGCAAAACATGACAAAAAAAATGAGGGAATTTTGTATGCTTTGGGCATGGGATAGGGTGTTGGGCGTAATAAAATTTCGTCGCTCTTCTGCAAGGATGTGTGAATACATCACAAAAACGGAGTACAAATAAATTCTTGTTCAAAGGACCCCTGGTGGTGGATATCGGTGGGATGATTAAAAACAAAGGTGGAAAATCAGAAAACAAATATCTCCAGTATCCGTATTGTCGAAGCTATGACACAGGAGCACGGTGATTGAGTGAGTGTGCGAATGAAAAAAAAAATGATACATTGTGATGGTTGGTGATATTCTTCGTGAGGCTCAAGTATAGCATGTGAATTGCCAGGTTTCAATGCAGCATAATATATTTACTTCCCACGAGAACAGTATACGTTCCGATTCAAAGTCCTGCATTTTGCGTGCTTTTGGGATCGTTTACAATGTTTTATGAATTTAAATGGGCAGAAAACACATTGTGGTGTATGTTTCACCCAAAATGGTAAAGTCTGTTTTAAGGGTACTTGGCGTGAGGATGAAATTTTGCACGAGAAAGGCAAGGAAATTTCAGATGTGTTGTGATGCATGACATCAATCATCGTGGTTATGGTGACAATTTTTATTCTCGTTCAAAACCGAGGACCTACTACTCACGCGTCTCTGAAACGGGTACGTGGGCTACAATTTTGACAATTATTGGCGGACCTCAAATTTATTTATTCCCAAATGTGCGACTAATAATCATTTGGTGGATTCTCAAATGTGTGCTTGGTTGATTTATAAAAATAGAACTGGTCTTTGAAACGACTTCTGGATGTCCGTTATAAATTTTACTAAATTGACGATGGGCGTATACATAAATCGAGCCTTGCTAACGACCTTCATTTGAACAATTGAAACTGCTTTTGTTCACATTGAGGTATTATTACCAACATATCGAAATGGATAAGTTCGTCGCTCGTTTTAAAAGTGAAAAGTGAAAAGTTAAAAGCAAGGCAAGAGGTAGATTTATGTCTAATTGACCAGATAGGTTGTAGTAAAAAAAGACTTTCGGGAAAGTAACGGGCTGCAAGTGAAGCCGAGTGGGGAGAGCCGCCGTTGAAGACGTTCTTGCGATTTTTTTATCATCAGACCATCAGATGACTATGCCATGAGTGAGACTCTTACGACTGTGGTAGGCTCAGTAAATGATTTAGGGTTGTGGATCTTACTCTGGGCCTACATGCTTCTATCAGGAGTAAAGGGCAACTATAATAGAACTGTTTTTGTTTTGTTCCCAAATTGTTCTTTTCACCTCAATTTATCATCCATTTCCGGGTACCTGACTTTAGTCAAACTCAAAGACATGTAATTTCGCTTGGCCATGGTGATTTATCGATAAGTATCTTGATTCTGGTTGCGAAGACGACGAGATCCGTTTTGGCCGAAATCATTCTACGGCCAGAACTACATGTCAAAGAGCATGGTCTTAAGGCATATTGGAGAATATAGGAGATTATCTGTGTATTTTTGGCTGACATATGGATGTTGACGTCGTCTGCTTAAGCTACCACACCACATCCAGTGTCTTCTATTATGGATGGCAAACCGTCCATTGAGAGTTACCTTCCATATGGTAGAAGGAAATATACAAACTCGGGGTGTTCCTCTGTGGTTTAATTCTTCTGAAGCGGCGACCAAATGTTACATTTATAGTTCATCCATTGAGTTCTGGCTGCACGTACTTCAAATCCATTGCACAATTACTGAGTTCTAGTGCCAAGATTGTCAAAATAATAAAAGCATACCTCAACTTAGATCATCATTATGTAGATAGACCATCCTTAGATTTTATGGTATCAAAAGCTGGCACTTCTAACAAAGTCTTTTTGGGGAATTAAGTTACGAGGGTTTTCGTGTCCCATTATTATGGATTTGAAGGTCTCTTGTATCTTCAGATTTACTTGGCACTGATGATTGCATTGAAGAAATAAAACTATTTTATGTTGAAGTCAGATAATCTTCTGTTAGAAAACCCATGCAATTCTAGAAATAACTCAAATGCAACTCAAAAACAGGCTAAAGGATATCATTTTTTTCTACTTTGTTCGGCAGATTGTTCTAACGGCTGATTCTAACATGGTAATCAATGGTAACACAATGAGCTACTTCAATGTACTATATATATTTGCCCATCTTATCGAAATATTCATATTTCAGTTCAATAAGGACATTTCTGAAGCCGACCTCTTCTCTTAAAGTTTCTGCAAAGGGACTGGTCTCCAAGTTAGTGAATGACCATTGTTTCGACAGAGAGATTAGTCGCTGGTATAATTGGATCCCTTTTTAAAATATTATAGGAGGCAACGTCCACAAACAATGACCTAAGAGTATATACTTGCAACGAACGTACGTTGTGCACACTAAGTGCTACTCCAAAACTCGAAACCGTCATCGATAGGTATGAGACAGATATTACCACTATTCTGAAGAAAATATGAATCCTATCCAGGTACGCAGGAAAAGAAAACTCGAGATATCCGTAAAAGAAAACAAATTAAGAAAATGTGGATTCATCGTCAGAAAGACGATTGCCTGACCCTAAGCAGTTCCTTTGCTATATTCTACTAGCCTACCAACAACGTTGAAAACAGTATTCTTAGAATAGTTCTATAACCACATATGGAAAGATCCTACGGAAGCTGCCCTTCATATCGTAGTTAGGGACTTAAAGTGCATCTTTAAACAATCACGGATAAAGTATCTAGCCAAAAGAAAGAAGGATACAGAAATCTATATAAGAAGAAAGAACATACGCAGCACAAGAAAATCGAAATTTTACGCAATAGTTAATGAAATTGGGTCACCGCTAGTGACGTGCATGAAGATCGGTTTAAACAGTATTTCAGAGCTGCAAGAATGATATTTATATTGCTAGATGAGCATCCAGTTTCAGTAAACAAATGACCATTCATACTCCCTATATTGAAGAAATTGGAAAGTTGATATAAAAAACTAACAAAACGAATGAAAAATAATAGTTTAAAGAACAGAACTTCCCTATTACAAGGGACATGTATTGGTAGGGTTCACACATCAAATCATTAACACTGTAGGGATAAGAAAAAGAATGCACGATGACTGGACAATTTGCAGATCTTCAAAAAAGTCTAGTCTATAAGTCCCTAGAACTAGCGAGGCCCATCACTGCACTTTGTTAAATATAAAACAAACCGACTCTAGACCAAATTTTGAAAAAGACCAATCAACTTCAAGTTGAAGCTCTTCACCTATTCATCGATTTAAGAGAATCATGTGATAGAATTTATCGTCTTAAGTTCTAAAACAATAAGTAAAACGTTAATTTTTTAAAGTAAAAAGGACAAAATCTAGAACATATTTGTCGGCAAATAGAGAAAACTGAATTTGTCCACCTGCTTACAAAGCTTCACCGTTGAAAACACAAGCTTTGATCTAATTAAGCTGATTGCCAAATGTGCGCTGTTTAATACACTAATCCTGCCAGTCCTTGTATGTTATCTGTGTCTGGTGTGCAAAGTGTGTAAAGTCAGGAAAAGGTAATTTTTCAGGAAACACTGTTGAATGTTTGATATGAGCCAAATTTTTCACACTATTTTGGCTTTGATCTATCTGAATACCGTTAGGGTTGAAATAAGACTAAGCTAATAGTTGCACAAGCTTTTTTCATCCCGTGTAAGAAAAATCGATTTTTAGCCAAATTTATGGATTAACTTTGCACACCAGACACAGATATGTATACTGTGCCGAGAGTTTGATGATGAGAAAGCGCAAAGCAGATATCAAATATTTTTCGAGAGAAAAAGGGCGAATGAACATAGGTAAGGTATAACCGAATTCTATATTCGCCGGAACAATCATCAATCAAAAACTCAAATTCCAGTCTGAGCCGACAATCATAACCAAATTTTTGGAAAGAACGACCAAGTAATCATAAACCCAGAGCGCTTTGATTAAAGAACCAGAGACAACATGCCCAAATCACAGAGGATGAAAGGCAATCGTTGAGAGCCAGTAAAATTAAGTGAGGATTGATATATATACATATTTTCGAATCAGTTTTTCCATCGACTATTAGAACTATTGTTCTTTTTCTTCTTTTTTATAGTTTCTTGCTGATGTAGTGCTCAGTTCCGTGGTCTATGTACGAAGTCTCGCACAAAACAGTAGCAATTTCTAGTTTTGCAGTTTAGTACAGTCTCCCAGACAGCAGTAGCCTTACCTTTCTGTTTTTCTATTAATACTGATGTGATTATGGTTGTTTGAAAAGGAAGAATACATCGCTTAGCAATATGTCCCAAAACATATGGAAGCCTCACCATTAAAAGACATTGTCGTAATTATGCACAATTGTTTACTCCCCAATATTTGTGGCAGTTTTGTATATCGTCTATTGTTTATACTAATGCGAAGACTGAAAAATCACGTTGAAATTGAAAAAAAAATAAAAGGAAGTGAGCAGACAACTTGTTAAACTTGCTTGCAAAGCTGTGACAAAAAAATCTATGCAAACTTGTTGAAATCCTAGATGCCTGCAAACAGCCTTTCCGCCTACGAAAGTAGTTAGATAATCTCTCACTCTAAGCTAAGCTAATAATCCTTACTTCTCAGCCAAAACACTTTGCATTCATCATAGAAGAAGGTATTCTTTTTTTTCACATGACCCATCCGAGAATTTTTCACTTATTAGCTGTGTTTACGCTTCACACCCTTACGGGCTCTGTATTCTTTGTTTCCACACTCAGACTACAGACTAAAGAAATTGTTTGCCGAACAAACATTTTTCAAACACAAAACGACAAAGTACACTTTCTTCTTTTATTTTTCTGTTCCTTACAACATGCGTAGTTAGCGAGGATAAGAGCGAATTTTGAATTGCCTGCTTTATCATGTTCGTCTAACGACTAGAATTTAAAAATAAAACCGCCAAAGAAACTCGTTTTTTTTTAGATCTGATATTGGGTATACAGAGTAATAAAGATAGTATGGAGCAGACACAAAGGCGAATAATATAGAGCTTCTTCGAACTGCTGACTGACTGATGTGAATCTCCTTTTGTTGTAGATTCCTCAAACCCCTGGGCGACTAGGCGGCAAGGATCAAAGTAGAAAAGGAAACTACCCAGGATTTGTCTCCCTCCAGATCCAAGTTATCACGTATGTGCGTGCTGTAAGTACTAGAGCAAACAATATGTAAGGGGGATCCGGTATTGCAGTGAATACATTGTCTTCCCCTAGATTTCTGTGCATCTTCTGCCAAAGGGAATTCAAGTGAAATGGGAAGTACTGCTCGAGAGTTAATTATTAGCAGTAATTAGGTGCAGAAAATATACCGTTGTCCTTGTCACCGTATTGAAACAGAATTTTGAGTATCAATTTATTTCTATTCACTTTGCATTCCAGTTCTCAGAGTGGGATTGCCTTCCAAAGTACCACTGCAATGTACTTATGAATTCCTTTGATACAAAAAAAAAGAAGAAAAATACGCGTTATCCTTCTGTTTCTTCACCCTCAAAGGATATCCTGAACCCGACTTTGTTCGCGCGTACCACCAATTCCAATGCGGATAAATAATGAATGTGCAGTTGCCGAAAATGGCATTAAGTAATTCGTTGCGGCTGACGGTCATCGACTCAATTAAGCCAAAAATAAAAAATAAAACGGTATACATACTCGTATTTCCAAGAATTGCTTTCTTTTGTCCTTTGAAAGTTAGTTGGTGGCTTCCTTTCAAAAACTATGCGGCAAAGCTTAATTTTTTTTCCGGTAGATTTGCCTCATTTAAAATAATCACATTCAATTTAGTTTTTACGTTCAATTGAGGATAATTGTGTTGCAGATTTGTTAAGTTGAATGTCGAATTCAAAAAGGTCCTTCAATGGTGATTTGGACTGCATCATTAATTCGTGCGGTCAGATAGTAAGTTTTTGCCTCATTTGCTCTTTTTTTTTTCATTGAGTGCTAAAGCCCATCGGAAGTCTGGACTTAACTCAAAGGACCAGCAATGAAATATTTTTTTTTGTAATCCTGAATTTAACAGAGGAAAGAACCTACCTCCACCACAAACGAAATATAGAAGTGCTGAATGCCAATTTTCAGCCCATGGCTATTTTGTATTATATTAAATTGTCCCAAATTCAATTCAACGCCTACAACAAAGAGTAATCGTATTTGCTTCAAATTTTCCATAGATGACTCCTGCCAATTGCTCTTTGTAAGTATTTTCTTCCTTCCATGAAAACAATATTGCTTGTTTCCGTATTTTTGTCAGTGTACCTCATCCTGTATTTATTTTTGGAAATGCTGTTGACTGAAAGCAGATTGAGATTGGGATGATCTCTTCTAATCCCTTTGGTATACTCTTTGATTTATCTCTTCACTGGTTTAACGCAATTCTTAAAAAATCGTCACATTGCTTCCTGAACAAAATCTTCCTCCATAATGTACACAGATCCTTACACTCACATGCCATATGTTCTGTTGTTTTAAATACTCTGTTTCCTAAATTAGTTTTAGCTCATTCAAATAATATTATAGTCGGTCCCAGGCCCAATTGAGGAACGAGGAAGGGAACTGAACTGAACATATTTTGAGTGTCACCTTGGAATATGCTACATCTGACCACCAAATCAACCAATATAAAAACCTGATATGCATTCACTCTACCGGAAAGAGATGAGTAATTTTTACAAAGAAAGTCCTACTCATGGAGTTAAGTTCATTCTTAGTGGTTCTAAGACCAATTTGGAAAATTTAGAGGCCCAGTTGGGAAACAAAAAAAAGCCTTGAAAACTCCTGATTACACTGACGTCATGGGAAGAAATCAACAGACTCAGCAGGTACATAATTCTTGTCAACAATGCTTGGACCTGGTGCTTAACAGGCTTTAGGAATTCTTTTCTTACAAAATTTGTGAGTGCTATCAAACCGGTGGTGGTTAAAGACAGTTTTGAAATCAATGAGATAATTGCTACTTGAGCCACCGATACTTTATGTGGAGGAAAATATATTTTATTTATGTTTATAACATGCTATGCATACCACCTAAATAGTGAAATATTGCAATTGAGTCCTGCACTAAAACACATTTAATATTCATTCATATTAAATATCATGCCTTTAAGGTTACATCCTATTTTTGTTTATGATTCATGTTCTGGGTGGAAGCAGTTTACAGTTCTGCAGTTTTGCTCATCAAGAAATTTAAATTCCATATGCGACTACATGGTTCACTTAAAGCTGGACAGAATATCGTATAATGAACCCCGAAAGAAAGTTTGCATGTGGTTTTGATAAAATTTGATCCTTCACTATACTTCTTCTAAGGCAATAAAATAGAATCAGTGATTCCTCACTAGATCTTTGTGGTGGTGTTATAATCAGAGGTAATTGTGTTTATTTTCCCGAAAGTATAATGTTAGCGATAAGTATATAATAGTATATATGTAGATAAGTATATAATCTGATATATTTAGATTTACTCCGTGAGAAAACAGAAAAAATGAGGCGAAAGCGGCATTGGTAGAGAAAATAAACTAGTATGGCATAAAGAAAAGAGGCAACAATTAAGCGGTTAGTTTTTAGTTTTTAATGCATTTTATTTTCTTAATCACTAACTCTTACATACTAACAAAAAATGCTTAAATGCTAGCTTAAAATTACTTAACAATCTTATACTAACTTACTGGACCCACACAGGCACTCTAAGCTACTCTGAATACTTATATCTATGTCTTTCAACTGCATTTACATTTTATTTATCAATACTATAAATACTATTTTCTATACTGTAAGAAAAAAATTTGTTTACAAAAACTTAGCATATGGACCTTTTTTTATTTTTTATAAAAACTTAGTATCTAACTTAAAATAAACCTTAGCATACCTAACCTAGTTACACAATACACACATAAACACACATAGACATTATACACAATCATATACATATATCAGTATACACCTTTGTATACACTGATATATGTATATGTTTCTTAAATGCTAACCTAAACCTATGTAAGCTGGCCACCGCTATTCACAGAGCAAATAAATTGGTCAGCTCTGCCTCATTAGTAAGGCTAGGCCGTAATTGATGGAAACGACGACGAAACATCTTCCCCATCATTCAACCACCAGAAATGCTGGTGCTGCCGAACGACATCCCTCTTATCGCGATTCCCCACCGCCCTACAGAACCTGAGGCGATCCACACTGCCGTGTGCGACGTCTCTGTTGTAGTTGAGTCGCCTGTCCCCAGCTGTCCGAGCGACATGGAAGATTAACGGGACCGCTGATCTATCCTGGATCAACCCTATCTGATCAAGGTAGAGGAATGCCTCCGGTGGAACGAAGCCGTCAGAGCGCACACTCTCGTGGTAAAGGTAATTGGGGTAGTAAGCCCCAGATATCAGGTTATTCGTCGAGGTCATTGCTCTTGCAATGTGCCTACGAGTCAGCTTAATTACGAAGTTGTCCACTCGTATTAGGTTCGCCCTGTTGTAAAGGACCTCATTAGGATAAAATTTCTTGTACTCCGACTCTGGTGTTCTGTACAAGCGAAGACAAACCCTAAGACAAACACCCGAATCTTTTCCATTAAGCTGGCTCGTACATTGAACCACACGGGACAACCAAATACCAGCATGGGCCTGATAAGGGCCATGTAGCAGATTACCTTTACCCTCGCATCGAGTGGGCTGCTATAAAACAGTCTCTTTGTAAGGGCAAAAGCACATTTAGCTCTGGCTAGATCAGTTTCTGTATTTTGGCAAAAATGTAGATTGGTATCTGACTACATTTCGACAGGCAAGAGGTTGTCCATGTTGTCCAATGATAGAGAACTTTCGCCAATTTTTTCTTATATCCCTAGAGGCTCCAGACAACGGCGTCCTAAAGAGAATGGTTTCCGACTTCTGAAAGTTGATTTTCAACTTCCAGTCATCGCAAAATCGTCTTATCTTATCGAAGTCACGGTGCAAGAGAGTATTAATGACCTCGATTTTTGGACCTGTTCTGTACGCTGCCAAATCGTCTGCGTACGCAATAGTATGGGGAAGTGAACCTATCAAGTCGCTTGTAAAAATGTTGAATAGGATCGGCGAATTGACCGCGCCTTGCTGAAGACCATTTTTAATTTGAAATATTCCAACAGAAGTCACATCACCATTCTTCACGATGAATATAATATGTTGGTTAGCATATTATAAAGAATGTACAAGAGTGGTTTGCTGATCCCCAGCCTAGTCAGCTTAAAGAAAAGACCCTCTAACCATACGGTGACGAAGGCCTTCTCCAAGTCAACAGCCTGCCTTGTTGTTTTTTGCCTTTATTCCATTAGATATCGGACACCAGTTTAGACGCGGCATGTGAGATATCATGTCCCGCCTTAAAACAGAATTGACTATCCGGAACTATATGTTTGTCCTCAACCCACCTAGTCAGAGCTCTATTGATTACTTTTTCGAACACCTTACTGATATTCGGAAGGAGGCTTATCGACCGGAGATTCGCCGGATTGGATATATCCTTTCCCTTTTTGGGGATAGGTTGAACCACCGCCGTTTTCCAATGCGCTGGATAATGTGCATTATTCATTGCATTATTAAACAGGGTGGTGTAAATGTCCACCGCTTCTAGAGGAAGATGTCGAAGCACGATGTTCGGAATACCATCGGTCCCCACCGATTTCTTAGCCCTGATTGTGTCGAAGATCTCATGGAGTCCTGCCTTCGAAATGAACGGGGGTAGGCCACCCTCTCTGGCAATGACGTTATTTGCCATATTTTCGTCGCTAAACCGGGTGAAACCAGAGCCCTCGGTTCGCCAGTTCCCTATTTCATTTCGAATGCAGAAGTCGTGCACCAAGACGCGATTGTGCAGGTCGTAATTAGGGCCAATGTTATCAATGGCCCTATATACTTCCTGGAAAGTGGCCCCTATGGCCTCAACCTTCTCCTGTGGATCCTCGATCACAAAAAAGTCGTCATCATCAGCGGCCTCATTTGGATCAATGCCTGCTATTGTCAGTAACCGTCCGTTGTCTGTTGTCCGGGCTATTTTAAGACACTGAAGGTCGTTTTGATTTTTTCTCCGAAATAGTTTATTTATTTGCGGAAACATATTCAGGTTGCTGGTGTTTATAGCCCGAACCTTGTTGTTCCAATACAAACTTACAGAAATTCTGTAATTCTCTTTTATTAGCGTTTGAATATTTTTAATCGACGACTTCAGTGTCCTAATCTCCGGGTCTTGTCGGTCAGTTAACTGTCTGTACAAGTTTTTAAGTCTTGTCAGAAGTCTACTTTTCTGTCGGTGCAGTGCGTCAATAGTAGGATTGCGGAACAGGTCTTCGTTAGTCGTACGTCGATACCTGGGTATTGTAGTGTCCATAGTTTGTTTAATTGTCTCGTCCATTTGTTTTAGGTAATTGTCGATCTCCTCGTTTGACAAATTCCTATTGGACGGTGGGTGGAGCGTGTTCGAGGAGAGCGTTCTTGTCAAAGTTGCGGAGAAGCGTGTCCATCGAGTCTTACTGTAGTTGTAAGAATATCTTTGGACAAACTCCTCCAATTCCGCAATTTCGGTGCTAAAACCGCAATGGTCACTGTCATACACGAATGTGCGCAGACAGTTTAGCGTTTGTAAATTCGTACCTGTCAGTCATATACGTTCGTCGTACAGCAGTAGATCCAAATAAGACCCGCCTCTGGGAAACGACGGGTTATCCGTCGCTTTAAGACCGAGTCTGTACATGACATCGTGCTGACCCCACCAATCGAGTAGTAGGTTCCCTCTAGTATTTGGCAAATTATTTCCCCAATCTCTGTGTCTATAGAAATCCCCGCCGATTATAAAATAATTCTCCCCCGATTCCAGCCTCAGAAGTCGAAATAGCGTGTCGAGCTCTGTAATGAATAGGGTGGATTGTGAAGTCTCAGGTGCATAAACAGAGGCCAAGTACAGCCACTTTCCACTGCGGAGCGGTATGTAAATGACAACTGCCTCCAACACCCGAAACCTGCGCAACACTCCCTTGTACACTCTGTGAAATTTTATACCTTCTTTAATGAAGATCGCGACACCGCCTCCACGTTTGGATCTGGGCCGATTTCTTCTTCTAATAATATAATTATTGTACTCCAGTTTGTGCTTATCGGTTAGCTTGGTTTCGCTAGCGAAAATCACATCCGGAGTTTGGTCTTGTAGCAATTTAAACATCGCGGCTCTTCGTTCGATCCTAGTTAGTGAATTAACATTCACCGCAAGGACCTTCAAAGTTTCCTCCACCATGTGCGTACCCATTACGACATGTGTTGCGCTAGTCCCGGCAGCCGCGCGTAGATCTGGTCCAATCGCTTGGCCTGTTCTTGTACCTGCTGTTGCAGCTGAGCCATCTGTCCTTGGATTGCGAGCAAGATGGCCAGCATGTTAGGTGCAGCTTCCGTTGTTCTCGGCATTGGCGCCGGAGAAGCAACAGTCGCTTGTTGTACCGTAGCCCCCCTACCTGACACCATTTGGGGGTAGGAAATTTGGGACTTGACGGCTGATGTTTGAAACCTGACAGGTGAACGTTTGACCTCCACCTTCTGCTGCCGAACCAGTTTTGCTTTTTTAATGTCAGCGAACTTAGGACAACCCCGATAGTTTGCGGTGTGTCCCACGTTCCCACATAATACGCACGAGAGCTGCGTCCTATCGGATGCTCCGTCCCTACCCAGAGCACACTCCTCGGAGCTGTGGTTCTTTGCGCACTTCACGCATCGAGGCAGCATTTGGCAATTCGACGCGGCGTGCCCGAACCTCTGGCAGCGAACGCATTGTATAACGCCTTCGCTCCTTTTTAATTTTTTCCCAGTGAATCACCTGGTAGTCTAGGACATTGATTCTCCTTAGACTATCCAGACGACTTTCGGGACTGAGCTGCACCAAGAAGAACGGCAGACTCCGTTTCTCCCGCCTAGCTCTAGCTGTGGTAAATGGCTTTACCCCCACAAACTTGAGTCCTTCGCACTCCTTCTCTTTGAGCAGTGCTAAGATCTCCTCAGGATCAGAAGACGGTTCCAAACCCCTCAGCAGCATCGATTGCCGCTTTTCACACTTCGGTGTGTATGAGTAGTGCTCCGTCGTCGTTTCCTTTAGGAGCTCTTTCACTTTCGCGTAGCCCTCCACTGTATTACAGTGGATAGAATGGCGATCGTTTCCCAATCTCTTTATATTAAAATTATTACCAATGACCAACTTACACAGGTCCTTGGTTTCATTTACCTCTAGTTTATAGGTGTTTATAGGAGGCACCTTCTCCTTCTTCTTCTGCTGCTGCTGTTGTTGTTGCTGCTGCTGCTGCTGTTGTTGCTGCTGCTGCTGCTGTTGTTGCTGCTGCTGCTGTTGTTGTTGCTGCTTCTGCTGTTTTTTAGCTGTTGTTGTTTTTGCGGCTGTTGCTGTTTCTGCTGCTGTTGTTGTTTCTGCGGCTGCTGTTGTTTCTGCTGCTGCTGCTTTGTCTGCTGCAGTGATTGTTTCTGCTGCTGCTGGTTTTGTTGCTGCTGCAGTTGTTGTTTCTGCTCGTGTTGCAATTGCTCCCTCTGCCTGCGTGCAGTTTGTTTTATCTTAACAGCAAGCATTTCTTCTTGCAGCTTTTCTATGCTGCTGCTAATGTCTTTTATCATTTCATCCTCATCTTCCGATTCGGATGTCGCTAGAGAAGCAAAGTCGTTGTTGCCCCCCTCATATTCTTCATCATCCTCTGTTAGAATGGCATTTACTCTCTTTTTTGTTAGATCAGGAGGGGTTTTCAAACCCTCCTTTTAACGGCTTTCGCCACGGCATCGGCAACACTATTGTTGCCTTTTGCAACTCCCGTTATGGGAAGAGCGGAGCGCTCTCCACCATCCATCACGTGATTTGCTTATTTACTTTTTTGATTTGTTGATAACAGCACTTTGAGGAGATAAAAAAGAAAAAAAAGGAAAAAGTTCCGGATTTGGCTTGGGCTCGAACTCGTGTCTCGCTATTCGGTGACCGACGCCGCTGACCGGTCGGCTACTGAGTCAATTAGTTAAACTTTGACTGCTTATCCTTAGGAGGAAACTGATTCACTATTTTTTGCTTTAGAAAAAGCCGAAACAGGCATGTTCAACAAGTGGAATGAAATTTTTTAACTTGTTACTTAGCGAAGAATTTTCACGAAGAAATATTGCCTGCCCTGTTGTGCAAAAGTAGGAACGCTCAGGCCGTAGAAGCTGCGTGGAGATGCAATATGACCTAACTCCATGCTCGTTAATGTGGATTTGTACGAGTAAGAGGCAGCCCGACGTACTATATGATTCAAATTTTTCGAAACCTGAACATATACGAGGATACTACATCAAGTCTCCAGAGTTCCTTTATGAACCGCGTGACATTCTGAAAAAGAACCAGAAACATATACAAAAATGTTATAAAATACATACAATTGCAAAATATCGTGCAAGATTTTCTTGTAAAGGACCATACCGACGAGATCAAAACAACTTCTCCTCATCTTTCCGATCATAGCGAAAACTTTTAAAAATAGTATGAAGAAAATAAGAACAAAATAGTTTACGAAACTTTAAGGGCTGTAAGATCCACTTAGAAGGACTTGTCAAACTGAAGTACGAAACATTGTATTAATTAAGCTCAGTCGTAAACCTTTAAGGGAACTACAGCAACAATATGACACATAGAGTTATGTGGGGTTGCTTAAATGGTGCCAAACCTATGCATTCCTTTCCGAATAAAAAAGTTCCCCAACTTTAAAACTCAGCTTTACACGATATTCGTATGTTCGCCCACAACACACACATTACAGTGCTGGACAATGTATGAATAATTCACTTCATTGATTGTTGAATTGACACAAACAACAATGAAGAAGGAAAAAAAAGAAGTTAATTCTCAATTCTTCTCCACACCAGCTCAAGGAAACATCATACTCCAGTAAATGCAACCACCATCACCAACTATATTAATAGATGAAATAACAAGCTAAGACAACCTTTATGAAAAAATCAAAACAATTATAACATCAAAGAAATTTAGAATAGAAAACAGATTAATGGAAAAACTCGTACAAACTTAATGTAGGGGACAGCTAAACCTAAAAACTAACTCCAAAACTATTCAGCAAAGCTAAGTCTAGTATTGATATGAAAACAGTGTCATTTCCTTGGCTAATTGGGGTAACCGCCAAGAATCTGCGTCACTCTGTTAACCGGAAAAAATAGTCGATGACCAGGAAACAAAAGGTTTAACTCCAATCGATATTGCAATTAAACTTAAATGGAAAAGTGAAGAACCCCTCAAAATGATTACTATAACATTCAGTATTAAAGAGAGTACATATTTAAAAAAATTATCAAATTAAAAAATTACAACTTATACCCCAATGCAAACATTTCCAGGCAAAAGTACGAGTATTGTATAATAGCAAGAATCCTTGATGTATATAATGTGCGGATAAGCATCATACCAGCGATTGTGTTAAGAGAACAAACATGCAATGTATACGTTGTAGGAAAAACCAACCAGCAAATTACAGAGAATGTATAGGGTTCGCAATTCAACTGTAGAAATACAAAACTACAATGAAAGAAAAGCAACCAGGAAGCGATAAAATAAATGTGAATTTTATTACCAATCGTGGCAATATTAAATCGTATAGGTACCGAAATAGTTCAAGAAAAACCATCGCGATTTACAATATAAACATTGGCCCTCAAAATATGGCCCACATTAGTGACCCCTCGACCAAATAAATAACTTCTGAACTGAACATAGCATCCAACAGCATTGAAAACGAACGTTTTCCTATACATTATCGAAAACAAGTCGATATATTGTTTTCAACGAAAACAGAGAGGTGTCATTGCAAACCATTCAACTTTATTCAATTCAACTCAATAATTGACATGGGCATCCTTTGTCTATAATTGTAAAATGCCAAAGTCAGTGAAAACGTAGAAGACATCTCTTAGAAATTGCTAAATTAAATATAAAAGTAATAGAAAGAAGAGGAAAAAAAATTAAGTTACGAAGCATCAACGAACCTCGGATATGGACAGATCTACTATTGACAACCCACGCAAACGATTAAAGGACAATGAACTTCGGATATGCACGTGGAATGTTAGATCCCACGTGCAGCCGAACAACTAGTGGAGGCCCTGGACTGCTGCAGAGCAGACATAACCGCCATCCAAGAAATGCGATGGGATGGGGCAAAAAGTGGATGAAAAACGACATCTACTACGGCGATTGCTAGCAGCGCTTATTTGGATACGGATTTGTTGTCGTAGGCAGACTAAGACAAGAAGTCCTGAGCTTCCGACATGTGAGAGACCGCTTCGTAGCAACCCGCATCAAAGCTAAATTCTCCAACATTAGCCTTATATGCGCGCATGCCCCCACAGAGGAGAAAGATGCGGACAACAAGGATGCCTTCTATGAGCCCCTTAACAAGACCTACGAGCAATGCCCTAGCTATGACATTAAAATTGTCCTCGGTGATTTTAATGCAAAGCTAGGAAAAGAGGGTACTTTTGGTGGAACGATCAGAAAATATAGCCTGTACGACACCACCTCCGATAACGGATTCAGGCTCGACCCTGAGGCGGGCGAAACATTATCGTACCTAGCACGCGGTTCCCACATCTCGATATACACAAGGGGACTTGGAGAACTCCTGATCAATCAACAGTCAACTAAATTGATTACATTGCGATCGACGCAAGACACTCCTCGAGTATTATGGACGTCCGTACGTTCCGAGGAGTCAACATCGACTCGGACCATTACCTTGTTGTAGCCAAGGTACGGTTGCGGATATCCCAAACTACGCCAAGACAAACTAATCCTGCGAGGAAATTCGACGTCAAACGGTTACAATCGCAAGAGATCGCCAAGTCCTTTTCCGATCGAGTGTCTCTTAATCTGTTAAGAGGTCCAATACCGCCAGCATCAAGCGTCGAAGACCATTGGAAACACTGCCAAAACGCCATCAGAGATGCCGCTTCTGATGTGCTGGGTTTTAGTTGTCCACCACAACGAAACCCCTCGTTCGATGATGAATGCCGGCAATCACATGCAGCTAAGCAAGATGTTAATAAAGCGAGCTCTATGAGCGGAAGAGGAGAGACGAACACCGGCTCCTCAGGAGGAAGAAGAAAGAGCATGAGAAGCCCGCGGTTGAGGAAATTGAGAGATGCTACTCTAGGAATGAGGTTCGGAAGTTTTACCAAAAGGTAAAAATAACATGCCACGGAAACAAACCCCGAACCGAAGCCTGTAGAGATGAACAAGGAAACATCGTGGTAGAATCGCAGTCGATGCAGAGGATCTGGAAAGACCATTTCTGCAGACTGTATAACGGCGATGACGAACCAAATACTACTGTCAAGCTGAATAAATCTTTCAACAGACCTGGATGAAGTAAAGATAGCTATATCTAAGCTTAAGTCCAACAAAGCTGCTGGAGTGGACGGCCTGACTGCCGAGCTCTTTAAAGTGGCAGGCAATGACTTGGTAAGGAGCATACACGAACTCATTTGCATTGTTTGTCCGATTCTCCAAAAAGGAGACCCTTTTGAACTGTGCCAATTAAAGAGGCATCAATCTCCTTAACATCGCATACAAGATCTTATCTGCTGTATTGTGTGAACACCTAAAGCCGTTCGTCAACAACCTGATAGGTCCATATCAGTGTGGCTTCAGGTCAGGAAAGTCCACCATCGACCAAATATTCACACTACGGCAGATCTTGGAGAAGACCCATGAGCTTCAGATCGATACACACCACCTATTCATCGACTGTAAAGCCGCGTATGCCAGCATCTATAAAGACTAGCTATACAGAGCAATGTCGCAATGTCTAGTTTCGGCATCCTTGCCAAACTCGTTCGTCTGTGCAGAATGACGATGGAGAACACACGCTGCTCCATCAAGGTCGGTAAAGATCTCACCGAGATCTTTGATGTCCAGAAAGGATTTAGACAAGGCTATGAGCTGTCATGCGATTTGTTCAACATCGTACTTTAAAGAATAATGCAAAATTCACGAGCAAACACAAGAGGCACTATCTTTCAAAAGTCCATCCAACTACTCCCATATGCCGACGATATTGACATAGTCGGGAGAAAGAAGCGTGATGTCAGTGGTGCTTTCGCGAGTATTGAGACGGAAGCAGCGAAAATGGGTTTAGCGGTCAAAGAGTGCAAGACCAAGTATAAGCTGTCAAGCAAAAAGGGCAACCAACACCGACGTCTCGGGCAGATCGTCACCCTCGACAGGTATAACTTTGAGGTAGTTGAGGACTTTGTCTAGCTAGGCTCTGCTATAAGTACAGACAATGACACCAGCGCTGAGATCAATAGATCAATAGATCAATCAATAACTCTTGCCAACCGCTGTTTCTTTGGGCTAAGAAGGCAATTGAGTAGCAAAGCTCGGTCCTGCCCTATGGCGCAGAGACATGGACATTATCAAAAATGGATGAGGATGTTCTTGGTTGCTTCGAGAGAAAAATTCTTCGGGCAATCTTCGGTTCCGACTGCATCGACGGTGAATGGAGGAGGAGATACAACAATGAACTGTATAGCGACATCGACCTAACCAGAAGAGTGAAGATCCAAAGACTGAGATGGCTGGGTCATGTAGAGCGTATGGACACCAAAGTTCCGGTCCGAAAAGTCTTCGAATCCGCTCCCGAGGGGCAGCGCAGTAGAGGAAGACCAAGACTCAGGTGGCGCACGCAAGTGGAAGTGGACCTCAGCTAAGTTAGAGTGCGAAACTAGAAGCAGCTAGCTAGAGATCGAGCTGGCTGGAGACGCTTGTTAACTGAGGCCCAGGTCCACCCCGGACTGTAGCGCCGCTGAAAGGAAAGAAAGAAGAGGACGGAGAATGAGGAACGCAATTTATTCAACAATCAATTCCATCAGTTTATTAATTTATTTTTTCCTCTATGTTCTCACTGCTTCAAAAGTTGTTTTAGTTTTAACATTCTGAAAATTGCGAAATGGTTATGTAAATGCGGTATTAACTACTACAACAAAACCGGAAACTAAACTTAAAAAAAAAAAAATAATTATGAAATAGGTTAAAATTCCCAACCAAAAAATACTGCTAAAGAGCGCAGTGTTGCTACATTAGAAGTTGAATGTAACACAATAAGGAGTTAGAATACAATAGAAAGGGAATACAAGCGGCAGTTGTAAACGTTGATACTATACTAACAATCATTCCACAAATCTTGTAGCAAAAGTAGAAAATTTTATGGAAATGCTAGATAAATTTGACCCGTCTATATCAACAAAATAATAAAATTCATTAAATTCACACTGGATCGCTAGATGTACAGACGAATTCTATAATCAATACCCTGACCAGCCACCAACAATTTTTACATTGAATGAAAATACAATCAAAATGTAACTCTGAGCTACTTTAATTCGTAAATAACCACTTTTCAAAACAAGGTACAACTACGAGTAGAAAATAGTAGGAAAATTGATTAACCCAGATTCTCCTGAAACTTTTTTTTTAAATTGATGAAGTCGATATATCTATCAAATATCGGCCTAAATAACATATCAGAAATAAGAAAACAAAATTTGACCTTTGGTTTTCGAAAAATATAAGGGACACTAGGAGTTGAAAGTAAACAATTTTTTTTTTGTGAATTGTTTGTGACCTCTTTTAAAGCATCGTACATGAAGCCCAACGTTGCATTTCTCGCATCGAGTTGGTGACTTTAGATGGCATAACCTACAACGCGTTCGGTTTTTTTGCTCTACCACGTAATGATCTATGTGGTAGAATCTTGAGTCCACATTTTCCAACACAGATAGACGTGAAGGACGTCTTTTATTAGGCTGGCAATTAGACTCTAGTAACGACAGAAAAATTCTTCGTCGAAAGGGAAGTAGACGCATATTACCGAAACTTTGCTTTTGTAACTGCCAACAATTATTGAAGGTTACATCGAGAAGATACGATATGAGTGAATTATACCACTTTTTTCCTCTAATAGATGTTCGGTATAATTATATTTTTTGATTAGCACGGTCCACTCTACCCATACTTTTGTTGTAATGGCTTATAAGGCTGGGTGGCTACACCAATTTTCTTTTCGACTCGCGAAAAACGTTGCACGAATTTCATTGGGTGAACACTTTCTGAGTTTGAGGCCATGGTAACCAAATTGTTGTCATTCTATTTACAAATCAAAATTCCTTTTTCTTCGCAGACCGAATAATCATATGATCCCCTTTGTTTTTTCTTCAGCACCTTGTCATGTTCAAGGGGACAGTTTTTTATTCAGTTGCTCCGTATTGTTCCTGGAAAAAAATGTGGATAACAACTGAGTACGTGTTACGAGTACAAAAATCTCTTTTTACCTGTTGCATTTATGTCTCTTTCTTTCAACTCTGACAGCAGATCCAGCAATGTAAAAAAATTGTAGAAGTAGACATGGTAAAATATTTGCAAACCACAACTCTGCAACCCATCACAAAAATTCAGCAACACTCGCAATTTTGGCTTGTATGTGCTCCTCGGTATAGATCAAGCTATAAGTCATACACGCACGCTGTTGCTCCAACCCACACTTTATATTCCCAACGAATAGGTTTGCTTCGTGGAGTGGCGGCCATAATATGGAACCATGCAATACTTTTCTTCCACTGGAGAAAATTCTAAAAAAATTTTTATTCAAGTAGCCGAATAATGACCGAATTTTGCTGAACTTATCACTTTGGTTTAGATTATGGTTACCGCTAAAGTGAAGGTTGGACATTATAGCATTGAAAGGCTGGAAGATACTAGTTCACATCCAGCATCTGCTGTGGCTTCCCAATACATACTTTTTTGAGGAACAAAAACTTAATAAATGTATGTTCTTTTGCATGGCGTAGTTAGTGGTGAGACATACTGCCATTTCGTAGAATCCATCATCGAAAAATTGTTCAAATATCTCTATTGGGGCTTGATTATTGAACACACTACTAAATATTGTCTCACCTGTAGCACCCTGCAAATCTTTTTTTGTCCAAGTTAGTCTCTATTTTGGATCCATTTTTCTTTTCTTGGGAACCATGGCAGATAATGGAATGTCGTCGTCAAAATTAAAACCATCATCATAAGCAACTTCAGCAGCAGCAAGTAGTTAACTGCGTGGTAAGTTGGATATGCCCACTTCATTTTTTTCTCCTGAATCTTCATCCGTCAATTCTCCACATGTATTATTTGGCGGTAGCAAAGCTATTGTGGCCGGTGCTGAGTTCGATTCTTCTTCCTCCAATATAGTTAGGGTTTCATCCAAATTTATGTTTCTACAAAACAAAGCTAATGTCCTACTGTCCCATATATGGCACACCAATAAGAAAATTTTCATTTTGCAAAACCCACGAAGAATTTCATAAATCTTACAAAGGCAATAAAGAACATGACATTCTAACATTGAATTGTCCAAATACTATTTATAACATTTTCGTTAAAAACTGGTAAATGACATTATTTTACCAGTTCACTTCACTTCAAAAACACTAAATGCGAAAATAACCCGCGAAATATTGCTACTTTTTTTTTTGTTCGTAACTAGGCAATATATTCAAAGGAATTGAATAAACCTTCAATTCAATAAATTGAATTAATTTAAAAAAAAATTTAAATATGGGACAGTTGGAGAATCGCGGTTAATGATACACAACAAGCAGACTGGTTAAATACTCTGGTAATGGAAACGAAATAGAAAGAAAGCAACTACTTTAGAAAAATTAGAAAACTTATGGCATATCGAAGACGAGAATCTCGGAAACAGCAAAAGATAAAGCGCCCAAAATAAAACGAAACTACAACACATCACCTTACTCCACAACCACTCTGTCATACTCTTGAAACATTACCTCTTGACTCACCCAATGTTATCCTAAGTGGTAACTTTCATATTAACGTTCCAGTAGCTCCGTTCGTATATCATGATTTTAGAAACATTGACTACTATATCCTAGAACAAATTATACGTGGTGTTGATTGGGAACAGGTTTACTACATAACCTCTCCCATAAATTAAACCGAGTTTTTAAATCTTAATGTAGCACATATTTCCAATAATATTGCTTCACTCAAAAGAAAGACCGTCAAACATACCCATGTCATCAACAAATGTATCGCTCTTTGCGTGACCAAGTTGTAAATAGAATAAGGACTACAAGAAAAGCCATGTGTGTTACAACAACTCTGAAGAAATCTGAGAAAACTGGGGATCGGTAAACAATGCCAAGACTGCAACGATAATATTGCTATTGACGCATTAAACAAAACCTTCACTTCAGCTAGATGAATATTTCAGTGAGTCATCTAACTCTTCTAAAGAACACTACCAGTTCTCATGTATCGATGTCCCTGACAAGAGTTTATTCCGTTTTCATAAAGGCAATCCTTACCATAATTTTTTTTTAACTTAAAGTTTTGATTTTGTCACTTATTGTAACTTTGAAACATGTACCTACTATTAATTGTACGAACAAACAAAAGTCTGCTGATTTCATCTCGTCAGTAGTTTTCGAAATACGATCAACTGGTTCAAATTATAAAACTAAAAAATGGGGTATTCTTTTACAACAACATTTTAAAATTAACTATTTAACAGCTGCCTTGAGATTTATTTTCCGTAAAATAAGTTTATTACTGCGCAATGTAAATATTTACATTTACCCATTTACATTTACAATAAATTCCTTTTTGAAAAAAAAAAAGTTCGATGATGGTTTCTGCAACAGTATCGGTACTAAATGGGAACATCTGAGACGACACGCAGATAGGACTGTCCCAAATGGCAGGACATTTATTAGAACATTTTCCGGGTTGAAGGAGACAGGAGCAACGCAAAAACCGTCAAAAGACTCTCATCTTGCTTTAACAGACGTCGTTTGTAGTTACGAAGGCGTTTGACATTACGTCAGAAACTATACAAATATTAATCTCAGCCAACTAAACAAACATTTTAATCTACGCAGGACTTACTTCAGAGATGCGTTTGGAATTTTATAATTACATTCTGGAAAGACACTTTGCGGCAGACAACTTTATTTATGTCAGAATTCACCAGGGATGGAGTCACTAATTTCCACAATTTATATAAATGGGCAGAAATCAACTCTCACTCCACAAAGCACAGAGTTTTTATCATAAATTCAACGTCAATGTGTAAGCAGGATTATTGAGTAACAAGCTGATCGGACCCTATCGGAATCTCTACCTAGAATTTTTGCGGAACAAAGTCCCAGGACTATTAGGTGATGTGCCACTGCAGCAAAGAACAGCCATTGTGCACCTACCAGTAGGATGGCGCCCCCGGACACTATTGCATTGCAGTTAGAGAGTGGCTAAATCGCGTGTGTGAAAATTCATGGAATGGGCGGGACGGAACCATTTTTTGGTCTCCGGACTTGACCCCAAAGCACTATGAAGTGCATTTGTTTACTCATCAGAAATGACAACATTGGATGACTTGAAACATAGGAATGACGAGGCAGCTGTAAAAGTCCGAGAAGAATTGCAAAGAATGAACATTGTTAGAAGATTTCAAATACGAGCTCTGGCGTGCATACAAAGCAATGGTTTGCACTTTGAACAATTGATAAGATACAAGATGTAATGGAAAAAAGAAAAATAAGAACGTGCAATGAATATTTGTGTTTTTTTTCCTTCCTAACAATTTTGTCCATCACGCAACTCTTAATTATTGGATAACAGGTTATGAATTAGTCGTACGAACTAGTCGTACGAAGACCGAATAACTGAATTGCCGAACCAGCAAACCTAATGCCCGACATCGGAGTCATCCTACCGAAGTGAAAACAATTTAAATAATTGGCTCTGTCATTAATAACTGAGGAAACTGAGATGACAGCCAGTGTGGTGTAAGAAGCGCGAAGACCTCGTAGTATTTTATGATAAAAAACGCGGCTTAAACTTAAGGGTTTGTAGTATATAACAGTCATTCATTCAGCTTTATGTAAGAGTAAAAACTGCAGCGACGGAAATAAAAATGATATGAATGTCAACTGGAGTTTTAAAACTTGACCTCAATAGAAGTACACATCAGGAAACCGATTGTTGAGTATATCAGATGGTATTGTCTTAGCAAAGCCATAGAGACTCAAGTTTCAGCCGAGATCCGAAAAACAGGTCAAAGAGCATTTTTATGCATATCCAAATTACAGCAGCTTGATAAATTCATTTGCTACTGATTCCTTGCGTCCTGACGCTGAACAGCTAGAAGTTGATTCACTTTTTTACAATCAAATGTCGTTCAGTGATCAGACTCACTTCTGTGGCTTTATTCATAAGCAAAAAAAATTGTCATATTTGGAGCAAAGGAAATCCCAAGGTGATCCATTAACTATCGATACTATCCATTAAATGTACAGTTTAGTGCAGTTTATAGGTTTGCCGCATCATCGGACTATCTCACCAGCTATAGCGCCCGATACAGTGCCATGATCAATGATCTTTTCTTTTCCTAAAGTGCTGGAACATAATCTGCGGGGTGTTTAATTTCAACATGTGACTGTCATATGAGTACAATGGAGTTATTTGAGAAAAGTTTTCGATGACAGCATTATCCTCAGAAATGCACCCCTGGCCTGACCTCAATATTGTGTGATTTCACGATGATGTACTATTTTTTGTTGGGATATTTTAAATCGTTAGTCAATGCGGACAAGCCGACAACGATTCCAGTCTTAGAAGTTACCATCGAGCTAATCGTTCGTGAGAAATGGTCGAAAATTGTTAAGACATCAAGTCCCTGTTCAAATTGTTCATTCTGGCCAAAAACCAATGACTTTGATCTAAAACTTCCTACAAGAAAATAACTGATTTTGAAAATATGAATAATGCGAAAGCGAAAATATTCAGTTACGAGTATCTTTATTAGCTGCACAGTTTTGTTTTCCTACATAATCCGGGAGGTTCCAACCCATACAGAGTGCTACAAATACTCGTACAAGTTTATTTTTAGAAACAAAATAAAACGGAGAAAAATCAATTATTTTCGGAATGTTATGACTTTATTAGAAAGAGCGAACATTCCCATTAGCTAGGGAAAACGATTTCATTCATGTTGTCCGCATAACATTGCTCTTTAAGGGCACCCCTCAAAAAAAGTCTAATGTGGTAAAATCGCAGCTCCGGGAGGGCCAAGTGACATCGCCAGCTGACAGCTGATAACACTATTACCGAACTTAGCGAGCAAAAGATCGATTGATTTCAGCCCACAAAAATTTGGTGACCATGGCTCTGTAGCGCTCAAAGTTGATCGAAATAGTGTTTCCAGCAGCCTTTTCGAAATATCGCTCCAAAATCCACACCAAACTGTAACTCTCTGTGGATGCATTGGATTCTCGACAAACAGATGCGGCAATTTTGTTTGTTAACATAGCCGCCGATATGAAAATGCGCCTCATCAGGTAAAAATTATTTTTCAGCCAAATTCGACGGCCAATTCTCAGCCCAAAACAAGAAGCGATATCGAAGCAGATGCTCATTTGTCTTCACATGCAATTGGATTTTTTAAGAGAATAATCCGAGATCTTTGTGCAAAATTCTCATCAGGCTGGTGCGTGAAATGTTGAGTTGTTGCGGTCTATGGCGAGTCGATGTTCCTGGATTGAGTCGAACACTCTCGGCCACAGCAGCCACATTCTCGTCGCTACGTACCGTACTATGAGGGGTACCGTGAGTACTGTCCGCAAACAAGCCGCAACATTTTGCTTACAGCAGAAAGACCTGTCAGTGTTAATATAACATATGATTGAAATGGAACCCATCCGTTATAAGTGCTTTTATCGAAAGAGGTAAATGTAAAGGAAATTATTCGAACTAACTATTACAAGACCATTTTCAAATTTTAGGACTCAAACCTCACATATACCAAACTATTAAAATTTAAATCTAAATCAGTTTGTTCAGAAATCTCCATCCATAAGTCGGATTTTCAAAATCCACTACTACAATTCATTAGCTTTAACTCTAACCCATGACTATTTTGACTCCTAATCACACTAATTACAAAATCATTTACAACTTTAAACCAGATAGTAATTTATGATTCCGTTAAATTTTCTTTTATTCCTCTTCACCAGATGAAATTTACAAACTCTTCGCAACAACTTTGCGTTTTTCTCATTTTAATTAGACAAAAACCCAACTTTTAATTGTTTTACGAACTACGAGTAGACAGAAGTAAAATGAGACTTCTGATTTATTTTTGTTCTTCAACAAAGTAAGAGAACAAAAGTAAATGATGCCTTATGGAAATTTTATGATTCAAATGTATCTATAACTGAGTTTGTAAACGACTTAAATTGAGAAATCGTAAATCATCAAATTAAACGTGAAAAATACCAGTCACGAACAGAATATATCCGTGAGGAAAGGTGCTCAAGTATCCATCTACAAATTTCAAGATTCAACACCTACGGATAACTAACAAATCACAGATAAAACGAGTTGAGTAGATGTAGTTTCTGCCACTATACGTAATCCCACTTTGTATCCAAGTAAAAGATAGCCAGAGAAAATAAAACACAATTCTGTACAGTGTTCTGTTTTCTATGTCATCTTCCAGATTGCAGTTGCCCCAGAAGCAGGCAGCAATATAACCATTGGGGAAACAAGGGATTTCTTTTTGCAAAATCTTAGCGTGGCACAGAACTTTCGCAAACAGACGTCCTTCTTTTGTCCTCAACCTCCTTGACGCGTCGCTTCTTTCCGTCATGTTCTCCATTTCGGATGCGGATATATGCAGTTACCTAAGTAGTCCTACTCACATTACAAACGAAAGTATCCTTTTTTTGTAGAATTTTTTTTTACAAAAGACTTACTTCTTCCGTCTCTATTTTTCATTGTTTGTCTATCTGATATTTTTTTTTTTTTTACTAGTGTCTGGTGCCCGACTTGACTGTGGTGCAAATCCAGTGTTCTACTTTTCCATAAAAATATGTATTATTTAAATCAAAGGCAAAGATACATAACAAAAAAATAAAACACCCATCCTGGAAAGTTGATGATAACGCAACGGTATGAAGAGGATTCGGGGTGGATGATTGTAGAAAAAAAAAAATCTACACAAAGAGGCATTCCAGTCCTTTAAGCTCTTTGTACAATACGCACTATGAAATGACTGTGAGATACTATCATATACTATATACACATATGCTAAAACCGGTATTACTCCCAACAAGGCCTTTACTTTAAGCCAAATCAGAGTGATTATGATGACGAATATTCGTATATAAATCCGTACGTACGAAAATAGTGAAGTTTTTTCTTATAGCCACATACAATTTACATTTGTATTCAAAGGATAGTTCAAAATAATACGCTTTTGAAGTGGTATTTTTAAAATAAGGTTAAATTTGGAATTTTGGGAGAGCAACTTTTATCGAACTACTATTACATTTTTTTGAATAGGTTTCATAACCTGACATTTGGGAGTATTATTCAGTTGTTATTTTCATTTCATCACTGAAGGTGTAGTAAGTAAAAACTAAGAAGAAGATACTGAAAGCATAGTCTGCCTAGGTGTACACTAAAAACAAACAACAAAAGCGCTAATAATTCCTCCAAATTTAGTTTAAACCTTATGTGGTAATGAATACAGTGATCATGTGATCGACGAAATCTTTCATGGCATGGAACGCATGTTATCAAAGTCCCGTCCATAGTCGAGTGCCGTAACTGCGATTAAGTGATACAGTTCTGACTTCCATGATTCCCACATTAAATTCAAATCTCAAATCTAATGCACAAGCATGTGCATCGTAGTGCTTTCTATACCACTGTTTTTATTCATTTCTCACAGTAGAGAAAGTCGGTATCTTGGTCCGTGCAGCACCGGATAAAGAATAGTGCTGCAGTGCTTCCCTGCTTGTCGTAAAAGGCGACTAAAATGAGGAATCAGTCATATACAGGCAACTATAACACCAAAAATGAGCCTGTGACACTTTAACACCTTTAAAACTTTCCCACAAGTTCGTATGCAATCAGTGGGTTCCCACGTCTGGCGACTACCGGTGGGATAAAAGCAAAGTCAACTAACTTCAATTGAGCATACGTGTGTCAAATCAATCTCGTACGAAAGTACAAAAAACTTCATGGAAATGATCGCAGTTGTAGCACTACCGCGCTGGGCACCACGCTTGTCACGCATTCGGGTGATCCCAGGGCAAGCAGAAATGCTTGTGTCAGAGTCCGACGGATTCCGGGGGCGGGCAAAATGAAGTTTCTAAATTTTACTAAACTTCGGTTTGCAAGTTGGAACGTCGGATCGATGACCTCAAAAAGTTTGGAGATGGAAGCAATAATGCGTCGCAGAATTCTACATGTCATGTGCGTTCAGGAAACGAAGTGGTGTAATACCGGAAATAAAGCGCCTTTTCTTGATTTAAAACCTAAGTCATTTAAGATGGAACGGTCAATAGACAAAACGGTGTCGGTGTTATTGTCGCGGCAAATCTTCTTAATAAGATCGTTGGTATTTCAAAAATAAGCGACCGCTTGATGAGTGTAAAACTCATTATAAACAATGAAATGTGGAACATTGTTAGTGCGTACGCCCCACAAAACGGTTGCGATCAATCGGAGAAGGATAAATTTTGGTCAGATTTCGGAAATTTACTCATTATATTATACCCAACGAGGAGATGCTTTTCGTAGGCGGAGATTTAAACGGCCACGTTGGAGAATCAAATGTAGGTTATGAGGACTGCCACGGCGGTAAAGGCTTTGGAACCAGAAATTCTGCTGATGAAGACATCCTTGCAGCATGTAAAGCCCACGGTCTCACCTTTTTAAATACTACGTTTATAAAACATCAACGACATCTTATCACCTATAGCAGCGGAGGCCACGAAACACAAATAGACTATCACCTTTGCAAAAGAACGATGAGAAACAGTGTCAAGGACTGCAAGGTAATCCTTGGAGAATCGCTAGTTACCCAACACCGGCTGCTTATCACAGAATTCTTCACAGCGGAACCACCAAAAACACGAGAGCTTGTTAGAAAGCCTAAAATCCGGTGGTATAACTTATCGAAAGAACCAGGCACGAGATTTATTGCACGCGCTAAAGAAGTACTTCTTAATATAAACGTTATCACAGACTCACTTAGCCAGCAAGAAATGTGGAACAGCATGCACGAGGCATGCATGACACACGCAAAGTCTCTTCTAGGAACGATAACAGGACATCATCACATCGAGAAAGCAACATGGTGGTGAAATGACGAAACCAAACGAGTTGTGACCGACAAGAAGCAAGCATTTCAAGCGTGGACAAAATGTGATCGGAGCAACGATATCGAAAAGTCTCGACTTGCACTTGAATATGAGCGACTTAAAAACATTACAAAGAGAGTCCTGGTCCAAACCCGAGCTGCAGCAGCGGAAAACCTTTACCAGGACTTGGAACAAATATCCTCACGATCGGCAGATAGAAGACAAGCTATTTAAGAAGTTCAAACGTCGTACAATAGTAAAGTGCCAAATATTTTTAAACTCGCTGCGCAAAGGCGAAAAAATGCGATGGAAATAACGTTGCCAAAATACATCAAAAACTCCTACGGGCACTTACTAACAAACGAAAAGGACTTCTGTGATAGGTGGCTTGAATACTGTAAGGACCTGCTTAACAAACAGTTTCCACGTGATCGCATCCCTGCAGCTGATCCATTCGAAGAAGAAATTGCTGACTTTTGAACAGAAGAAATAAGTATAGCTATCGGAAAAATGAAACGCGGGAAAGCGGCGGGACCAGACAACATCCCATCAGAGTTTTGGTCGAAAATGGAATGTATCGGCAGTGAATGGCTGTCGAAACTCTTGAATAAAATAAAATGCGGACAAACTATGCCGTATCAATGGAGAAGTAGCTTTTTGGTTCCGTTATACAAAGGCAAAGGCGACACGCGGGAATACAACAACTACCGCTCAATCAAGCTGATGTCACACACGATGACAATCGTTGAAAGAGTTTTAAATGAACGTCGTCGCAAAATCATAAAGCTCGACGATAGCCAGTGTATATTCGTGGAAGGAAGATCGACGGTGGACGCAATCCAAAGCTTGCGAATATTAATGGAAAAACATCGGGATTCGTCAAAAGATCTGCACATAGTATTTATTGATCTAGAAAAAGCATTCGATCGTGTGCCTAGAGATCTCATATGGACCGCGTTGAGGTATCAAAAGGTACCGGAAACGTATATACGAATGATACAAGAAAGATACATGTATGTAAACGTCAAAACTGCTGTTAAATGTACCGCCGGACTTACGAGAGAATTTCCGGTAAATGTCGAAGTGCATCAAGGAAGCGTGTTCTTAGCCCTTTCCTCTTTAACGTGGTACTAGACTATCTTTTAAAAGATTGCATGCACGAAGCAAATGTAACATCGATTCTCTTCGCCGACGACGCAGTTATTCTAAGCGATAATGTCGTAGATTTACAAAACGTCCTAAGTAAATGGAAAGACGCGCTAGAGAAAAACGGGTTTAAAATAAGTCGTTCAAAGACGGAACATTTGACCTGCCCATTTTCGGATCCACTGCGACCTATTCCAGATATAATGTTGGACGGAATAGTTCATCCGAAAACCACTAGGTTCAAGTATTTAGGATCAATCGTTAACGTAGAAGCGAAATGTGACGACGACGTAAGGCACAGAGTAAGTGTGGGGTGGATGAAATGGCGAGAAAATTCGGGAATCTTCTGTGACCGAAAATTTCCACTTAAATTGAGGGGAAAACTTTACACCACGATGGTTCGACCAGCTCTTACATATGGTTCGCAGTGCTGGACAATATACGAAGCGTTTAAAAATAAAATGACAGCAGCAGAGATGAAAATGTTAAGGATGTCGACTGGAGTTACTAAACGCGACTGCATTAGATCTACGCACATTAGAGGAAGTCTACACATAAAGAATTCGGTAATCGAACAACTTGAGTCGGATAGAATTAGCTGATATTGCCACGTTCAAAGAAGATCTCCGGAAAATCCCGTTAAGAAGGCAATATCAACTGCGGTCGCTCCTACTAAAAGAAAACTAGGTAGGAAAAAGAATTCCTGGATTGCTCAGATGGCAAATGCACAACAACGCTTGGGGCTAACCGCCAAAGAGATACAAGACCGAGCAGTATGCAGACGCGTTCTGCGATCTGCGACATTAGCCAACCCCATAAGCGGAGCAGTAGCGATGCAGTAAAAATGGGAAACTCGTTATGCATAAGATCGTGTAACGAAGAAAGGGCTAGTAAAAGGAAAAGAAGAAGAAGAAGAAGAGAAAGTCGGTATCTTCTTCAACAGTTTTTCTACTTTCTCGACCCTGCTTTCCGGTCCATGCCTGAATGACATAGTTGCCCCATCAAGGACTTGAAACTTATTGCTATGTACTCGTATGTGCTATGTATTGTGAAACATTTGCCACATTTTTATATTTGTTTCTCAAGCGAATTTCTGTGCTTAAATGATTTCGAACTCTTCTCCTTTCAAAATTCATTTCTCCTTGGTAGAATTTAAAGCATCTCTACCCTTTGTGAAGATCAACACCTTTCATTATTCCATGTTAATTAAAAGGCTCCAGTGGTGGCGTGTTGCTGAAGATAGCTTCGCCGACTACTACGCAGGAGGCTATGAGGTCAAAATTCAAAACACACGAATAATCAAAAAAAGTAATCAACTTTTCTGACATCACATCCGTTTCTGGGAGCAATTTCAAAAAACCAAAAATGAATCTTTTGTCTATGAAGAAATATTTTTTCTTCTTTTTTGTTGAACGGTTGTTAATTCTAAATAATATGCCATCTTTTCTAAAAAGTGGAAAAACGAGTACCTCTTTGAACTATTGCGGTGCCATGACATTATTGAATATATGCTCCAGTATCTTACGAGGCACAGATCTTCTGTATTTGAATCCTTTAGAGCTTCTATCGAATCTTAATGCTTTGCCATATTTTTGATTCTTAGATACAGCATTGATTTCCAGTAAAATTATTGCTGAATCCAAAACTTTACACTCAAAAATCGGTTGTACAACTAGCCGTTCTTCCTGAAAACAATGAATTTGGAATATTTACGGTCAACGGCGAGCAAGTTCGGACTATGATACCTGACTTGTTTTGTGGAAAGAAAATTTACACTATCGTACCATAACTTCAACTACAAAGATGGCTGAATTAGTTGAAACTACTTGAATTTTTATCACTATTGCCTGAGCGTATGTTTTATTATTGTAAATCATATTGTATGCATAAAAGTGTGAGAAGGAACGATTAGTTCAATATATTTGTTAAAGTATTTAATAACTTGGATGACCCGCAGTCGTATACCAATAAACGTATATAGTTGGCGCGTTCATTGCACAGCAGCCTTCAATTGCGCACTCCAATCTCTTTTCTTTTCTTGTGCGCGGAACCTAAGGTGAGGCTTTCATCAATTGTTATGCCCCTCCGGGTAAGAATGCAGCGCTACTGTCTTTTCCTCTACATGCCCTAAGCATGTGATGTGCTCATTTCTCACCAAGCCGATGTCACACCTCCAAAACCCGTCAACGCAAAATTGACCATAAGAGTCACTCACTCAAAGAATATTTAGTCGAATACCAAAGGTACTCGTATCTTCATCCGCCCTCGTTAGCGTTTTGGAAAGAATTTCTTTGATTTCTTGTCAATACCTTAGTACTCAATTGTCTTCTTAGGCCAAGGAAACAGCGATAGATAAGTGTAACCTTTTTGGTTGTTACTGATGAGGTTCCTGATGAGTCGGGGTTGACAAAATCCTTAACTATGTGAAGGTTATAGTTAACTTTTGACTTAATTAACTTAATATTCTATCGGATGCCATTTTTAACACTTCTGTTGTTGCAACAGTCAAATGTCGACAGTATCATATCACCAGACGCACAGACATTTTGAAAACTGTCCCTCTGGTGTTTGCTTGCGAGTTTCGCAAAATCTTCTCAACCCTAACGATAAAGAAATCACATGACAGCACGTCAGAAATGTGTTGGTAAGATTGCTTTTGACATTTACGGAGTAGCAAGCATTCTCCATGATCATTCTATTCAGTCTGATGAGTTAAATGTTGTAAAAATATTAAAAACGCACATGGCGTTATATGATCCTATCACAGGTAGAGTTGGACTTCTTTATGGATGGATATTTAAAACCGTGAGACTACTATAACTGAGGTTGAAGCAAAAATAAAAAAAAACAACCAGATGATTGGCAAATAAATATCAATTATTATTTGGTGTGCTTTCCTTCGACTAATTTGTGGGCTCTCATCCATTCATCTCCCGCTATCTGAAATAGCTCGGCCTGACAGCCCTGCTGTCTGCCTCTCATGCTCATTCCTTTTTCTCTCCGAAGAAGCTGATTTTCTTCCTTTTTCCCTTGCTTGTAGGGCCGCTTTTGTTTTCCTATGCAGCGCTGTCCCATGACAGAGTTGTTTTGCCATATGTGCTTACCTTCACTCTGGATCAAAGCAGGCGTTTCGAGTAGTCGGGTGAATATCAGAAATAAAAGTTTGGAATGTATTAAGCCAATGATGACGACCCATTCAAAAAAAAAATTTACTTAAAAAAAAAAAAATAATAATGCATAATATGTCAAGCTGAGCTAAAAACTGGCAGGCAATCAATGAAATTTTAAATGCAATACAACACAACCAAATGTTGATATCACTATTTTAAATAATAATATGCCTAAACCTTGTGATGTTGCTAATGTATTTAACGATTTTTTTTTCGAACATTAAAAATTATCTTCCAGATTTTCCGATTGCTAACAACTCGTTCTGTAATTGCAATAGGGCTATCTTACAGCAGCATTATCACGCAGAAGGCTCTCTAAAATCATAAGATCACAATGTCACTGAACACTTCGACTTCTTCGCCTTATGATAGAATCTCTAGTCAAATTCTTAAAAATCTTTCTATTTCTGATGTATTATTTTTCATTTTTAACCTTTGTGTTTATAAACGAATTTTCCTTGACACATTAAAAACAGCAGTCAAAATACCGCTATATAAAAAAGGCAACACTGTAGCTTGAAACAATTACGGCCATATTTCACTCCATGCTATCTTTTCAAAGGTTTTTAAAAAAGATCTTCAAGTTAGACTGGTACTCGTATCTTCCTAAGCAAGACACATTTTTTGAATGATTTTCAGTTGGGTTTTAACAGTGCAAAAAACTGACTGGTGAAATACCACTTATGAGGGCGTCAGAGCACAAGGGTATGAGTGCAAATTTTATGAAATTTTTTAAGAAATGACCTTATTTATTTGGTGCACAAGGGAAACAAGCTTGATTAGTAGTGAAATCTATCGGGAAAAAAGATAACTACTCATGATTTGGTAGTTTTCGTTTGAAGTTAAACAAGAATTTCTCAAAACTGTGCTACTGTTAGTTAAACCCCTTGTGCTTGTGCTATCACAAAAGCTTCCGATATGGTGGACCATCCTCTGTTATAGGAAAAACTTTATAATGCTGGTTTTAGTGTTATCGTATATGATTAGTGTGCTTCCTTGTTAAAGAATCGGAGACAGGTAGTAAAAATAAAGACTTATTAACATTGGCGACCCACAGGGCTCAGTGCTGGGTCCTC